>BLKM01000378.1:2161207-2177712 GCA_013340265.1 Coptotermes formosanus | reverse complement strand
AGCAAGGAAAACTGCACAGCTAATAAAACTGTAGAAAAAATTACAAAGTCTGAACATTTGGTAACGACAGTAACAAATCAAATTCAGGCTACAGTCACGGAGTATGGAAAGATAAAGTTGTCCCAGTGCAACCATGAAGACGTATAGCGGAGCGGAGATATAGCTCCACCCATTCTATCCTCGACACTAATGGGAGAAATGAGGTCAGCTTCACTCCATAGTCGCTACCCTCCCGGGGACATGGTCCCTGAAAGCCATTGAACAGGAGCCTTGTTTGGCCACAGAGCCAGTCCGGACGATTTGGAGACGAGAAAACTCCTATTTTACTTCCCGGGAATCGAAAAAAGATTCTTCAGTTTCGCAGCCCGTAGCTTAGCAATCACGAAACATTTAAAGAATAAACTTAATTCGCAGAAGTCTTGTTACTGATGAGTACAGAAAATATTGTCTTTCCATTCACGCTGTGTTGTGTGCGTTTAATTGCTGGTCCCTCAACCTAAGGGAAGAATATGACTTGAAAACTTAGTTCTGAGAATATTTGGATCTAAGAGGGAGGAAGCAGAGAGGATGGAAACAAATGCATAAAGACGAATTTAATTTGTACCCTTCCTCAAATATTATCAGAGTATTGAAAGCAGGGAGGATGAGAGAGCGTTAATATATAGCACATAGAGCACATACGGTGAGAAGACAAATGCATACAAAATTTTAGTCCAAAAACCTGAAGGTGAAACAACCATTTGGAAGAAAGTGTATTTGCGACGATTGTATTAAAACAACTTTAATAATAGGGATTATTATTATTATTATTATTATTATTATTTCATAATAAATTGAACGCCCTTAGCTTCTAGCCCTCCAAGCAGGCACGCCTACACCCTCCCCTGTAAGGCTCCTAGAGGGTGTAGGGGGCAACCTGAAGCAGTGACAGTAGAATGGCAGCGGGTGATGTGTGTTGAAATACAATGGTAAACGCGTGACAACAATCTGTACCATTAGTTTCAGCTCGCAGCGACGTCAGAAACCAACAGACTGACATTTCTACCAAGAAAACCAGCAGAGATGCAAATTGCATTATAAAATTATCTTTGTCTATGATTTTGTTTCTCTCTGCCTAAACTTTGACTTCTGTGACGCCACATTCCGGTAAATGATAATGCATAAAACGATCTATTTCAGACGCTGCTTTGTCACTAGTCTATACGATGTTGCATATTATTGTTTTGGTTTATGTCTTCTTGTTCATGACATGTTTAAGTTACAATAAATATGACTAATTTTGGACAAAGTTTTTGGCCTTGGATTTTCAAAACACAGGGTTTCATAAATTGAATTTGTTGCTGTCATCAAGTAGACGATAATGATTCCTAATCAGTAGACCCCTCGTCCCTTTAGGAGGTGGCGACTGCAGGCTTCTCAAGAACACTTCTGCTGTGTCGAGTCAGTTGGGAATAACACAGGGGAGAAGTTTCCGTCAGTGCAGTTGTGATGGTTTCCAAATAGACCTTGTCTAACACTCTGAATTCACATGGTACGATTAAATGCGGTGAAAATTTGTTGGGTGATTCTCATGATAGGCTATTTATTAATGTAGAAATTAATAAAAACCACCACAGCCGAGTAGCTCACACCGAATTGTGAATAGGTTATGGGATGGGCGACAACTGATCAATCCTTCGGAAGCAACGTTTCTTCTCTTCGTCTCTGGGGCCTGCCAAGTCTCGTGTGCAGTGGGTAACACACAAGAGAGACCAAGCGGTCCGGGGCGTTATGAGATCACACACTTTCCGGCTGTCTCCGAGTTTAAGAATGCGTTCAACTGTACTTAGGCTCCACAATACCGGCGTACATTCATGTAGCAGCGACTGAGTAAGCAGCGGAAAATTTTACATTTATATTGACTTAATCTCATTCCCGTTTCCCTGCTTAGTATGCAATAAATTTAGAAAAAAATACAACTACAGAAATTACAATTCAGACTAAGTGTATAGGCATTCGTAACCAGACCGCGGGTTTTTTTCCGGTTAGTATTTTTGATATAAAAAATGACGTAAGATGTACACGTGAAATGAAATGCAGAACTGTTATGTCAAAAGCAGCATTCAATAAGCAGAAGACTCTTTTAGCCAGCAAACTGGAATTAAAATTTTAGGAAGAAGATAGGAAAGCCTTACATTTGGGGCATAGCTTTGTATGGCGCTAAAATTTGGACACCTCATAAAGCGGATCAGAAATACCTCGAAAGTTTTGAAATGTGGTGCTGGACAAGAAAAGGTAAGGTCAGTTGAACCGCTCGCATGTGGAATGAAGAAGTATACGTAGAGTCAAGGAGGAGAGGAATATCCTACATGCAATAAAAAGAAGGAGGGCTAACTGGACTAGTCACATCTTGCGTAGGAACTGCCTTCTGTAACACATTATTGAAGGGAAAATAGAGGGAAAGAGAGACGTGGCAGGAAGACGAGGAAGAAGTAATCAGCTACTGAATACCTTTAAGGAAAAGAGAGGGTACCGGAATTTGATAGGAAGCATTAGATCGCACCCTGTGGAGAACTCGCTGTGACAGGCTTTGGACCTGTTGTAAGACACACAACTTACTGAATGAACGACTGAATATTCCTTCCATGCAGGGTAGACAAGTTTGAAGCACACATTTTTACCTGTCAGAAAAGTAAAAATTATGACGTTATGATTTGTGTGACTGGAACTAAACAGGTTGATAATATAACGGTAAAAAGTATATAAACGTGTTTCTATCGCAAACAGGTATACTTAGAAGCCTATCAACGGAACACGTGTCTCTCTGGCTTTATCAACAAAACCTTCAAAACTTGGCCTGTAGTCTATTATAAACGCAAGTTCCTTTTAAACAGAGCACAACCACTTCCTCTCTTTATCATTCTTGAAGGCACCTAAAGTTCTGGACTGTATCGAACATAAAGTTAGTGGTTTAGAATTCCAGCATTAGTGTGGTTATGGGTTCAGTTCCTTACTGCTATGGGGTCCGATGTGGGATAACGCCATTGATTAAACCATTCTGTGTGCAAGAAGTCTTGAAACGTCTTGTAAGGTTATTCAATGAATTTAAAAATGTAACTGGGCAACATGAACACAGAAGGTGCTCGGCTTTCGAAAGCACGATTCCAGGTTTCGAGTTAACACAGTACAAGCCTTAAACCTTCCGGTCTCTAGGCTTGATTAATGCTATTCCGTTACAATTGTCAAATAAACCAAGGGATGTGTAGCACGAAGAGGTGAATAAAATAACCTTCATTCAAAGCATTCGGTCAGAAATCCTGTATGGGTGAAACCACTTCGGAAGCCTAGGCTTAGATGGGAGGATAATATTAAAAGTTAGGCTTATTAAACTAATCAGGATGTGATTCTATGGACTGAAGACGTAATGGGGTGTTGTGATTGTTTGCAGTAATTAGTTCGAACTCTATTTAGAACACTGATTCTCTGTGCTCTCCAGTAAAGTTAGGGTATGGTAGGTCTGGGTTTGCACGAAATAAAAGCACACGCTTTGTATACTAACACTACTGCTGAATCCTTGACAGAAGGGAGGATCAGCTAACGTACACAAGCCATAAAACAGGTAAATTAATAGCCTGCAATCTGATTTCAATTTACGCCTTGCGTGTCCCAATTGTTTCTGCAAGATTTTTTACGTGCTGGGCTAGATTATGGACCCGCACTATTAGTAACGTCAAGATAAGAAACTTTACAGGCCTGATGGATATCCTTGAAACCTTCCAATATAGGATATTGTGTTAGTCGGTAAAAGTTAAATGCTAGACCTAGATATCAAGGGCATCAGGTAGGCTAAATATTATCAAGTCCATAGTAATATCTTTCTATTTCGATTACCTTTAGAAATTATATCTACACTTCTGATGAATTAAAGATTTCAGTCGCAAAATTTTAATACTCAAAATTTGGTATTTATTACGAATGAAATCAGCATATTCCTGAGCTGACATTTATTTGCGGTGTGTGTGTGTGTCTCCGTGTGCATGTATACACATATAGTCTATGTGCACATATACACACACACATGTCTAAAGAGATACCTAATGCCTTAGATCAAGTTTGTTTACACTACATCAACAGATACACATTGAGTTAGAAGAGCGTACAAGTGTTTTGTATATATACAGCATTATTTCGGTACTTCGATAGGGAAATTAGTCAGTGGAAATTGTAGGAAGAGTCATCAATCAAACGGTTATTTAAAATACTGAAGCTAATATATCTTAATATGTATTTATAATTTAGAATAATGAAACTGTGTTGTCACTCTAAACAATTGTTTTATGAATTGAGATTTCCTGTACACCTGACACATAAAGCACACGCTGATTTTTATGGTCAAAGTGCGGAAAACTTCCCGTGTACTTGACACGCTTCAATAGAAGGTACAGAGTGTTCACTATACGACGCTGTGTGAACCAGGCGTCACGCTTTAGTTTAAAAATGTTTAACTCCATTTTATAACAAAATAAAAATGTACTTTATATCTATACAGCAATTTGGCTGGGATTAATGCGTACTGAATTTTTTTATTACATCGTTGCTAATTTCCTTTTAAATTTGCAGCTGAAAGTCGCCCGTTTTTTCAATAGGATGTGACAAATGAAAAGGCCTACAATTACTATAATTTAAATGGAAAAGTAGGAATATAAACATATTAGCCACTCATCAGACTTTGCGAATGTGTATTTCATTATTGCTTCCAAAAACAAGTAAGCATAGCCTAATTTACAATAAGATTCTTATATATTCTACTAGTTGCGAAGGCTGGTGTCTCATTTCACTTTGTTATAAGTAAGCGTACAGCTAAACGGCACACAACATCAGTTGCCCACAAGTTTTCCAGAAACACAGGCGGCATCTAATAATTCCAGAAACCAGAGGGGTGACATGAAGCAAGTTCCATACTGAAGACCCAAGACTCTGGAGTGATAGGTGAACCCACTTTATTCTTTGCGTTTCTGATATGCTACATATTTTTTATGCAAGAAATAATAACTGCAGTTTTTATGCTAAAAATGTTTGGTGCCACCACACAAAATTTAGTCGCCCGGACCACCAGGCGTCCGGGATTTGTGCATCCCTGAGCAATAATCTTCCCTGGCTACTATCCACATGGCCCGTTATATTAGAAACCTAGGCTCAAATTTCTGTTCCTTTCACAATTAAAGGACTAATTTAGTCTCGTTTAGGCGCCTCTTATCACCTTTCAGGCCGATCCCAGTGGACGCGTGGCCTAAGGCGTAGGTCTGCGGCCCAGCGCCTGCTGGGATCGTGGGTTCGAATTCTACCGGGGGCATGGATGTTTGTCTTGTACGGTGTTTGTGTTGTCAGGTAGAGGTCTTTGCGACGGGCCGATCCCTCGTCCAGAGGAGTCCTACCGACTGTGTTGTGTGTATGGGTGTGATCAAATGAAATCATAAAATCCTCGACACCTACTGTGAATAACTAGGTAGAAGAAGGAAGGGCTACGTAAAGTAAAGTCATCACATTTCAGTTGCATAAACTAAGAACATATAATAAGTTTATAGAACAGAAGATATGTATTTTGACTGGCTCTGTAACTACTTCCTTATCAAGAAAAACTCTGCACCAACCTGTTAACTGGTTAATTAATGTGGATATATGTTAAAAGACTTTCTATTGAGTGTTTTACAGAACATTAAGGCACATGACCGTGTATGAGAAACGTAGTACTAGATGATCCATGTTGCTAATTTGAGACAAATTAGAATAATACTTACAATCAAAGAGGATAGAAGATTTTAATTGCTACCGAATTAAAATACGCTTTGCAGACGAATATTTTAACACAAGAACCCGCAGACGGGTTAAGTGATTAGACCTGCCTTTACGTACCACATTTATTTGCACGTTTAACATTCAATTCAAGTGGCATTAATATGGATTGTGCTCAATCAGAAGGCCCCCGCGCGGCAAATCTGCAGAAGGATTCAATATTCAGTTTCATTTAATATGGGACATACACCGAGCAGGTTAGTATAGCCATAACACTCTACATTTGTATTCGGGGAGTGCCAGATTCGAGTCCCAGCAGGGACACGGGCTGTCCAGTCTGACCTCTTGTGGATCTAAACAGATTATCCAGCCAGACTGAGGGACTGTTTCGGGTAGGCGACAGCAACTTTGTTCTCACTAAAGGCCAGAGGTTCTTACAGCGGTATTGCTGAAGAACGAAGTCTTCTGGAATGTGACAGCGTGTCAACTGGTAAATAGTTACCGACGTTTCGGGGCATCGTGATCTCTTCATCTTGCACATAATGTATTACAGATTTAATGCTTTAGGTTTACCGTATACAGTCGAATCGGTTATAACGTCATAAAAGGGACTGAATATTTTGCGTCGTTATAACCGAGTGTAGTTATAACCGAGGACTATAATGTTATGATTAAGAGTGACGAATTAATTGGTATGAGAGAATATCTGACTACAGGCCAGTCTAGTGTCAACCGGGAGGCCGCGGTGGCGCAGTTGGTTCAGGCACTGCGCTACAAACCGGCAGGTCGCGGGTTCGATTCCCGATGGTGTCATTGGAATTTTTCATTGGCATAATCCTGTCGGCCCTGGTCGACTCAGCCTCTAACAGAAATGAGTACAAGGAATATTTCCTGAGGGGTAAACGCGGCCGGTGCGTAGGGCGCACCGGCCGCGTTAGAAATCTGGCTGTTAGAAATCTGGGAGCCTCGACCTCCTGGAATCCCGTGGGCCTGCTCAGGCCTATAATGGGAGTGCTTTACCTTTACCTTGTGTAAACTGGATGTCGATATAATCGGGTTCTACTGTATTTTTGTGGTATTTGTAAGTCGAGATGTCAACAGTACGCTATAGACCCTGCATGGAATATGTAAGATAATATAAGGTGATTTCAAAAAAAAATTTCTTTGGTACCTTCTCAGCCCGATGATGGCTCTTCATATATGAGCCGAAACATGTTGCAGTAAAACTTTATAACATAAAGAATTGTTGCGAGTGGCGGCTACTATCCCTGACAACACTTCAACTTGTTAGCTTTACCCTGAAGATGTAGGCAGGACAAGCCTTCGAAACGCCAGCAGCTACTCGCCTTAGCAACACAGTGTCAGATCGCAGAGTACTTGAAACTTGCTCCCACCTAAGTTTATTAACTTAACTATCATCCTGTCATCGGCGCTGCCTACGCAGTCCCTAAGTCTCAAATACTGAAGCCATGGTAAAATGAAGCACCAAACCCCTGCGGTTGATGCACTTTTTCTTGTTAAAGTTAAAGCGTGGACAGGCCCTAAGGGCTCCAGGAGGTTGAGCCTCCCAGAATATCCAGACGATCAGCACATGGAGGTGGTAAGGATGGCAGCCGTACGCACCGGCCGCCTTTACCCTCCAGGAAATATTCCTGGTACTCATTTCTGTTAGAGGCTGAGTCGACGCCAGGGCCGTGGTGTGGCCGGAATGATTAAGTCAATGAAAAATCCCAATGACACCATCGGGAATCGAACCCGCAACCTTCCAGCTTGTAGCACAGTGCCTCAACCAACTGCGCCACCGCGTACCCCAGACTTATTCATGTAGAGAAGCTAAAAGCAGCAAGGAATGCGCCAAATGAGGCAAATATTTTAAATGTATACGTTACATAAAATTGTGTACCCTACTCTGATGTTATAAAGTCTCTGGTTTATTTAAACATTAACAAATCAATAAATTTATCAGTCTAACAGAACTTATATTTAGTTATAGGACCAAAGCTAAACCTACACGTTTCGGCATTTTTTTTAATTCACCCAGCACCACGCTACACAAGAATTATAGAATTGTGTAATAGTACCACTGACACACACACACAGCTGACACAGCAGGCCTACAAGAAGACGTACGTTACAGTACAGTCCCCCAGACTTTAAAAAAAACCACTGGTTATAATATGCACATCACTGCCTATGATTCTAAAGATTTTAACTACTTTAGACTCGGGTTACTGTATGGTGTGCAGCTACAGTGACAAGATATCCTAACGCCACAACTATTATACCAGATCTTCTATCGTTTAGTGATGATGTTTAGGAATACGCTTGTTTACAAGTTTGAGATCTACTCGTGAACAGTTTCGATTGCGTTATTGTGTGTACAGTCCACCTTTCCATAATTCTGGCGATCTTTTAATTTTAAAAAAATCTGGAACAGTAGCTGTTGGCTCCATAACAAAATAAAATTTTATGTCACGTTCATGTTAATGTTAATTGTAAAAATATAATTTATATGCGAGTGATAGTTATATTTATTGTTTTATTTAACGATCACCAACCGGTTTGGTCACATAAAATTTAATGACAAATGTCATTAACGCAAGATATGAAAATAAAATTTTAAGAAACAAAAAATAAAAAACAAGTATACATTTTATATTTTTTCAGTGACGCTCAACAAGCTGTATTATACACGTTTTTACTTAGTAACTACCGTCAGCTGAGTAAAGAGCCATCATAAATTCGTTAACAAAAAACTATAAAAATGGAAACTCTGTACGTAATATGAAGGGGATCTCCCTCTTACAATAGGTGACATCTCCTTCGTATAATACACAGGGTGTCCATTTTTTTAGTTTTTATTAATGGCCTGATAATGGCTCTTTTACTGAGCCGAAACTAGTTGCCAAGTACAAACGTGTATAATACAGCTTGCTGAGCGTGACGGACGGACTAATAAGATGTACAGTTGATAAACACACCAACGGGGATATTCTACATCAACATTAAAACAGAAAATGTTTTTGAATTTTCTACTCCAGTATATTAATAGACATTGTTAGTACTTACCCTATCATACTGATGTGAGAAAGGTGGAAATGGGGTTGTCCTGGCAACAGTGGAGGCCGATGTAGCTGGGCGTTGATAAAGATAAGGATAATACGCCTGGTACACGACCTCGGGACAACTCATAGTCATAGGGGGGCCAAAGAACTTGGATTCCACTTTAGATCACAGGATAGTACAGCACTAAGAGTTAATACTGCTTATTAAAATAAATAATAATAAAAATCAGTACAGTCAGATGTCACCAGAATTATACCCTATTGCATGAAAAGCATGTAAGGGTATTCAAATATATTTCTTGTCATTAACAGAAAACTATCAGGTTGAAATGAATCTTGTTTCAATTTAAGTTCAATTAACTTTCCACATTGCGCGGAACATTTAAATGCCCGGTCGGTGTTTTGCCATCATTTTATGTTAAAAACATACTATTTTCTATTATATATCTGTGACTAATAATTTTTTACAAATTTTATTATCACTTTCAGTAACACCTCGTCTCTTCCAGTACTATGTTTAACGTTTCAAACGGCCTGTTTTAAAAAAAAACCAGACAACAACACCTATTCAAAAACACGATACGACATAATAAATTCACAATTAATTAATAATTACAGAGCGTATGACTTGTGTTATCGACCGTAGCTCCGTAATCTCACATCTTACAACGTCCACACAAATATCTGTGCTCACAATCCACTTCACTTTGTTTAGTTGTTACTCGTAAGGATGGTAATGAACAATGACGACACACGCTAGTAAGTAAACAAGCAACAAAAAACTACATAAAACACAGTGACCGTGTTGACTGCTTGCCGGAGACACCGCGAACCGAAACACACTGACTTCTATATCCTACCACTGGTCCAGGGCTGCAAACAAACCACAAGCCCCCTAAAAATGTTCAAAATATCTCTCCCCACCACTACCGTACTCCCACTCCAACTACTGAACTAGGACAACCCATTCTTCCCCACACTCCGTAATGATCAAAGTGCCAACCCCTTTTGTGACGTCACAACCAATGAAAAGTGCTCTCTGAAGTGATCTCCAACCAATGATTGACATACAAAGTAACTCCAAACCACGCCTATCATTCCTCTTCATTTTTATTTTTCGCCGGGATGTTCATGTTTTTCAGACGTATTGTTATTGTCTACAGTTCGACCAAACAACTTTGCAACTTCATGGAACGAAGTTGACTCACAAGACTTGATCGTCAAGTAGAATTTAATGTGGCATGAAAATTTGATAGGCCGTGCTGACTTGCAGGCCTGTTGACTGCCAGAAACGTCTCTTTCGATACAAGAAACTGCAACGCTGTATAAATAACAATTATTCTAAACCCTATCGCTTTTGTTTAAAAATTAATATTAATTAATATGTATCAGCTCTAGGGAGAGGAACTTTTTTAAGCGTACTGTGTATGTTACTGTAGCTTTTTACTTGTGTTATTTAAGGACACTCTCTATTTGGCAGATTAAATACTGTCAGTGATAAATGAGTGAATAGGTACGTATCATTGGTGGAATGATACTGATATGGGAACGTCTAAGAAATCCAATAAACCTGTCTCTTTGCCACTTTGTCCACCACAAATTCCAGATGGGCTGGTGTGGGATTGAACACGGTCCTCCATGGTAAGAAACCGGAAACTAGTTTCCTGGGTCATGACACAGCCTAGGTACATTTCAGAGAATTGCCATGTTACATTAGCAAGTGTTCGGTGGGTACGTTTATAGGATAGGCCCTATCTGTTCAAATTAAACGTAATGACACAGTGCTATGTGGGTTTCATCAGTAGAATCGTGACTTAAATTTAAGCTAAAAAGTACAGCTAATTGCGTTCTGAATTATAGTCCGATCCCAGTGGCCGCGCGGTCTAAGGCGTAGGTCTGCGGCCGAGTGCTTGCTGGGATCGTGGGTTCGAATCCCACCGGGGACATGGATGCTTGTCTCTTGTGAGTGTTTGTGTTGTCAGGTAGAGGTCTCTGCGAGGGGCCGATCCCTCGTCCAGAGGAGTCCTACCGACTGTGGTGTGTGTCTGAATGTGACCAAGTGAAAATGAACAACCTGGACACCTACTGTGAGTAGGTAGAAGAGGGGAGGAATACAAAACGAATTATAGTATGCAATTAGACCCCATGGACTTGTATTTTTCAATTTTGGAAACAGTTCTCTTGTTGTTAAAAGCCAATTTCTACTTCCAGGCAGGCAGTAGAGACTTAGAGTCTCACAAATCTGTCCGTTCCAGGCGCGCACCCAGAATTTTTCCTTGGGGTGAAGGGGGCTGACACTGAGGCTATATATACTTTATGTTTGATTTTAAAATCTATATTATAAAAATCATGTTTTAAGTACAACATAACACTGTCTGCAGCTGCATTTATATGCATACAAATATAAATACCTGTTCCATGACCTGTTCCACAGTGTCCTATTTTCTTGTTTTTTAAATTTTATTAGTTTATTTTTCAAAATCCAAATGTACTAGTCATCAGCTGATTTCTGTTGAAGGGTAAATTGCGTAAAATTTTGATGTCGTAATATCTATAAAATCTCTGTTTTTTAAGTTTCGGTTTTGGGGGTTTGGGGGGCTGCAGTCCAGCAGCCCGCCGCTTAGGTGCACCCCTGACTTGCCCCTAAATCTCTCTTAAATAATTCTATTGTGCAGTGTCCTTTCTGAGCACAAACTTAGGAAAGTAAAGACACATAACAAGCAGTTCCGAACGTGAGTCGAACGAAGTTCTCCTACTGTACGTGCTCAAACTGTGCTTACGCAGAGAGGTACAAAAGTCACCTGGTCCTACAGTCAGTACATTAACCTTTTAAAGCCTAGCAGTAACTTTACACACCACCAGCTTTAACATTAAAAAATTCTACTTGGTGCCCACGTTGCGTTTATGTGTTTTGTACGGATCTCAGAACAAACAGCAACTTTTGCCTTATAAAACATTAAGAGACTGGTTTTTATAACCGAAGTGGAGAGTGTTTACAGCGCGGTACGCACTGAATCCTTTTATAAAACAGATACCCTTCGTCTTTAAAGGGTTAATGTCGAATGTCAAGTGTTTTCTGCGGCATCCTGTAGGCCTAGATAGGTTATTTTATTTCTATGAAAAATTAATTAAACTCACATTTTCTGTTACATTAGTCGGACATAGGCACAAAGATATTCGTCATAACATGTTTGTAACTGCTTACACAAAAAAGAAAATTATTTTATGCAATATGCAAAAAAATTGCTGTCCATCCCTCTTCTCCCAGTATGCGGTCGCACTTCACAGCAGCTGTGCCCGGCAGGATTGCAGCCTACACTCCTTTGCTTCACACACGTTGTAGCTCAGGAGCCTAAGTCTCTTCCTTACAGGGAATATTTACGCGGGAGAGAAGTTTACAACGTCAGGACGTGTTCGTCCCAAGAGGACAAACCTCCAGTACGGTGGACGTCGCGCCGTGCCATGGCTCAGGCGGTTAGTCGCCGGCCTCCCACCGTGGAGGCCACGGTTCAATCCCGGATCAGTCCATGTGGGATTTGTGGTGGACAAAGTAGCAGTGTGACAGGTTTTTCCCCCCAATACTTCGGTTTTCCCCTGTCAATTTCGTTCCATCGGTGCTCAATTACACGGAAAAATGAAAAAAAAATCATCTTTATCACAGGGTTGCACAATAAGCCTCAAGGCTGCGGTGCGTCCGTAGCGTCTGCTGCGGGGCTATTCACAACAAGAAAAAAGTGAACGTCAATTTGTCGGTCGCATTCTTTTTAAATCGACATGCTGTACGCGACATACCTACTTGCAGGCTCGCGAGTTAGCACTAAAAGTATGCTTTTAAATTCACATGCACTTCTTATGAAAACGAATAGCCGACAGTCCTTTGCATTCAGGTACGAACATCTTCGACGCCTATTTCCAAAATCACACCACTTTCAGAACCACAAACAATGAGATTGGTTAAGTTGTTTCAAAGCGTTAAAATTGAATGTTATTTGGGACAAAAGAAATATTTTGAATACGAAAGCTCGTTCCGAAATTAATCCCCGTCTAAACCGATTCTGTCTCTAAATTTCTACAAACTAAACTTCACATAAATTTCCCTCCAAGGCAGGCCTCCGTTAATCCTCTGTTTCGTTTTGGGGTCACAGAGTCCTCCAGTCAAAAGGAAACCTTACCGTAAAATATACCTGACGTTCCCACGTCCCTTCTAGAATATTCCACATCAAAAATTTAAAAGAAACTAAATCCACTAAAAGAGACGCAAGATACACAGCGGCCCCAATCACAGGTCTCGTAGCTGTAAATGGATTCGTATGCCGACAATCCAGTCAGATTCCAGCCTCAGGGGTGCCTTCTCTCGAGCCCGAAACAACGACGGGCTGTTTCACTATTTTAAATGTTTATCATCCTCCTAATTTCAAATACCGAGCTATCCAACCTAATTAGTGTTTTTGTATGACTTTGTCTTCTTATTTGGCATTCTACAAAAACATAACTTAACAAAATCATGTATCCTCCATTGTTTACAACAACACGTTTAGGCCTATATAATTTTGGAGACACGCCGTGGCGCAGTTGGTTCAGGCACTGCGCTACAAACCGGAATGTCGCGGGTTCAATTCCCGATGGTGTCACTGACTTAATCCTTCCGGCTGCACAATGGCCCTGGCGTCGAATCAACCTCTAACAAAAATGAGTACCAGGAATATTTCCTTGGGGGTAAAGGCGGCCGGTGCGTATGGTTGACAACTTTACCACCTTCATGTGACAACTGTCTGGAAATCTGGGAGCCTCAGCCTCCTGGAACCCTCAGGGCCTGTCCAGGCGTGTAATGGGATCACTTTACCTTTATATAATTTCAGGTCCCAAAAATATATTGTAAAATAACGTTGCCTTTGGCAAGATTCGAACCAAGGTTCTTTAGTCTGTCAGATCAAGAAGCCTAGTCACCAAACCGACTGAGATAGTCCAGCTCCCCTTTTAAGAAAGAAATGAGGCCAGGTTACATTTTTCACTGCAGTTTACATAATAATCCTACCGCTTATTGGCCAATATACCCCTGCTCTTTATTAAACCTTTAAAGACGAAGCATATCTGTTTTATACAAGGACTCAGTGCGTACCGCGCTGTAAACACTGTCCACCTCGGTTATACAAAACCGATCTGTTAATGCTGCATAAGGCAAAAGGCGCTGTTTGTTCTGAGATCCGTACAAAACACATAAACGTAATGTGGGCACCACGTAGAATTTTTTAATATTAAACCTGGTGGTACGTAAAGTTACCGCTAGGCTTTAAAAGGTTAATGAACAGGCCATGAAGGCTGTTAGGAAGTGAACACAAAGCTGCAGGCATTCTGACAGTCGGCACTGTATACAAATTCGCGTTCAGATTCACGAACTTGTCTAAGTAATCCCAGCCCAACAGCTCCAAATACTGCTTGCATAGCATGCTGAATGAGAAACAGAGCAGGGCAGGACGCTACAGAAACAAAATAATCCACTATTCCGATCGGGTATCGAACCACGATTTCTCGATCATGCAACTAGTAGCGTAGTCACTACACTGACTGAGCTAACGCATCTCTGTCGGGCCTATTTCTGATCTAGCAGCATGTACCTGCATGGGGCGACCGAGGAACCAAAATATCTGCAGTGAAAGAAGGAATGCAAGAGTGGCTTGAGGTCTGAACAAGTAAAGAAAACTGTTAACCCCCAAGGCGATTCACCCCCTTTGTGTTATGGATAATAAGAATCACAGTAAAGCCAAACACAACATTTTTTGTGTTTGACTGGATTTACTGTGGTTTTTATGAAAGGTTTTAACTGTTGCAAAGAAATACATTTAGAGGCAGGAAGATGGCTTATAACAATAGGGTTATCATACGCCATATAGGCTGATCCCAGTGGCCGCGCGGTCTAAGGCGTGGGTCTGCGGCCGAGCGCTTGCTGGGATTGTCGGTGCGAATCCCGCCGTGGGCCTATGTGTCTGTATCTTGTCAGGTAGAGGCTCCTGCGTCGGGCTGATCACTCGTCCAGAGGTGTCCTACCGAGTGTTGTGTGTCTGAGTGTGATCGTGAAGCCTCGATAACGAGGAGGCCCTGGTCCACTAGGGGCTGTTGCGCCGTTGGAAAATAAACGGTCATGTAGGTTTTCTTGACTACACTGTGTGTTATGTTGTGGAAACTTCAGCAGTCATGCAGTTCCTGTCATTTATTATTTACTTATTTATTTTATTTTATTAAGTGGTCGCCTTCCCTCAGGTGGGGAGACTTGAAAGAAGGCGACCACTTGGGAGACCAAGGCGTAGATGAAAGGATAATATTCAAATGGGTCTTCAAGAAGTGGGATGGGATGCATGGACTGGATTGAACTGGCTCAGGATAGGGACAGTTGGCGGGCTCTTGTGAATGCGGTAATGAACCTCCGGGTTCCATAAAACGCAAGGAATTTCTTGACTAGCTGAGAAACTGTTATCTTCTCAAGAAGGCTTCTGCTCCATGGAGTTATTTATTTATTTATTTATTTATTTATTTGTAATAAGCTTATATGTAATGGCGTATTCCTCTCGAATTAGCAAGTATAAAGTGGAAAGGATATGGAAAGCAGCGGTCATGGATTAATTAGAAACATTACGTCAGCACTGGCTTGGCGGAAATGAGGTTCAAAGCTACGTTTTGACAGTCCCGTTTACAGAGTACTGCAGAGGGTTTAGGCATACTCGCTATTCAGTGCAGCGACTAGGCTACCCGACAGGGGCAAGAGGATTTTTGTCTCTTCTCGAAATGGTTCAAACTGGTTCAGGTGCCCAGCTAACCCTCTATCCAGTTGGTACGGGAAACGATGTCCTCAGGAGTGACGTGGTGGTGGCGTGAAGCTGAGAAAACACCCTAGCTAGCTCTCAGTTTAAATAAAGGGAGTTGCACAGGAGGCACCTAAAATGCTTGGAAAAATTTCAGCAGTGAGTTCCCCAGACCAATAGAAGGACAGAAGTACATACCAATAGGGCTGTATTTTCACAAACAGTTTTGGGAGTACGACCGTTACGTTCACTTGACCTCAACACTTTAGACTTTTATCTGTGGGGATAGTTAAAACCCCTAGTGCATTCATGTGTAATTAAAAATAAAGAGATACTTTACCAAAGCGTTTCTGATGCCTGTAAAACCATTCGCAACCGCCCCAGTACCTTTGAAATGGTGCTACAGTCCGTGATCAGACATGTGCGTGCGTGCGCTGATTCAAGTGGAGGATATCTGAGAATTTGTTGTGAAATGTCACTCGATAAACAATATGAACTCCACAGTCATTAACCTTTTAAAGCCTAGCGGTAACTTTACGTACCACCAGGTTTAATATTAAAAAATTCAACTTGGTGCCCACATTGCGTTTATGTGTTTTGTACGGATCTCAGAACAAACAGCAACTTTTGCCTTATAAAACATTAAGAGACTGGTTTTTATAACCGAAGCGGAGAGTGTTTACAGCGCGGTACGCACTGAGTCCTTATATAAAACAGATAAGCTTCGTCTTTAAAGGGTTAAACTGGGAAGGTGTATTGTAAATGTATTATGTCAGTTGTAAGTTAAATATTGCATAGTTAAGATATACGTATTTTGTTGAGAGTAAATATTCAAATAAGTTCAAACACAATTCATTTCTTGACACATGAT
>BLKM01000378.1:2006207-2156207 GCA_013340265.1 Coptotermes formosanus | reverse complement strand
AGTCGACAAAACAAAGCCTTCCATATTATAAAAAGAAGCCATGTGAAATTTCGGAAATTTACTTAAACCTCTCGCCATATTCTTCATGGCTAGTGGGTACTGCGCTGCCCTAAATGTAACAGCACTCTGCTCTAATTGTAGGCTGCTGTTAATGAAGCCTGCCCTTCCTCTGAGGCCTCACAGTGTTTAGCGCTGGAATGTTGCTGGTCTAAAAGTGTATATTTAGTGTCGTTAAAACGGGGTACAGAAAATTTCACCGTTACCGTTCCAACGTCAAGTTAAACTCAACATCTCTTTCCATTGCACCAGGCCAATTTTCGATCTCGGATTGACACGTTATTTTATAGAGTTTTATATTGGCTTTCCCTACGCTTTTCTGATCTTGAACGTCCTTTCAACTTTGAAGATTAGTGATTTTCTGGAAAATTAATTTCAAGCAGATTGTTGGAATTCAGAAGATTAATTTGGACTCAAAGATTTAAAGCAATGTCTGTAAAACACCAAACACTAGTGCTTGTTAATAAATACCAGGCGTTGAAGTGAGGTCATTCTAACATGTGACGCAGTGTAGACTGGTAGAAGTGTAAAAACTTTACAAAAGAGTCCGCTGTCTTCATTTTCAGACTACAATTGCTTGCACCCTTAAGGCACGTGCAGCTGGTTCCTCAGAATCTGTCATACCTGCGAACCAAACCATATGATATTACATGTCAAAATAATAAAATCTTCATAGCCATGATCCTGACGGCTGAAACCTCATAAGACTTGACAGACACACTACAGGTAAGGCGAAACTTTTAATGCTTTTAAAAATGTATTCGTAAAGGTTACCTTTTGATCCTCTGAATGTATTACAGAAGTGTGGACAACTGAGAAGTGTTATTATGTGCACAGTGGGTGAGCATTACATGATTCTTTATGGCTTTAACCCTTTAAAGACGAAGCGTATCTGTTTTATATAAAGACTCAGTGCGTACCGCGCTGTAAACACTCTCTACTTCGGTTGTAAAAACCAATCTCTTAACGTTTTATAAGGCAAAAGTTGCTGTTTGTTCTGAGATCCCTACAAAACACATAAACGCAATGTGGGCACCACGTAGAATATTTTAATTTTAAACTTGGTGGTATGTAAATTTACCGCTAGGCTTTAAAAAGTTAATATTTATACTTTACGGGTCTTCTGGGAGAGATGTGAGGCCCGGACCCCGTCACTAGGAACCAGCGACGCTGTGACATGTCGGCGGTGTTCGCTCGTTGGTGAATTTCCTTGCAGACTTATTCATTGCGGCGGATAAAATTAACTACACTATTAATAAGTCTATTATGCTATAGACTGCGGCTACGCCTAAACGCGCGGCTTGACGAAGAACGGGACAGTGAAATCACGGAGTTCTTAGCACGGACCCGCGTTCTGATATCACATGAATTTCTGAGGTGTAAGGCAAACGTAAAGAGAAATTGTTGCTGCGCTTATTTCAGAACCCCAATATGAAGACCTAGGGGACAGTATAGTGACAGCTCCACCGCTTTTGACCTCGGTACTAAACGGTCAGTTTCACGATCCGACTGTTTTATCCGGAAAAAAAAAGGTTGATATTCACTGGACAGAGGTTTGGATTTTTTCTAGAGCTGGTTTAAAAGCTGTGGAGGGGAGAACATTTCCTTATTCTGCCTCAGAATTGAAACCAAACTCCGCAGTGGCACATTCCAGACACCTATCTCACGGTGCGTTCCCCACCTCATTATATAGCTCACCGTAATATCCCTGTTCTAGCATGTGTTTCCCCTTAATCGTCCCAGTATAGGTGTATCTTACGGCAATGCCCCCGCCCCACCTTGTCTTTCACTGTTAATAGCCCCACTCTAGGATCAGCTTACCGCAATGCCCCCGCTCTAGCTTGTCTTTCACTATTAATAGCCCCGCTCTTAGGAGTAGCTTACCGCAATGCCGCCTCTCTAGCATGTTTTTCACTATTAATAGCCCCGCTCTAGGATCAGCTTACCGCAATGCCCCCGCTCTAGCTTGTCTTTCACTATTAATAGCCCCGCTCTAGGGGTAGCTTACCGTAAGGCCCCCGCTCTAGCACCTAACTCGACGTAATATCCACACTCCGGCATCCAGCGCACTATAATGCCACCACTGCTGCATTTAGCTTACCGTAATTTCCCCACTCTAGTTCCTAGAATTCCCGCAACATCCCCACTCTAGCCGATAGTTGAGGGTAATGCCTGCATTCCAGCTTCAAATGAAATTATACCACAAATGCAGGCATAGTTGTTCCGCAGTAACAAGAGAGCGCGACAGAAAATAACTTCAATATGACGAACTGACACGTGTTACTGACAGGATGTTTAGCGGGTGCCCACGCACTGTAACATGCCAGTAACTACTCTCCTTAGTAACTGACTACACAATAAAAGCAAGCGTTTGAGAAATTTAAATCCATCCGCATCGTTTATTAAATCCCTCGATATGAAGGCGTATGTAGAAGTGAATGTATAACTCCACATATTTTGAATCTCGGCATTACATGGATGTGAAGGTCAGGTTTAAGATCCCCTAGATTTATTCCCCACAAGGACTATCCTGACTGAAATTTTCTTGGTTTTCCTACGTGGCCCAAAGCAATTACAGAAATAATAACGTAATTCGTATGAGGCCAGAAGCGTTTCTTTTTATGCCCTTCTTAGTTTATTAATCACAAATCATCTACACTTGAAGCTGTACAGAGTTTTCTACGGACAGCATCACTAAATAAGCAATAACTAACAAGCAAACGAATAAGGCGGCTGTACTGCAGATTGATCACTTTTAATATGATCATTATTAACACTCCGTAGTTAGTTCTTAAATGATCCATAGATGTGCATTGAACAGTTAGATATGGTACATAAATGCATTTATTCTTCGTAACGCACCTCCCTGAGGATGGCCGCATGAGTGGCCGAAACATGTAGGAGGTATTACTACATTTATAATATATTTTCGCAAATATGTGTGCATTTGTTGGTCTTAGTTACCATATCTAATACTTAGCTAATTCCTGACCCCCCTTCCGCTTACTTTATGTAGTGTACACAGCACAGGGTGAGCAAGAACTCTAAGGGGTTTTGGTGGAGAAGAGAGGATCACAGGAGAACTTCTGTAAGGTCACATTCCCCTCCACGAATTCTTTACAGAACAACCGGATCTTGAGCAGTGGTCTTCTCACACTAGGCCACGAAAACACACAGACCCTCTTGTATGGAAAGAAGATAAAATTCCATGCACTTTAAATCTCGTAATTGCATGTGAATATCTTTGCCAGCATTTTTATCTTTGCCGGCATTTCCCTCAGAACTGATATAGAAGTTGCGGACAAAAAAAGAATATTCTTTACCGGAAGTCCACCCACATATGTCCATTGGCTTTACTCAATTAACTAAATTAATCAAAATTTTATATACGTACACAAAAATAAATGACCAATATATCGGTGTTTATGAAAAGTTTATTAACCGGCTGGTCTATTGAAATTCTATAAAGCCGACAGAAATCAAGGCTGTATGAAAATAGTCTACGGGATGGGTTTTGAAGCACTATAAGAATAAATTTGTCTCTGCGTTTAATTATGCAAGACGAAAAAAGGTTTATGGGTTACTGAGGCATAGCTCTCCGCATTTTTAATTCCGCCACTATAGGAAGGAACTTAACGCACCGTCTACTTTAACCCTTGGGGAACAGCCATCAGTGCTGGTAAATAGAACGTTACGAGTACTTCAGTGTCGGCCTGATGACATTAGAGGGAACAAAATATTTCGCGTATACAGTGAACCGAACCACGATCTTCCTCCACTCAGCCCATAACATGGTCACTGTACCTTCTGAGCTACCTCGGTTCTTATGTTCCTGTCACGGGGAGAGACCTTTGCCGTTACTAGAAAGTCCCCGTATGAGTTTCACCCAGTCGTGTATCCAGTGACTACCGGGGCTATTTCCCCTGGGTTAAAGGTGGCCGGGCCTTAGGCAAACTTCTCACTTTCGTCTAGTACCTAGGTCAAGATTGGGTGGAGTTACAACTTTACTCGGGGGCCGCGGTGGCACAGTTGGTTGAGGCACTGCACTACAAACCGGAAGGTCGCGGTTTCGATTCCTGATGGTGTCAGTGGAATTTTTCATTTGCATAATCCTGTCGGTCGTACTATAGCCCTGGGGTCGACTCAACCTCTTAAAGAAATGAGTACCAGGAATATTTCCTGGGGGGTAAAGTGCCGACTGTCTAGAAATCTAGGAGCCTCATCAACCTCCTGGAACCCTCAGGGCCTGTCCAGTCCTGTAATGGGATCGCTTTCTTTTTTCACAACTTTACTCCACAAATCACCATCGCAGTGCGGCGTTGAGTTCAGCGTAACAGCACGTTTACACCACCAGTACTCAGGTTCTATTCTACTACTCTTAGACCCCAAAGTTAGAAGACAACTTCCCTGTTGTATGGTGAAGACACAAAAACTTAGTGAGGTTGGCTTAAGTCTGTTTGGAAGAGGAAAGATGCACTTTCCAAAGAGGAAGCCGAAAAGGGGTAAAAGTTAAACTTAGCATGTGTCTTCAATTATGGAGTGTGTAAGAAGAATCACTCCCTAGTGGGTCAGAGATCAGTTCCATCATATGGCCGATTTTTTTTTTAGATAATGAAGATTTAATGTTTCCGTCTCGAATGCCGGAAACCGTATGAAGCATATCTCTTCCTGAAGCCTGTGCAGGACAAAGGTAAATTAAATCCTAACAAGACAGACAATTTACCTATAACTTAATACTGAGGAACTTTCGAGTAACCATTTTTGTCATACAAAAGCACTGAGTATTTCACGTTCTGAGCCTGTGTCTATAGCCTTATTTACCCAGCACGCAAAGCGCGTGCGCCGTACGATATCGCCATCCGTGGGCTGTCCGGCTGCACCTTATTTTTTCACATTATCTCGCAAGCGACATGATTTTCTAAAAAAAAAAAGGTTATTGGACATAAAATCTGTTTTTACATAACTTTTTTCTGAAACATTTCTCATTCTAAGAAAAATCCAGCGAGATATTGTCAAATATGTACAAAATATCTTTATGTAAAATACACTTTATTCTTTTAAAATTTTTGTAAAAGTTGTATTTTCTCGACAGACTTTCGAAAAATCCTCAAATATCAAACATCATGAAAATTAGAAGTAGGAGTCGAGTCGTGCCATGCGTACACACATGACGAAGCAAATAGTTGCGTTTCGCAATTTTGTGAAAGAGCCTAAAAAGTCCACCTTAATTTTGACCGTACAAGTCTTTCTACCGTAATCATGCGTGCACACATCAATATTTCTTTCAAGCCAAATACATATAACAACGTCATATCAAGAAACAGACCTTACTGACCCGTTGGAAACTCAGACGAAATTGCAAGACGCATTTTCAGCTCGTACCGCGCAGTAAACACATTTCATCTCGATGATAAAAACCAGCAGTTTACACGTTGTATACAGAAAGAATCGTTGTTTGTTCCAAGAAACACATAAACGCACTCTGTCGATAGAATCCAGAATACTTTAATGTCAGACGTGGCGGTACATAAAGTAACCACTGTGTTTTGAGTCTTTGATAGGAGGCATAATTGAGTCTTTGTTTACTTAAAGTGCACCCTCATCTGTGGAATTTATGTAAAATAAAACACTAGGAATGATCTATGAACGATAAATTTGAGAGTGGTAAATGAGATTAAAGATAAAATTATGCTTGGGATTAGTCATGTTCCATGCCACCAGGTATGGCGTATAGAGGAATGGAGGTATAGACACCAGCTCCTTAACTTTAAGCATTAGGTGGAAGTAAGTAGATAACGATGCTTTATTTACCTACTGGACTGCAAGCTAGACATTTTTGAAAAGAGAAACAACTCTTGCCCCTTTTGGGAATCGAACCATGGCTCCTCAAACGTCCAGCCCTTAGTTGGGTCACAGTAACACCTCAGCAATATTCTTCTTCTTTCCAGTGGCGCAACAGCCCCAGTGGGCCAGGGCCTAGTCATTAGCGAGGCTTCACAATCACACTCAGACACACTACACTCTGTAGTATTCCTCTGGACGAGTGATCAGCCCGATGCAGAGACCTCTACGTAACAAAACGCAACACTCCCCAAGAGACAGACTTCCATGCCCCCGGTGGGATTTGAACCCACAATCCTAGCACGTGAGCGGCCGCACACCCACGTCTCAGACCCTGCGGCCGCTCGGATCGGCATTCAGTAATCAGTTGGTACTCTCAAATATTTAGTCTGTAATGACCACGAAATTATAATTATAATGCAAGGTAAACTGGCCTATGATGTAAATTTTACTGCTTTGTATTGGATGTGATGATAGGCCTGTCTGTTCTTAGATGTAGAACATGTGCTTTGGATTTAGAATGTATCCCAAAAAAAAACCTTTGACATCTTCCTTCCAACGCAGTTACTCAAGAGCGTATTTATAAACCCTGCTGTTTTCTGGGTAGACAATACAAAAAACATCGGTTCCTCCCTTCAGCTTCTTCACCGGGTCGTTGTGTGTAGCAGAGCAATAAACACGCGACGTTCGTATGGCACAATGACAGCGGTTCAGGTCATGGAAAAAAAGTATAGTTTATAGGACAGATTTAAGTAACACTGTGTTTAGAACTTCGCAGGCTACAATTAATCTGAATTATAGCTCAAGATTTAGTTCGTACCGCTCAGTAAACATCCATAGTTTTCATCACAAAGAACAACTAGATACCGCAATTTTAAACAAGGCAAGCAATATACCTATAAAACGTAACATCAAGGCGACTTCGCCTAACCACTTTTTCCGTGGAAGAGCAAAAAGTATCACGTTTCTAAGTGTGTGTGTGTGTGTGCGCGCGCGCGCGTCTGTAGCCTTAGTTATCCAGCATGCAAAGCATGTCATCTGTGGCCTGTCTGGTTCTGCCATATTTTTCCGCATTTTGTCTTAAAGGACAACAGTTTCAGAAAAAAAAAATTATTGATAAAATATGTTTAGACACTCCGTACAATTTCGTGTAAGACACTTCTCATTGTAAGAAGAATTCAGCGAGATATTATCATAAATGTACACAGGTCTTTATGTAAAATATCGCCATTCTTGCCGGATTTTGATTAAATTTGGATTTTCTCGACAGCTTTTGCAAAAATACTCAAATATAAAATTTCATGAAAATCAGTCCAGTGGGAGCCCAGTTCTTCCATACGGACGGAAGGACAGGCGGACATGACGACGATAATAGTCGTTTTTCGCAATTCTGCGAACGAGCCCAAAAATCGTCTGTAAATGATTTAGTTGGGGATCACATGAACTATATCAATAACATATGTGCAAAAAATGCAGAATATTTCAAAGTGAAACCTGGCGGTGCAAATAGGAATTACTAAGTTTGAAAGGGTTAAATTTATCCTGTTGCAATACTCGGTGTTTCCTGGCCTTTACTACACGCACGCTTCCATTTAATAGGCCAAGATTACCGTGCGTAATGGCTCAAGATAAAAGGCTTCTCAGATGTATCGGTTAAAGCCAACAGCGTCGAAATGAACTGATATTTTTTTGTTCTAAGTTACCTGTATATAATTGTCCCGAAATTTAGCCACTAAATAGCGGAACAGGCTGTATATGCATTGCAACTTTCTGAATTTTTTTCAATTTGTAAAATGTAGTACACCAACAGGGATTTCCTAATGAGCTATACTTTCACTTAAAAGTTTGAAGACCGACATTCACCTAAATTATGCATAAAATTCCAGCTCCTACCTCACAGAGAACATACTTCGTGTCCATTACAAATATCAGGAGATTAATGTCATTTATGGCCAGTCTTAATTGCATCACACGAAATATGCTTACGCTGTTTCTTAATGCTACAACACGTGGTATCTATAATTACCACCACACTTTGAAAAGTTAAAATGCTTACTATTGGAACAGTGCCAGTAAAACTGCCGTAAGCTGTATATGCTTAGATTCCAAGCACGAAGCTTGTGCCTGTCACACTACTGCAGTGTGCCTGATTTTATGACAAGGAAGATAAATTCAACAGCGCTTCATAGAAATAAGCAATTTAAATACCCTGTATTCATTATAATGTTAGTAGACGTCGCTGAGTCAGTGGTTAGGCTACCCGTTGGATGACCGAGAAATGGGGGTTTAATTCCGCGCAGGGGGAAGAAATTTTTCTGTTCCCCAAGGTGTCGAGACAGATTTTGGTGACCACCCAGCCTCTTAGCCAATCCGTAACAGGGGAATCTACACGGGAGCAAAGCGAGTGGAGTGCCACGCTTACCACTTACATCCGTCTTCTACCGTGGTTAAGAAAGCGTGGAGCTATACTTCAACTCCCTTACTTCATCACGCGTTACTTAAATAACAACAGCGACAACTTCAATTTTACTTGAAATTTTGTTACTATTAAAACATATACGTATACTTGGCCTCTACCTCCCAAATTCGCTATTGTCTCTGATTACTTAATTCTTGAAAATTAATCATAGAAACAAGTTTGTTGTCTGAGGCATGTTATCAGTTCTAGAGTTTAAAGCATACATTTTTAGCAGCCAGTCCGACGCTGAATGTTTCTTCATAAAATTCTCATCGAGTGAATATCGCGAAGGAAATAAACTCTCCCGGACTGCGATGATGCTTAGCTTAGTAATTGCGACCCATCACAAATTTTAATAACATGCAAACTTCCCTGCCAAGGGAATTGACGGTTCATCTCTAGATGGAAACGGAGGAAGAAGAGGATGAAGAAAACGACGTCGTCCGCTTTTTAATATACATCGTCCCGGCTTGAAAGAAGGAAAAGAGGGGACTGAAGGGTTCGTAACAGCAGCAACAGCTAATTTAGCGCGTCATATACTTCTAATTGCATGACAGTTCATTCTGCCTGATGCTTCCGTCTGAAGGGCAGTATATATTCTGAGTCGTTTTCATAACTTTTCTATCAACGAAAGAATTTAAAGTAGTTTAAGCTACTCAATTTATTGCGCCAACCAAATACACATTATTAGTTACGTATGAGTGTTAGAGACGTAGCTCCGATATGTTTCGGTAGAAGCCCACCATCCCCAGGAACCATAATATGCCACGTTTAAAACCAGTTGAAGGTGATAAGATATTATTACAAGGTTACACAGGCTGTAGTGGGCCTGCTACAGACGGTTGCACCGTGTAAATAACAGCTTGTCACTGGAAATTGGTTTCAAACCTCGCACGTTTTGCTCCCTGCATATGGTACGCTTGTATCTAAACATGTCTAAGCTATGTGTGTAGTATTCTTATGTATTTAATAATGTGAATTTGGTTGGTACAATAAATTGAATACATTGATCTAAAAATACACAGAATGGGCAACTTGAAGACAACTTTAAAATATTAAAATGTTTTCTGTATAGCCCGTTGCTATAGCAGTGTATAAGGAGGTTACAGGTAAAGGTAAAGCAGTCCCATTGCAGGCCTGGACAGGCCCTTAGGGCTCCAGGAGGTCGGGGCTCCCAGATTTCTAGACAATCGGCGCATGAAGGTGGTAGGGTTGTCAGCCCTACGCACTGGCCGCTTTACCCTCCAAGAAATATTCCTGGTACTCATTTATGTTAGAAGCTGAATTGACCTCAGGGCCATAGTGCGGCCGGAAGGATTTTGTCAATGAAAAATTCCAACGACTCAATTATGTCTGCGTTAATATCCACCTTTAAGGGCGCTGCTAAGGCTACAGCTTAAGGTTATGCCCACAACAAACAACCATCGGAGCTACAAAAAATGCGAAACTTTTTGTTCAGTTTATTAGGATAGGAATTCATGGTTTTCATAAATTTTGTGCTCCACTGTGAGTAAACAAGACTATACACATTACGGTAGGAGAATGAGAAACTTAAACATCAGAAACAATCAATGGTAAAATAAAGATACAAACACATTTCCATCCGCGCACAGCATTTTGATCTGAATTTTAATTTCAGATATACAAAAGGGACAGAATTTGATTACAAGCTAATTTATACATCTTGTAGGTATACAAAAAACAACATTTTGAGGGGTAATGTAAAGGACTTATGAATATGAAATGTGCAAAGTTGCTTAGGCTAAATCGTGAACTGTAACTGAGTTAAGGCCTTAAATTGGTGCATATTTCACTGTGCACACTTTCGATATAGGGACTGTGTACAGGCTGGACGGTCAGCGAATCGAAACCCCGTGGGGGCGAAATTTTCCGCACACGTTTAGACGGGCTGTGGGGCCCACTCAGCCTTCTGTACACTGGGTACCATGTCTTTCCAGGGGGTAAAAGCGGCCGGAGCGCGTCATTGACAACTCACCCCCATCTAGCGCCCTGGTTAAAGAAGGAGTAGAGCTATACGTCTACTCCCCTCTGGGTCTTCATGACTGTTATAGGGCGAATTTTATCTTTTACTGTTTTCGTAACTCTAAAATAAGGCCCAACAACAGCACCATCTGTTATGGAGAACAAATGTGTGTTTTATTCCGCCTACATATTTCGGCCAGGCTGGGTTAACATCGGGGAGAACATGTAAAACATAAAGTACAAATTACATAAGTATTACATAAAGGTCTATTGCCTGAAGTCAGAGGGGCACCAGAATGGCGAATTTTATATGAACCCTTTAAAGGCTAAGAATAACTTGAACTACATTTAAACAATCAGCCCCTACCGCGCAGTAAACACTTATGATCTAGGTTATAAAAACCAGTCCGTCAATGCCGTACAGGGAAATGATCGCTGTTTGTTCTGAGAGCTATACAAAACACATAAATGCACTGTGTGGGCAGAATGTGGAACTTTTTGTGTTAAACCTGGTGGTTCAAAAGAACTACTAGGCTTTAAAACGTTAATATATTGCTAAAATCTGTATAAAACGCCCCAGCATTCCCAGTCTGTAATAGACCATTCCCTGCTGTCATAAAGTCCTCAAGTCCTTTGGTTACATGTCACACACCTGCGAGAGTCGGGTTTCGGTTTTCTTGCAACCATCGTCAGTGTCATCTTATGATACTTTACATGAATCACCTGTCAATATCAGTCATATATTATTAATATTTAAAAGATATACTATAACAAATTTCTTACGCAAATTTTTATTACAGAGATTCAGTTGTTTTTTGCCATCTCATCCTGAAACATTCACTACTGTAAAAGCTATCATCCTTTCAAGCCTTTCATAAAGGAACACAGGCCTAGCGTTTCGAATATTAGTAACGTGATTCAGACAAAGCTGAAAACGATATTCGATTCAGCTTAATCTTCTGTTTGTAGACACGTAAGGACAGAAATAAGTGGTCAGTTTGTGTGTAGAATTTCTGTTAGTATAAAGTCACTGAGTACTTGAAAAGTGGGTGACATAATGCCATAACTTTTTACCGTCTTCACTGCGTTATTATTGTCTTTTACTAAAGAAATATTTCAAATCTGATTTTTAAATATATTGGCAAACAAACTTAGTTACATAGTCCTTCGCTCTCCTACCTACTTGTTCGCAGCAGGTATAGAAGGTTTTCTACTTTCACTTAATCACGTTCAAACACGCACCACAGTCGGCACGACTCCTCTGGACTAGGGATCAGCCCGTCGCAGAGACCTCTACCTGACAACACAAACACTGTACAAGAGACGAAGATCCATGCCTCCGGTGGGATTCGAACCCACGATCCCAGCAAGCGCTCGGCCGCAGACCTACACCTTAGCAAACAAACTTAGTTACACTGACAAAATGTGCGCCGTCCTGTTGTTAATTAATCGTCTACAACAATTAAAAACGATGTATTTTTGAAGCTGTGTAATGACACATAATGTCAAGCGTTACACTGTGCTTATAGTTTGCCTGCATCGGCACTACGTGTGTCTGCACCCATGCTTTCCCTTAGCAGTAGCTGCCAGCTGTTCCTACATCGACAGTTGCTAATGGAATTTAGTTTCTATGTCTGCCCATAGATGTCGTTTGCAGACAGACCTTGCCTGGATCGATATAACATGAGGCCGCCTGCAACTCGGGCACTAGCGCTCAGTGTGAGAGAATTCACATAGATGGAATCATACATGGCCGTAATCAGTGTTGCCACCCACATTCATATGAATCTGACAGACTAAAGGAGAGTTGACATGAAACTCGAAAATTGTGTCTTTAAACAATTTTCTACATTTAATTTCCCTACATATTTATGTTTTAGATTTTGAAGAAGCATACCGTACTTCAGTAACTACGTTTCATCGCATACTGTATAACAGGGGAGCAAGTCCGAAGCCAGTAACAGCACAGGCAATTTGAATCAAGCTCAGCGTTCGTATCGTATAGTTGAAACTAAATCAATGAATCATACAAATCTGCATGCTTTCCTTCTACTTAATAATCGCACACAATGAATGACGTTAACTCTTCCGGCTCCAAAAATGCAACTTTGCCTAACCAAACCGACTGCACTGGGGTTTGTTATAGTGAATACTGTAGAAGCAAAGTCAACAAAATCGAAATGCTAATGGTGTTGTATTTGCACGTGTCTATCGGCAAATATCTCTGTTCGCATGACTTTCAGCAAAAAGCAACCCACTACTGAAAATTATATACATTTGAGTACAAGAGACGAATTTTGACTCTACCTCAGGAACTATGGCAAATATGATACTCTCATCCCAAAATTTATGCCTTAATTTGATGAAATATTGTCCTGAAAATCTTATATTTCTTTTGTGTGTTACACCTGTAACACCTAAACTTCTGACTTAGTATGTGTTTTCGTATAGGTGGCCAAACTGTCAATTTCATACATGCCTGATTATGGCGGCTGTTGTCGTAATGGGATGTGGGTTGGATCAGTAAGGGGATGAGAAACTATTTTGTTATCATGTATGCCCCAAAAAACTGTTACGTGTAATAACAGAAAAATGCTCTGTGGTGAAGAAAATGCATTTTATACCTCGTGAACTAAAACGCTATGATATCTTAGACTTTATTAACGACAGCAGGACTAATAGCTGTGAATTATCATCACTGTGAAGTGTAGTTAATGTTTATATTAGAAAAGGGACAGCAAAGTAAGTTTCAAAATACTGAAGCCATAAATTGAATTATAGAGAAGTAAGGTGTTTGGGTCTTAAATCAGCAACCGTTGACAATGTTACAGGACTAAAAAATATTGAGCAAATTTTGTGGTTGAAGTGCAGAATATTATACTCATATGATCTTTACAGCTAAGTATAACTGCTGTTTGCAGCATTTGTATATTTCGTGTCCAGTGTATTTTTATCTGTTTTAATTTCGTTTTGCTCAAAAATGAGCCTCATGCAATCGAAGAATACATTATTCATGAAGCCACGTACATAACTGACACTATGGTTATACCACTAATGTACGTCTTTCTTCATTTCAGTATGCGAATTACACTAACACGTGTTTTATCAGCTCTGTGTCTGTCAACTGTTGTGTTACTTATGTGGACTGTATTTCGGCAAAGTCACATAAAACAGTTCACACAAACTTGTCATCATCCTGAACAGTTCCAAGAGGAACTTCACAAACTTGCAAACAGGTAGCTCTTAGTTCTATGTATGTAAACTTTCTTTGTACTGCACGTCCTACAAAATGCATATGCAAAATATTGACACATTTTTAGCTTTATCAAATATTATTAACATTTTCATTCATTTATATTTACATTTAGTTTATTTATTTCCTTCCATCACCGTGTTATCTTTAAGTATTTGCCAATTTGTGTAAAACAAGAACTCATAACTCCCATATTAGTTGAAAAATTGTGGTTGACATGGAAACATAAGAAAAATCAAACCCCTGATAATAGAAAGAATTTGTCTTTAAGTAATGTTATTGCTCATGTTTTACACAGTTTTGTATTATTGTATAGTGTTATTACTGCAAACATTTGAGAACAGTTTAAAGAAAGTTATCTAGTATTGTAAGTGGTCCAGATCTCTATAATCAACTGTCAGTTGTTTTCATTTGACTCTGAGCATACATTATCAAATTTCTGTGTGCACCTTAGAGCAGCATGATGCCATTAATGGGTGTGCCAGAAGACCGTTATTTATGATCAGTTGTGAAGTTTAATGTAAGGGCAAGTCAAATAAAATTTTCAGTGACTTCTAATATTATAGATGTATACATTGTACACAATGGCCTCTTTTGTGCTTTTTGTTGGAGCCAGATAATGTAATTGTATGGTGCTTAATTTTTTTCATATTTCAGAGTTCACCATGTCCTGTCTGCATTAGGTCTGTCACATTTTCTCTGTTATGGCTCATTGTGGGGTCAGATACGTATCTCACGGTCATTACCGTGGGAAGCTGATGTAGAATTCTGTCTTCTTAATGAAGAGCTGGCCAAAAATGATGAAGTGTTCCTGGTTCGGACATTTAAGAAACACAATCTTCAACTAGTATACAACTCAGGGGAGGGAGTGTATTTTGTAAAGGATCCTTTGCTCACTGGTTCATCTGTTCAACTTATAGTTTTTGAGGAGGATCCATTGGTAATATATTATACTCTACTGAATGCCAATACTTTGAAACAAAGACTTGATAATCTGTAAGAGAAAATCATTTTTAATTTTATTGTCTTCTGGAATATGACATCATGTACTCTGTACTCTGGTAGATTGATTTATCTATTTGGGAGAAATGTGCTGCCTCCATCTTCAGGGTGAAAGTGCCATATAATTCACATATAAGGAAGACAGTACCAGTAGGGACTACAAGTCAAATGTCAGGAATCAGTTGTCCATAAAATGCTTGTTTTGTGAATGGGGAATCTTAATGTGCACATATTTCGTTGTTTTCCTAAGTACATACGCCCTTTCAAGGATGACTGGTTCCCAATTCCCAGAGACAGTGAGCCACTGTGTGGGCTATTGATTCCCATCTCCCTTAGACATATAGGACTTTTAAAAGCTATTGATTCCCATTCACCAAAGAAAAATGGGCCTTTAATGGCCATCCATTCTGACTGCACATAAACAAATGGCTGTTTTGAAGAACTTATTCCCATTTCCCACTGAAAAAACAGTCTTTTTAAGGGCTCACCCTTATGTTTGTTTTATTTTTTCCCATAGGCAAATAATCCTCTTAAGGATTACTGATTCTGATTGTTTTTGTCGTTACCCCATCCCATTTCTCTCTCCATCTCCTGTACCATGTACCACCTTTTCCTGCTTGAATCATTGTTTTACCCTCAAGATCAAGGCAGCCAGTTCCTGTGAAACATTGGTATCAGTCTATTAAAGTATATGGTGCCTTATTCAATCAAATAATCTTAATCTACACTGCACTAAGAACTCTATAATGAATTTACCATATAACTAAATTAGTTTTAATGATTGAAGCGATAGTATTATAGCTTTGAACCACTCAGTATTCCAGCCTTGGGCCCACCCAGCCTCCTATACAGTGGATACTGGGTCATTCCCGGGGTAAAGCAGACAGGGCGTGGCATTAACCACCCACCCCCATCTAGCACTGAGGTTAAAGAAAGAATAGAGAGCTACCTCTTCTCCCCCTCTGTGCCTTAATGGCAGGTTACAGGTTGAACTTTACCACTCAGTATTGCTGTTGTATGAGGCCCTGTTTGTCTTGCGTCTGACGTGCAATTTTTATGTTAAAGAAGACAGCTCTTTATTCACTTTGCAAATGTTCATCTATACAGCCTGCTTATCAATTTTGGTGAGAAAAGCTCAAATGTTTAAAAAAGAAAGTGGTTTACAAATATAGGCACTGTCAAACAGTGCTGTGTCACTACCCAAATTCTTTGTCAGGTGTGCAGATGTATTAGGAAAATATCTATTTTGGATTATTTTTGGTCTGTAAAACAGTAATGTGAAATCTAGAGCATGATATTTCAGTAAAATAAACAAGGAACAGAAGCAGCTATTTAAGAAGTTACAGAAGTAATGAAAAAGTATGATCTGTAGCTTGTAGGTTGCACATGCCTTAGCTGGAGGCCAAAATAACAAAAACAATTGGTAGTAAGCTGATGCATACTGGATTACAAATTTTTCTTTCAACTCTGACCACAACCTTATATAACTTACATAACTGCATGTTTCAGTAATATTTTCTTGCAAGTACAGGATTTGCAGAGGGCAGACATTTGTCTTATTTTCATCTGTATTGATAATACATAATATAATTAGGTGGGCATGTGGAGCAAGTGGGGGGAACAAAAAATATTTAGACGATTCAGATGGGGAAGTCTATTGAAAGGTGACCTGTTCAAAGATGACTTCTGAAAAGGCTGGGTAGGAAGCAGGAAAGTAACAGTGAATAATACTTTAGGGAAACATGTTGTCAGGAAGCAGAATTGAATTGATGTAGGATATGGTCCACCGAGGATCTTCATTGTTATTTGTGTGTCAGTTATAATTGATGCATTACAGATGCATCTTCAGAAGTTATTTTGTGTCAGCCTAACCCATATCTTGTGTTTTGGGGCAGATTGGCATGTTACGTCGTGTGGGTTGGAAGCGTCGGATGTTGCCACCAGATTGTGAGGGTATGACTTCTCTAGAATGTTTTCCACCAAGACTAATTTCACCGCCACTACCAATGAAGGAGTTTGGAGGCTTTGTGTTTCCTGTACCAAGAGAAGGAATTGAAATACAGAAGTATCATTATCCAGACAACTGGTGGAAGGAAGTGCTGCCTAAAAACTGTTAGGTGGATCCAGTATGAACAGAGATGGAGTGATTGTGACCAATCATGGACCTGGTTTGTTGTAATGTGGCAGCTACTAACATTGTGGAGAGTGGCAGTACTATGCTACTCTTACTTTATACCTTGTTGTTCCTGTTCATATTTAAGTATTTATGTAGGATATTTGAGAATGTAGAAAGATTTAATGATTACTTAAAAGTTCCCAGAAACCATGCGTGTCACTGCAATTGCATTGAATATTGGTCTCAGGTATATTAAATACAAAAAACATTATTTGATTGCTTCTACCACTGTCATCAGGTAGGTTGTCTTTGCACTGATGGCTGTTTTTTATCATTATTTTTTTGAATAAATGGCATTATGGCAGGGTGAAGCTAAGGATCTGAATACTGAACTTGTAAACATGTCCATCACATAACATGTATCGAATTTCATTTTGTCTATAACCCACTGCCAACCCACATGATCTCTGAGACATGGTGGTCTGATGCCGTATCTGTGAGACACTGAAGTTTACGTGTATCTTGTTATCAACAGATGGCAGGCATGTCCACTTGGCCAAAGAATGTATTTTTTCTTTTGTCAAAACACACCCAAGAAAATGTAAAAATAATACAGTACTGTAACAGCAGAGACATGCTGTCTTTCATATGTACTTACAAGGACAGGCAGGGTACTGTTTAAAGAAGTCTTCAAGCAGTTTAAACACACAGAACCTTATTCAACAAGCTTTCATGTCCATAAAAACCCCCCTAGGCTGGGATATCATAGTATAATGACTATGCCATGTCATGGATGATCCAGGGTTTGAATCCTGGCAGGGGCAAGAAATTTGTCTTTTCTTCAAAATATCTACACCACATCTGAGGGCCCATCCAGCCTCCTATTCAGTGGGTACTGGGGTTCTTTCCTGGGCTTAAAGTGGTTGGCCCATGATGTTGGCCACTCATCTCAATCTAGCGGTAAGGACAAATAGTGGTTCTTTACCTCTGCTCCCACTGTATGCCTTCATGGCGTGGACATGGACAAATTTACCTTTTTAAAAGCCTCTTATTGTGCAGTCAATTTCCCATTATACAGCAAGGCTATACTTTGCCCAGAAGTAGGACTGGCCCTGGTAAAGTAAACTGCATTTACTGAGGGACACAATATAGTAAATAACTTATAAATAATTAATTAAATAAGATACTGAAGTCACAGTGATAAAATACATCTATGTCCAGGCTATCACTGTAGAACTTTTGAGTTGATGCATAGAAGGCACCATAAGAAAAGAGGAAAGAACTGAGGAATGTGTACAGTGTTTGTAGTCCTGTTGATAAAATGTGCAGCAAATACATGGGAAGTGATAAGTGATCATCCCATGGTTTGGTTTCCTGTTTGTGGGATGTTTGGTTTAACAGGCCTTGTAAGAATGCAGTGATATATCAACTAGCCGTTTTATCTAGAGTTATGAACTGCCAGATTCTGTTTTCATGTATCATATTTTGTACATTTTAAAAGAAATTTTAAACATGACTTTGAAAGTGTGACCTCTTATAGCATACCAAAAAAGAATGTTAGAATATAAACCCAGAGAAAAAAGATATAGGAAAACATGTAGGAAGATTCCACTGTAATATTTGTAATGAGTCAGGTAGGCATCAAACTGGGAGTAGTAGTGTTGACAATAAGTAATTTAATGCAGACGCTGTTTGTGATTATACTTGCATAATGCAAGAGAATGTAAGAAAAGGATATTTCTGTCCTTATGTAAAGTAGTGGCTTTATCAAGCAACAGGAAACAAAATTTAATTTTGTTGTTCCAGTTTTGATTCAGCATTCCATGCTGTAAATTTCAGTTAATTCTGTCTTACAGTATGAAACATAATACAAGTAGTTGAACAAATGCAGAAAGTACTTTGTATTGCTGGACCACTGGCCATTGAGCGGACATTGCTACTCCATAGCAACTAATGACACCACCTGCTCTGCATTTCTCAGTCCAGGGATAAAAAATAATCTCTGCATGACTTATTTTATTAAGTGCGTGTGCACACACACACACACACACACACACACACACACACACACACACACACACACACACACACACTCACACACACAAAATACCGAAATTAAACCTAACAAATATTTTGATAGTAATTTCACTTCTACATCTGGTTGAATGATTTTACTGCTTGATAAGGCAATCATCAGAGATTAGGTTGTGGAATTTCCTGCACTTCATTTGGGATGTTTACTACTGCATCCCCTCTTAAATAGATGCTTTACTCTTACTTGGATTGGGTGTTTCGTAGTAAGTGCCATAAATGCATTTCTGTGCAAATAGGATTTTACACAAGTTACCTACAGAGAAAAGTAATATGTTATAACATGACTGCAACTTGCAGTGTGATTTGCAGTTAAAGTGAAAACTGTGCTTTAGGACTAAGATGTTTGTTGATTATGCTCCTGTATCCCAGTCTGGTAACAGAGTTTATGAATTAGAAGATGATACTGAAATGTTAGAAATACATGTGAATCTAAACCAAAGGTTCATTCATAATGTAACTAACCTCTAAGATGAATTAGAACAGTATTAAGGCAAAATGGGAAAACAGAGTTTAATTTAGTAAGAACTAATAAAGTCATCTTATTGTGTACAGCAAATTTTGTGCAGTCTCTTAACTTTTTTTAAAACTGTGAATATTCCAAAACAGTAGAGTTTCCTGTGCAAACGTATCCCTTAACTTTCCTGTGAGTGTATTTGTCATGGAATATCTTTGTCAATGCAGGGCTGATTCTCTGCTGCAAATTGAAATGTCTGTATTTTAACCTATGCCAGTACAAGCAACCTAGCAAGAAGTTACATTGGCATCCATGCAGGGTCTGAGAATAAATATCCATGCTTAAAGCAGTAGAAAATGTCATTTTAAACATAAAATTTATGTTTCGGATTGTGACATGCCAATTTACACATACCTACCCACACAATGTGCCAATTTACATGCACCTACGCACATGGATGTGCCAATTTTGCTGCCCATGATTCAGAGAATTCTCTGGATGTGTGTTGTAACAACTCGCTTAGCTCACTGCTGATGGGTGTCTGGATTTCCTCTAGTGATGCAAAATTAGTTTCATTCATTGCATTTTTAGGCAGTTTTGTGAAAGTCGCATAAAGCATCCGTTAGCTGCATTATGTCCGTCCATGTGTCCATCCACGTGTGTTAACTTGGCTCCCACTGGACAAATGCACATGAATTTTGGTTTGGAGACTTTTATTGAAATCTCTTGCTAAAATTCAGATTATGTTAAAATCAGGCCAAAATATGGGGCACTTTACTTGAAGACCAAAGTACCTATAGATTTCTGACAGTGACATAAAATCACCTTGCTTTTCTATGGTAACAGTAGTTATATATAAGTTCTGCAGTGTCAATTCCATATGAATATTGCCTGTCTTGTTAGTCTTGGGAATAATAAAGAAACTGCAAGTAGCCATGTGGGGAGGACAAGGAGGCGTTCCAGCACAGTGGTTGTTCGCCAGATTTTGGGTGTTTGCTGTGGTGTAGCTGACATCGTCACTCATCTGGGGTGTTGTGTGGCATTGTTTGGTAGTTTGTTAGGTAACCAACTGCCAACCAAAACAGTGCGAGCATCCCATAAGAACGAAGACCTAAACTGTTGTTGTTTGTTTCTGTAGAACTGTTACTTAGGGCCACATTGTGTTTTTCTATGATGCTCGTATTTAGCATGGGTATTTTCTTACACTTTCCAGCAAATTTCTTGTTTCACGTGTTTATACTAAGGAATAAACTTCTTGCAGATAGTCCCCCTAGATGCCTGCTGTTTTGACTCTGCAGTTTGGAAATGCTAGCATTTTTCAGTTCTTGGCATGACACTTCATTTACAGGTTTGGATCCTGCAAGTGCACTGCTTTTTTTTTTGTCTACAGCATAAATAATTCAAAACTATAGTTCTCAATTCCTTTGGGCTGATCTTCCATCCCTTCACTAATATTTGCATCCATTCTGTGACTCATAGTATTCTTCACTTCAGAATTTTCACGTTGCATGGATTATGTATGCTTATTGAAGGTTACACAAGTCTGCACAAAATGTTCTCTCATTATAGTTAGCCCCAAAAAAAGTCTGTATGCTGTTTATACAAGAGACATAGGTGTAACCTGGTTAATAAAATCGGGCGGCGCCGGGGGGGGGAATGCAAAATAGACCGTGCCTCTGTCTGTGTCCCGTAAAAAGCAGGTTTTTGTCTTTACACCACCAAAATAATTGCTAAAAAATTTAAGTTTTTTTTATTTGCACCTTTTCAACTCAGTAGCCAAAAAACTGTTCTTAGGTAGAAAAAAAATATTGGACTGGCTTTTGTTTCCCCGTTGCAACCCCAATGTTACGCATATGACAACAGATTTTGGACACAGCGCTGGACTTTTCCCTGTGTTACATATCAACCTTATTGGTGCAAACTAAATTGTAGACAGTTTTGCTGGCTTTAATTTATGCGATTTAAAGAATTTTGTATCCACTGACTGCAGGAGATGACCACTTATATGACTCATTATTGTTCAGATAAGATGTTAACCTTTTAAAGCCTAGCGGTAACTTTATGTAACACCAGGTTTAACATTAAAAAATTCTACGTGCTTCTCACATTGCGTTTAAGTGTTTTGTACGGATCTCAGAACAAACAGCGACTTCTGCCTTACACAATATTAACAGATTTGTTTTTATAACAGAGGTGGAGAGTGTTTACAGCATGGTACGCGCTGAATCCTTATATAAAAACGAACACAGTTCGTCTTTAAAGGGTTAAAGAAGGTAAAAACAAACATAAAGTAAAAGTAAACAGTCTGAAAAATACGAAGGTCTACGACTCAATTTCTGTTCGCCGTAGCTGTTTGAGATATTTGGGATTCGCTGCGCCCAGTTTTATGATCTTTCACACACCATAATTCAAAGACTTCGCAGACAATAAATGAATGTCACTTCATTTCAAAGTAATTGAGCAGCATTGAAGCTTGATATGGTCTCCTGATTGTGCAGGCTGTTGAACATAGATTTAAGGTTCTAACCGGTTGGTCAAGAAATTTTCTTTGCAAGTAAAACGATTTCACTGATGAGTGTTTCACTTTTATTTTCTGTTTGTGTGCGACCGGTCTTCGTCTTTGTGTGTGGGTAAGTAGGATACGCAACGCTACGGAGGCTGTCAAGCGAGAGTCATGCACTTAATGATGCACGATAGCATTTGTCCTTTTCTCTTCAAAACGTGCAAGGAAGTATGAATTAGCATAACAATATTGTCCGCCTAACCACTGACCTAATTCGTCAACCGGTCTACGGAGAAAATGTGGAGCGCAGCGAAACATGTCATATAAATATCAAACGTGGTCACATCTTTTCTCATTTCATTTTAATTACAAGCGGGAAGTGGAAGTGTTCAGTCCGCTTGCTATGTGCTTGATAAGGAATGTAAGTTACTGAGCAAAATGATTATCAGTCGCTTGAATGGAACGGTAGTTGTAACGGTGATAAGAAAGACAGAGTACAGCGGCCGTGTTTAAGTGTAATGGTTAGTGAAGGCCTTTTCTTATTTTAGGATGAAACTGTGATAATGAAGATAGTGACTGGATGCCTGTTATTGGTCAACAGTGAGACATACATGGCACTGCTAGGTCTTACATGGGAAGACACATGTGTTTTAAACATTTACAACTTCGTTGTGTGTGAGTGCGTGTATATTTGCGTGTGCGTGTGCATATATATATATATGTGTGTGTGTGTGTGTGTGTGTGTGTGTGTGTGTGTGTGTTGCGTGTAACCAATCTAGGGGGTCTATCGTGAAAATATCCATTTTTATTTTCAGGTGCGTTACAAAATTGCGAAAACCGACTATTAACTTTGCCATGTCTGTCTGTCTGTCCGTCCGTACGTCTATTCGTCCGCATGGAACAACTTGGCTCCCACTGGGCTGATTTTCATGAAATTTGATATTTTCGAGTATTTTTCGAAAATCTGTCTAGAAAATTCAAGTTTAATTGAAATCGAAAAAGAATAACGGGTACTGTATATAAAGACCTGTGTACGTTCATGACTATATGTCGCTGACTTCTTCTTAGAATGAGAAATGTTTGAGATAAAAGTTGTATAGAAAATCAAAATACATACTTTCTTTTCGGTAACTTTTTTTTACGAAAATCTTAACATTTATGAGATAACGTGGAAAAATATGGTACAGCCAGACAGGCCACAGATGACAATGTGATACGGCGCAGATAAGATGTGATTTGCTTTCTAAGACGTTCCTGTTGGCTCAAGGGCTAGAAGAAGAACACAAACAATAGACACAGAGAAATTGACATCAAAAGTGGAAAAGGCAGTGGCAGTAGCAGTACGTAAGTAGCAGCAGCAGTGGAACCGCCGATGCAGATTACAATTCAGCGCAATGAAATTTCAAAATGCAACGTACTTACGTGAGCTAACAGAGAGAACAAAACTGTGGTCATGCAGTGAAGTTTTTGGTGGGCGAACTAAGCAGGGTATAAGCCTGACGCTCCGAGGGTGACGTCGGCCGAAAAATATCTTAGGAATCTACACGAAAATTAACTGCACGAAGACAAAAAATTGGTCTTTCTATAAGCTTCAGTGTGTCGACAATGAGATGGGTGTGGCATATTGCAGGTGTGGCACAGAAGATACATTTGTACGATATTCTGAGGGAACAAAAACGCTTGAAATATTAGTTGGAGAAATATTATTAAATTTGTTCTTAAAGGGAAAGATTGGAAGGGGCTGGAATAAATTTTCTTTCAGATCTGTGATGAGCTATTTTGAACAGGGTTCAACAATCTCTGGAGTCCTTAAAACGCGGATAATTTCTTGGCTTAACTGAGGAGCTGTTAGCTTCTCGAGAAAGGCTAGGCTCCATGGAATTCATAGGCGTAACTTGTGAAGGCGGCAAGGGGGGCAAATGCTCCCCCCCCCTAATATTTTTAAAACTATGAACAGTTTTTATGTTACTGAATTGAATAATGACAAATAAAAAATGGAAAAAAAGAACACGAGAAACTTGCATTTTATGGGATCAATTTTCCCTTTTTCAAATTTGACTCTTTTGTAGAATAAAGTTCTTAATACCCATCGTCTATTTCCCCCCCCCCCCCCCCAGTGTTATTAGCCAAGTTACGCTTATGATGGAGTTTATTAGTTAAGACATACAAGACCCATCCTGTTGACTAGAATGGTACTGTATGGCGGTGTCATGGCTTTTGATGAATACAACGCCTAAAATCAAGCCGCTATTTTTCTTCATAACAGGCGATTTTTACGCAGCCAGGTGGTTAACACAGAAAGCAAATTAGTCGAGTCACGAAAAAGAAATCCAGAGTGCAGCATGACACTCAGAATGTGTGTGTTCTGCTGCTGTTGCAGACTGTCCTACTTCTGACGGCTGTGGGCTCTGTAACTGCCCAGTATCAAATCTATGAAGAGGGACAAGATGAGCAAGATGTCGGATACGATTCGCCAGGACCACTGACAGGTGCCAATTTTGTAGGCGGTAAGGGCGTCTTTAGTTATGGCGGTACATTCCACCCTGCAGTGAAGTATGTGACCCCACAAGTTACCAGCTATGGGGAACCCGTACAGACGGCTTATTACGGCGCAGGTGACCACAGCGGTGTGACATATGGTGGTGCCTTCGGAGAAGGGCATGGGGACCTGAGTGGCAGAGTCAGAGTGCAAGTAAGATTCAAGAAAACACAGCATGTAGGTTATGCACGATACTAAGCTGCCCAGCTGTATTCAGGTAAGGAGGCTAGAGACCGACGGTTGGCCCTCTCGGGGGGGGGGGGGGGGGGGAAGAGCTACAAGACAGCGATGTTGTTGGATCTTCAGCTTGATTTTAACTACACCCACGCATTAGCCAGTGCGTCCTTGTGACTTGGCAACACCGTACATAGCTCCGCCCTTCTCTGCCTCTTAGATAAAAATATTAAACCTCTTCAGAACTAAATGTCGGGCTCATGTGTAGAAAATTGGATTAGACAGCACAGGATGCTACGAGTAAAGGGCCGTTGGAGCTCCGATGTAATACACACACACACACACACACACACACACATATACATACATGTGTACATACATGCATACATACATACATACATACATACGTACGTACGTACGTACGTACGTACATACATACATACATACATACATACATACATACATACATACATACGTACGTACGTACATACATACATACATACATACATACATACATACATACATACATACATAAATATATACATACATATATACATACATACATACATACACGTATTCGTGAGTACCACCAGACGGAACATTGCTATATACAGCCTAACTCGGTTATAACAACATCGGTTTATACGACACCTCGTCTATAGCGTCAGATATTCTGTGGTGCCAATTGATTCCTCACTGTTAAGCATCACATTATTCTGCTCGGTTATAACGATACTCGTTTATAACGACACAAATTCTTCCGTCTCTTTCATGACGTTGTATCTGAGTTCGACTGTATATAGAATCACCTCTAATTGGTAAGATAGTGATACGTGGCAGTCTGTATTTGGTTATATACTTTGCTACGATGGGGATAGAAGACACGTGTAGAGATTTGGGGCCCGGATGAGAAGGACCTCTAAGAGTACGTACGCTTTGCAGACGGAGGAGGCGGTCGTAAGTGACAAGAAGGTAGAGTTTAAGGAGGTAGTTTGTAAGGAGAAGCAACAAATGGGTTCCTCGCACAAGTTCAGTCTGATGAATGATTGCCGCGTTAGTTTTAAAATCCTTCGGAATTCTGCTCCACAGTTTTGGATGGCTGACTAAATTCGGGTCAGAGAAAGTATAAAAACAGATTTTCCTCCCATCCTTTTACGTATTCTGGTCACTGTTCCGTCAAGAGACGTTCCCTTTGCCTTAGCAGTGTACTGACGGAATGGAGCTAAGCTTTGTATGGAGAGTGGGGCAGGAGACGACGTTTTTGTATTCCCCTCTTACCCGAGTGTACTTAACTGGCTGGTCCACTAAGTTTAAATGCCGATAAAACTGTAATGTCTCTAACACTGTTGGCACACAGGCTACTGTGTCTAAAGGTCACGAGGACACGTGGACAGTAATAATGTACCTTTTTATTTTCTTTAACCAGGTCTACAGAGGGCCAACATTGACGTCAGGACTTACACACTACGCCCCCTGGGGATACTACGTCATTCAGCCAAGTAACGAAGAGACTGGGAATAGTTACGGATATTAGCGCTTTCTTGTGTATTCTTTTATTTATTTGCAATAAATTATACAAATTAGCCAATTTTAGGAGATCCAATAAGGAACGTTCTTATTGTTATTAATTGTCTATTGATAAAAAAGGTAAAAGGTAAAGTAATCCCTGTACAGGCGCTGACGTTTCCAGGAGGGTGGGGTTACCAGGTTTCAAGACAATCGGCACATGAAGGTGGTAAGGTTGTCAGCCCTAAGCACCGGCCGCCTTAACCCCCCAGGAAATATTCCTGGTACTCATTTCTGTTGGAGGCTCAGTCGACTCCACGGCCACAGTGCGGCCAGAAGGATTATGTCAATGCAAAATTCCAAAATTGTCTGTAGGTAATGTAAAGAATTCTATAAATTTTTTTCCAGTTATTTAACCCTATTAAACACGAAGCGTATCTGTTTTATATAAGGACTCAGTGCGTACCGCGCTGTAAACACTCTCCGCTTCGGTTATAAGAACCAGCCTCTTAATGTTTTATAAGGCAAAAGTTGCTGTTTGTTCTGAGATCCGTACAAAACACATAAACGCAATGTGGGCACCACGTAGAATTTTTTAATGTTAAACCTGGTGGTACGTAAAGTTACCGCTAGGCTTTAAAAGGATAATTTGTGAGAGAAAGGGAGCATATATGACTGTGTAGGCTTAACGACTGTTATTTATTTGGACGCTAATGTTGCCATAATTGAGGAATAAACAAGAACTGAAATTGTGTAATCCGTGTTGCAGCATAAGGTATTACGGCAACGTTATTGACCTTCATAAGATATACGGTTTCGCGGTACATGCGTCAATGTAATTTCATTTATCTCCATATCAGACTACGGATTTAAATAGCCCGATTTTCATGAAATTCACAAAGTGTACCCAAATCGAACAATAAGAGTAAGAAGTCCGGATAGAAATCCATTTGTGCCCCTAAGTAAAGTACGACTTTCACTCGGCCGATTTTTACGAAATCACGGTCGCTCAGGCATTTTTTATGGGCAACTCCTTTATCGGAATTTTTCTAAACCCCGTTAACAAATGTAGAAAATACGGATAAAATTTTATTTAGGCCTTTATGTAAAGTATGGTTTTCAACATACTGATTTGACTGAACTCATAATCTTTCAGCGGCCTTGTGGGAAAATTTCCAATACTAATTATCATACAGACAGGTCAAGAAATGTGGGAAGTACCGACACAAATTCAATTACGCCCCTACGTATAGCACGACAGACACTAAGGCAACTTTCACCAGACTCACGCCTGATCGACTATTTTTGTGAAGAACTCTTCCACCAAATTTCATCAAATTCGACAGAGAGTACAGATGGCGAGTGTGGGTCAGATTTTTGGTTTTGTTGCGTATTGTGTAGACAGTAATTTAGATAGTGTTAAATATATCCCTTTGTGTTTCCGAAATTATCAATATAAAACAGCACAGAATTTATAAAAAGTTTTACAGTCAATAAAGTATCAAATTCTACAAACTAAACACAATTTTAAACGTAATTTGCTATACCGTTTAAGTCAAAAGAAGATGAATTTTCAGTGCAGTTTCAGTACAAGGGTGAGATCTAAATCCATGGAGTGCCATGTGTAATGATATATATATATATATATATATATATATATATATAGCCTTCTTCTACATGTTTTTATAAGCCTAACGATGACACGATCGGGTGGAATAATGTAGCAATTTTATAGAAACCAAAATTTTTTTACAATGAATTTGTTGTTTTAGACTGTACTGTATTATTTTGATAGTAGACAACATTATATAAGCAACGACTGTAGCAAACAAATGTTATGAGAAGACAAATAAAAATCTATACCATTACAGCTGACTTAGTCTATGGTAGTGTGATTTGGGTACCTAATAAATGTATGTAGAGAGGCTGGAAAAAGCACAAATGAGGTTTTTATAATGCCTACTGAATATTAAAAGATCAGCTAACCGAGATGATTTGGAAAGAAGTAATTTGGCCTTAGCATAACCTTGCAGATTCCATAACGACAATAAGAACTTCAAGAATTCAGTAATAAGAAAACGTAAACCAGTGTGTAAACAAGTGCAAGAATTAAACCCTCCATTATTTCACTGCGAGTGTGTCAGAGTGAAGACCGAAATACAATCACAAACAGTTGATTTAACTCACCGATCCCTTCTGCGAGGCTTCTATGCCGATGTTCTAGCTTTCTCTCTCTGCAAGAACAAGACAAAAATTTGCCTGTTACACTCATTCCGTATTGAAATTAAAGGAAAATATACTGTTACACTTATTATTTATAAAAATTACAAGAAAGACATATTGTTACAATCATTGTTCATTAAAATTAAAATGAAGACATATTGTTACACTTATTGTTTATTAAAATTAAAAGGAAAACAGCAGCGAATAGGCAAAATTTGGAGTTTTTCAGCTTCAAGAATGTGTGGGGGGGACTATCAAAATCTCACCGCCAAGTACAAGCCTTTCACGGGACGTTAGATGGGGCCACTGACCTGGACAGGATCTCTGGAATGGCCCGAGAGACGGAAAATGGAAACAATATTTATCACGAAGTTGTGAGCGGAATTCATATGACTCAGGACTGGAACAAATAACATGCTTCTGTGTCCAGCCCATCTTTCGCAAAATAAAAGTCAAACTATCCCGTGTATACCATGCAAGCGTGGGGATGGGGGAGTTCCACAGCCCCTCAGGGGCGTAGATGGTGGAGGGAAGCAAGTGGTGCGACCCTCCGAGGAGCTGCAAAATATGTACTTAAAGACTGATTTACTGCTGTCACTAAATTTTAAATTATTTATGTAAATACAAGGAAATTAAGTAAATAGTTGTCATTTTTTTAAAGTTCATAATATCTGTTGTGATTACACTTCCCGGGGCGCAATAAACGTAACCACGTCACTGGATCCACTAATTCTTAACCTCGGCATTAGATGGAGTTCAGCCTCACGTCACGGCCGCTTTACTCGGGTAAAAACTCGCTCGCTCCCCATTGAATAGAAGGATGGGTAGTTCCCAGATCCAATCTGGACACTTTGGAGGAGAAAAAATTGTTTTTCCTCTGCCGGAAATCGAACCAAAATGCCTCGGTTTTCCAGGCCGTAGCCTAGTCCAGGACTGACCAACATGCGGCAAGCGGACCGCATGCGGCCCTCGAGGAAAGCATTTCCGACCTTCGTTCATCTGAATAGGTTCATTAACACCATTGAACAAACTGAATATAATAGGTCTACAGGACAAAATGCAGCAACTTCAATAAATAACTATAAAAATGTCGTGTTTGCTAATAACGGTCTTCCAGTTAATTCAATCCCCCCCCCCCCTTGAGATACATGTATACACCAGTGCGACCGTAGGGCGACTCCCTACGAATTTTGTATCCCTGCTGTGGGTTGAAGATGGGCAGCCATGTCCTAGTTGCTATATCGACTGCGCCTACGCGGCTGGCTACATTAACCGCAGAGCAATTGAAGACGGTAAAGCAGTAGTTCAATTCGCACTTACCAGGTGGCACAAGCAAGTCGAACCTATTCGTGCATTTTTCGTGATATGCAGCTAGTATTGACCGGCAATCCAGCGACCAATATGGTATTGTGTTTTCGTTTACTTCCGAGTCTAAGCTTGGTGCTAGTTTATGTGAATACTTAATTTCTGAAGACAAACAATGCAGGCGTAGGTGAGTGACGCAAATGAAATAACCCTATAATTAAGAAAACAGAGAACTCAATAATCGTGTATCTAGTGCAACTGCTATCTATGTGTTGTGGTGCAGCGGTCTATTAAACGTTCTGCACTGAAGATTTCTGTCATCTGGGATGTGATGTGATGTAGTCTGTTAGAAGTGTACCGACGTTTTAGAGAAACCTGCGACCTTAATTTTCAGGTAAAGTATCACAACCATTGCACTGAGGCCTTTGGGTCACAACCCCCACTCCCAGTGATACAGTTGCATGTGTTCATTAATACGCACATGAAATAATGGCACTGTCACATTTTAAAGCGTCTTTTATTAGAACTGAAACAACCAGGTCATTACAGAATACAGCTTAGTGTTTTCCTTCGTAAGATAATTTAGTTCTTGCCTTAATTAGTGGAAATGTTGAAAAAATTAATTTTATAAGTTGGTTATGTGTGTATCAAGAAAAATATTTCACTGACAACAGAAACGTAAAATAAAATAAAAGTGATTTACTAAAGTCTGTAAGAATACAAGCAGTTGACAAAAGGATATTAAAAATTAAATTAAATTAAATTAAATTAAATTAGGGTCATGTTTGAGAAACTGACACCCGTTCCGCTGACGAAATTATCCTGTTCAAAGAACCCCCCACCTTACCCCGTTCAGAGCCAGCCGAATCCACTTCATTCCTTAACTTTCTTACGTGAAGGTATATTTTCATATCCATACGTACCTACATTCAAAAATATTCTCTTTCTTTATGGTTTACCAACTAAAATTTTATACACATTTCCTATCTCATTACACTCAACGTTCGTTCATATTTTCCTCGTTAACTACATCCCACTTTCGTTTTTAGGGAGGTTGGCAAAATTGCGAAAAGTGGCTACTAGATTCGTCACTTCTGCCCTTCCATCTGTCGGTCTGTCTGCATAGAAGAACTCGGCCTTCAGTGGGTGAAATTTAATCATATTTGATATTTCAGGGTTTTTAGTAAATCTGTACAAAAAATTCAAATTTAATTAAAATCTGACAACAATAATAGGTCCTACGCGTAAAGCCCTATGTACGTACATTTATGATAACATCTCTTGTATTTCTTCTTAGAAGGACAAACATTTCAGAAACAAGTTATACAGAAAAAGAAAATACATGTTTTATTCTCAATAAATGTTTCCAAAAATCGTGCCGTTTATGAGATATGTGTAAAAATATAGTACAGCCGGACAGGACACAGAAGACAATATAAAGTGGCGCATGCGCTTTGCGTGCTGGATAACTAAGGCTACAGACACGCACACAGGATATGTAATGCGGCTTTCCCACGGCAAAAATGGTTACGCGAAAGCGTCAATATTACGTTATACGAACATTGCCTCTCTTGTTTAATCGGATGTCATGCTTTTTTTATGTCTCGCGTAAAAACCCTTTTCCGAAGCCACCTTTCTTTCCTGCTTAACGCAACAGGAGGGACGTGATCTGTTACCTTCAGATAATACCTAGAGTAAAAAGTAGCTGCGGTGTTCCTTCGTGAAACGCTTTCAGGAATGAATCGAGTTTTTTTTATGTTTTTTATATCAAACTAAGGCTGCCACAGTGACAGAGCTGGCCTATAGTTCCTCACTGCTACAAGGTAAATATTCCTTTCTGTCCACTTTCTGAGAACTCTCTTGATCATTCGGTTCCGCTGAACGGTTCCAAATTTTAACATTACAGTATAGAAGATCTGCATTGGATTCCTCGAGAGACAGACCGCGGTAATGCAGGCCAACGCTGAAGAAAACAGCACAATGGACAGTGAAGATACCAGTGAACACGCCGGTAAGCACACTACTGAATGTGCTGTCGCCACCACCATGGGGCGGTCTTATTCAACAGTTATCTACCAGTCCGAGTTTTACACCCGGAGTCTAACATTACCTTATACTAGTCGTACGAAAATCGATAAATTTTTCAGTAAAGAATTGTTTCCCTTCTCTTTACAGGCGTAGGCCTACATCAGTCGTGTGTTACAAAAAAGTAGGTCATATGCCCTGAGCTGTTACCGAAGTAAAATATTCACAATAATAATAATAATAATAATACCTAATTTAAACTTATAATTCTACCCATAAAAATTCTTACATAAACAACTAAAAAATAAAGGTGTCAGAAATTTTCGTCTACCTATAAAATCAATTTAACGAATCAGTAAACCAAAATAGTTCTAGAGAAGGGTTTTGAATATCGAGAACCTGAACATTTGGGAATCTATACCCGTATTTCCCTGAAGAAACTGAAATACTATCGGATTTCTGACAATTTATGAGTCGGAATGCATAAAAATAAGATATTTTGCTTTGGGATGCCCTACAATAGCATAAAGTTATTACTCGTTTTCATAAAACTCGCTCAACTAGTGTAAAAAACACACCCATAGAGCATGGTGATAACAAAAGGCTAAATATCGTGTTTTAGGAAGGAATGGAGGCTAAAAATTTAAGTTAATAATCTGACACACAGCAGCTGTGCACATTTTAATATATTCTCTTACACCAAGCAACCCCCTGTTGCAGGATTACCCTCGGTGTGCGCCGGTTGGAAAGATCCGCAACACATTCTGTTCCAACTTGCCAACGCCTGTTTTGTCATTTCTTACGCCTCGCCCAGCAGTGTCTATGGAGTGCTGTTCATGCATTCATCCCTCATCTTTGGTGAGTATTATTTCTGTATACTAGTAAAATCATGTCTTGAACTTCTCGTAGCCAACAGAAGTTTGTCCAGAAGTAAGTCTAAGAAGAATAGAATCACAACACATTATTCTGTATTGTCAGATGTATATTTAATTGGATATGTTTGCGAAGGAATTGGTCGTGTCCTATTTTAAATATTTGAAGCCAGACATTAAAATTCCGGTCATTCTGAACAGAAGGGACGCAGCGTCTGCAGTATGGAGACCAAACATAAAGTGTTTTCTAGGGATAAAGCGCTGTTTGGTGAGACAATTATATGAACGTTTAAATATGCTTTGTCGCCTGTCCTTTAATACCAATACAGACGCTGATGTCCAGAGTTATTTTCGTTTTAAATGCTCATGCCTGCACCTGGGTGGGACACAATTGTCCCCCTCGGTCGTGAGTATGTGAATTTAAGGTGAGATGGGCGATCCGTTTGACCGATGAATAATATAGACCTGAACAGAATACAGAACATTTAACTTCAAACCAGGTAGTAGGTGTAGCAATAATTGTGCCTTAAAGGATTAAGATAATGTTCCAGTTTTGCATAGAAGAACTGAGAAAGACCATGAAGGCACACAGTCAGCTTAGCTGATGTCAGGATCTACTTATGGATCCAGAATATTTGCAACATGAAGCGGGAGTCTTAGAAACTTCTACAATACGATCGATGCAAATCGTTTTACTTTGTATTATCAATATTTTTGTGTTTAATAATTGCTTATTTGCAGGTTTTATGCTGTTTTCTTTCTGGGCATGGAACATCATCTGTGCCCCAGACATTTTCTCATGGAATTTCAGTTTTATGCTTCTTAATATGGGGCAGCTAGTTTACATCATATACCAGCGGAGACCTGTCAAGTTCGACCCTGAACTTGAGGAAGCCTATCAGACATTGTTTCATCCCTTCAAGGTAGAGTAATTCTCCCTTAGTGGTGTTTACGAATGGAATATTTCTTGGTTTTACGGACTTTCTTCGCACAGTTGTTGTCTTAGTATGTCGCTGTGTTCCAGTAAAAACTTTCAGCGGTAATTTTCAAATATTAATAAACGTAACTGGCGGCCATAAAACTACAAACGTACCCTATTGCTTCGATTTAAGGAGCCACCTTTTTTGTCATATTGTTGCGACCTGAATATTATGGCACGTCTTAAATTTGAGTTTTTCTTTTGGGTTTTGAAATACTCTAAACCCTCACTTTCCTCGAAGAAAAAGTGGCCTCTCTAAAAGACTACTAAATTTTAGGAGGGGGAAATGTATTTATCATATTTATTATATTTTATTTTAAATACATGATTAACATCTGTAATTCATTATTAAATTTCTTTGAAACACACTAATTGCTTCTCTAATTATCATCCATTTTTTCCCAGATAATTCATTTTTAAACGTTTAGTGCGTCTTAATTGAGAGGGAGTTAAATATGAAATAATATGGTGTAACTATTTACATGCACAAATTCCTGTAAAACATAATGCTATTAATTCATGGTGTAAATAAAAGTATCAAGAACTTGTGGCTACAAACATTTACACCGGCTTATTTAATCGCGACATCCCCACTGGACACCCTCCAATGGCAGCGCTTCTGAGCAGCAATATAGCGCACACAGATTAAGTCGAAGACTTGCAGCCGTGTTACAGAGACGCGCAACAATCACGTGGGTATTAGCTACTAAATTTACAAAATTTTCGAAGAAAACATGTATCATAATTTTAAACATATTTTCAACAAAATGTTTAATTAGTGGCCGTGAAAACAGTTGGTAGCTGCAGTTCAGTGTGGGGACGACAGACTAGGTGTCCTTTCTGCTCTGATTCCGTTCTTCCGAGTACCTTATTCCGTTCTTCCGAGTACCTTATTCCGTTCTTCCGAGTACCTTATTCCGTTCTTCCGAGTACCTTATACATTACTAAAATTTCACGCAAGAAGCTGACGGTTACAATTTAAAATGAACTCATTCAAAACTCCGCCGATTTAACTCGATAATCACTCTTGGCAGAATAAAAAAGTTTATTAGATCATCATTTTTTCTGTGTCCTCCGTTCACCTTCTAACCCAAGTGATCACTTTTAACGAAATTTAGTACTGGCGATATGCCAATAGGGATCATCCAAAATTCTTACGTTTCAGAGTCTCACATTCAGTAATAAGAATACGGAGGACGCGCGAAATTATACAATGGCGAAATATTAACATTTATTAATTTATATTAATATATAATATATATTAATTTATATATATAATTCCAAAACGAGCATAAATATCAACAATAAATTTTGATTTTGCCTTGTATCTACACATAATAAAAATGCATATTTGAAAAAAAAATTTATATTCCACATATGAAAACCCCCAGTTTAGCGACACAAATATTACTGTCTGCTTAATAGTTTGACATGAATATTTGGAATTACAACCCACAAAGTATTTATATCCGAATCACTTGACTGTGTTACACTGTCAGGTATCTCGGCTGCAGTTCAAGAAGATGGTGAGTTCAGATTTTGCCCAGATAATGTCTCTTCACGCCGGTGAAGCTTACGCTATGCAGAACCTTACCCGAACCGACCGCTTAGGACTGCTGCTTTCGGGAAAGGTGAGTATTTTAACCAGCTGCTGTCGTTGTTTCAGTTTGTAACAGTTTACAGTGTCAGGCCTGTATATGAAGCCGAGATACCGTATTCTATACGGCGACTAAGTTAAGCGCTGGACAACCAAAGAACTGTAGTTCAATTCCCGGCAGATGTAATGTTCATATTCTCTGCAAAATATATCAAGAAGCTTATTGCGGTGTGCAAAGACATTAATACGAGAGTGAAGGAGGAGAAACAATAGAAAATAGAGCAGACTAGTAGTTCTGTATTCTAGCTGCTGGCTTAATTCAATGCATAGGCTTTCATAAGCCTGCTTTTGACTCCAGTAAGTAAGCTCCATATCTAAAAACATGGCGGCATCAAATCCCTGACACTGACCTCAATAATTGATACTGCGCAGGTGAATGTGATGTCGGACCACCAGTTTCTCCATCCCATTATGCCGTGCGAGTTCCTAGACTCCCCAGAGTTTGAGTCTAGTCGTGCTACCACTGATGAAAAATTCAAGGTAGGAAATTATTTGTATATGCACTTTACAGGGACTAGCATGTGAAATTACGAAGGCGGTGAAACATTAACCCTTTAACCCTTTAAAGGCGACGCGTATCTGTTCTATATAAGGATTCAATGCGTATCGCGCTGTAAACACTCTCCACTTCGGTTATAAAAACCAATCTCTTAATGTTTTATAAGGCAAAAGTTGCTGTTTGTTCTGAGATCCGTACAAAACACATAAACGCAATGTGGGCACCACGTGGAATTTTTTAATGTTAAACCTGGTCGTACGTAAAGTTATCGCTAGGCTTTAAAAGGTTAAAGAAGAAACGCATTCTGTCTAATATAAATACTCAGTGCGTACCACGCTGTAAACACTTTCCACCTCAGTTTAAGAAACCAATCATTTGACGACGTGTAAGGTAAAAGTTGCAGATTGTCCCCAGATAAGTACAAAACACATAAACGCAATGTCAGCACCATGGAGAATTGATTAAAGTTAAGTCTGGTAGTACGTAAAGTTACCGCTAGGTCTTAAAAGGTTAAATGTGACGTGTATCTCTTCTTCAGCGTGGAAAGACGCAATAAGGGTTTAAGAAGAGCTCAATACTTTAAAGTCAGTATCCAGGCAGCTAAAAGAACAGGAGTACTTTCCAGTTCACTAGGAGTTCATGTTTATAAAATTACAGTCAGTGTTGCTATGTAACATGAACTTTGGTTACAAAGCTCTGAAAACGAGATTATTTTGAAATTCTAGACACGGCTGTTGTAAACATAGTAATATGCCTGCTGGTCTCATAAAAGGAAGCGAACTGTTAACAAGTTGGGAAATTGTTAACTTTCGAAGAAAAACTCCGGGCTACTGAAGCAGTCGTCTCACTAACACCTGATAAAATTAAGCCTTTAGTTACATTTTAAAACAACAAGACACAATTTAAAGCTTAATAAAATTTTCAGGTCATAGGTAGGAAATTTATCAAATGCACATTATAATTCAGCGTTTTTTAACCCTTCTAGTACCTTGGATCGTTACAAGGTCTCGCCAGCTCTGTACAGCCCTGCCCCCAAAATGATCTCAACTTGCGGATCCCTTACGTACAACTTATAATAATATTTAATGTTGGCATTTTCCAACAATCAATAAACCTCACATATAACAGCCTATACTAGTTCAATGTACAAACAAGGAAATAATTGTCCCAGCTGAAATCCCAATACAACTGCGATTAGAAGAAACCTAAGATAAAAAGCTGTATGTTTCTTGAGTGAAATTCATTTAATTCACAGACACATTAGGCAAATTTCGCGGACACTTTGTTGAGAAACCTTGTTATAATTCTTCATAAAATCATGTCTTTATTGAGCCAAACATAACTCCACCCACTGGAAGGTTTCCACGTGATACAAATGGAATCGTGTTCAAATGTCTACACATTATTGTTCTCCGGCTATCAGCCGTGTCAGTAATAGGCTCAGAAACAACCAAACTCACCACAGTCTCATCAAGATGTGCAGAGAACAAGTCAATAAAACATTAGTTTTTAAACCATCGATGCACGACTGATAGACCAAAAAATAGAGTGTTTTTTTTTTCACATCGGAAACCTCAAATCTTTCATGTGTGACAGGTTTCTATCATAGCAGCCACAGCCTGCCGCTATTTGTATTGGCAGAGGTCTTCACTAGAGTACTTGTTCGTGAAGGAAACGTACCTGGCCACAGTGCTGACCACTTTGATTGCCAGGGACATCACCACAAAATTGTATGCAATGAACAAGAAGGTAAGAACTCAAAACAGATATTTTTAGCCACGACATTGGCCATTATGTTTGCCAGGGTTATCATCAGTTTGGTCACTGTACTGGCCACTCTCATCGCCGGGGACATGATCACTATGCTGTATGCTATGGACAAGAAGGTAACAACTCAAAACCGATATTTTTAACCACGCTATTGGTGGCTCTGTTTGCCAGGAACATCACAAATTTGGCCACTGTGCTGGCCACTCTGATTGCCGGGGACATTATCACTCTGCTGTATACTGTTAACAAGAAGGTAACAACTCAAATCCGATATTTTTAACCACGGTACCGGGCACTGTTTGCCAGGCACATCACTAATTTTGGAACCGTGCTGGTCACTCTGATGGCGAGGGCATCACAAATTTGGCCAATGTGCTGGTCACTCATCACCACCATGCTGTATGCTACGAACAGAAGGAGACAACCTTCAGCGTTCAATAACGATGTCGTTCGAAGACAAATGGCCACTCACTGTGCAAGCAGTACTGACCATAAAAATATCCACGTTCAATGTGTTTTATGCTACATTAATTAAATAAGCTGTTCCATGTACCAAAGGAACGCAGTCTATATGGCATATAAATTCCAAGCTCTTCTACGAATAATACGGCTTCTGGTATTGTGGCGTACTTCGTTTTCATCTTGGACCAAGGCAGAAAACGTAACTGACCACATAAAAGGTAAAAATTCTCCCTGTCCACGCTATAAGGTCATATAAGGGGATTGGAAGTGTCGTTCGACTCTTTCCTAACCTCGGCCCTAGATGAAGGTGAATCTGATTGCCCATAAAGTTATAAATTTACCGTTTTTATTTGGAATTTTGGCACGAAATTTTCTGCTAATATGTGAGGAAATTATGTCAAGGCATAAAACGTAGCAACGAGTTCCCTTCAAGACAAATTATCTACCTCCTTACAGAGCTTTAAATGGCGCTTTCACTGTATACATGAAATGCTTTTCTGAAGGAGATATTTGTCTTCATAAACACCCTCACACACACACACACACACACACACACACACACATATATATATATATATATTGTAAATTTTCTCTGTCCTTTCCACTACTGCAGACCTAAGGACACGAAACTTACCCCATACACTTTTCAACATTTACGGTATTTAATTTATGACTGTTAAATCAATCTGTAAATATTGCGGTACATTTCACCAATTACAATTTATTCTTTAATTGTATGATTACACTTTACTTCTCAACTCGTGTTTTATTCCTCCTTTAATGCTGCAGCTACTGCCCCTATATATTGTGCTACTGAAAAGGAAAGCAACCATATTTTGGAAATATCGAGGGCATCTGCTGTTTATTATAAATACTATTTTTTAAAGTTTCGATGTACACTAACACTTTAAATAGTAGCGTTTTTACCTATATATGTATATCACTTGATTAAACATTCATAGGGTGAATTTTAGGCACTCAGCATACTTGTTCTTTCCGTATAATTCTTATTAACGCATTGACCTTTACCAGAGAATGATCACTGTCTTCTCGTTTAGGTAGGGGCTGAATCTTTGTATAAACACAGATGAATTTCAGTTTTTAAATACGTAAAGCACATTTCTTTGTGATGAAATATCATTGACACGTGTGAATATAAACAGTTCGTACAGAGATATTTGCACTTGTTTAGGACATGACAAGCCATTAAGTCAGGCAAGTGTATGAGAACGTACATGGAACTAAAAAAAGAAAAGATAGAAGTGGTTTATCTTTACTTACTAATCTTACTGCTAGTTGTAACTGCCTATAAACATGGCGCGGAGTGAATATAATGGGCCTAATTTCATTCTGATATATCATCTTGTCACATGCCTAGACCACATGCAAATTTGTAATCATTCATGGACACATTACCCATGATATTTTATTCATACCGTGTAACGTGTAATTTAAAGTAAAATTAATTTAGTTATTCCTGTGCCTGAATTTGCATGAAATTGATAAAATGTATATTAGATAAAAAATTAAACATAGTGCATTCATTAGCTTCCTAAAGCAAATATTTATCTCAAAATGTTTAAAAATCAAGTTCCTGTTTTACATTAAGCTTGCTATGTCTCATTTAAAAGCATAATCCGATTACGTTAGTTTACCCTCACAACTGCATTACAAAAGCAGATAACTCTGTGGTCAAAAGCAATGTAACAACAGCTTGTACATGTACAACGTAATGTAGCTTAAGTGATTCAAGGAAGGAAAACATAAACACGTATATGGATAGTCTTCTTCATTGTGTGCTATCTACATAGAATCGATTATAATTCATGAATATCACATAAGCAGGGATCTGTATTTTATGGGTTATTGTGTGGTGATGTGTTCATGGACTTTATGCATCGTCCGAAGAATAAAATATTAAAATATTAAAAATTAAAATGACAACGTTTCGGAAGTTGGCTCTGCTTCCTTCCTAAGGAGAATGGAGGGGGAGAAGAGAAGAACACCTACTCAGCTGGGCCCCTTACACAGAGCAAGGTGTTCTCCTCTTCTCCCCCTCCATTCACCTGAGGACAGAAGCAGAGCCAGCTTCCGAAACTTTGTGATTTTAATTTTTTAATTTTTAATATTTTAATATTTTACTCTTCGGACGATGGATAAAGTCCTTAAACCAACTATCACACAATATTATCAACCATCGTCAAAACATTTTAGAATTTATGGGTTATGTTGTAACATATGACCAGAATCACGGTTATGCAAGATGTTAAGTTCTAATTCTGTAGATACCCCTTTATAATGCTGTACCCTTGTATACCGCAGATTGTAACAGACAAGGGTTCGCACCTTGACATTCGACTGCCAAGCATTACGTCATCACTGACGGCTGCCGGAGAATACAGAAGCCCTTCCAGGCGAAGACGTCAGAACACGGTACTTCCCGGAGCGTCTCCAGACACTGGTAAGCTTCTACGTCAGCAGTAATGAACCTGTAGTATTCCTAATGACCGTATAAAACATGACGAGTACCCTACAGCGAACACCACAGTGGGGCGACTAGTGTCTCTGCTATCCATTCGAAAGGTTTCAATTTCACACCATGCTCCAGAGACTACCCTGAGCGGGGCACAAGCCACAGTTCTCAGTTCCTGCGGGGACAGTGCCTAAATTAACCCAAGACCGTTTCCTTCCGCATCCTTGACAATTCCTTATCCATCCCGGAAGGGGTAATAAATTTTTCTCTCCTCCAAAATATCCAGAGAACCTCTTGGGTCCACCGAGCTTCATATTCAACGGTCACATGTTTGCTTTCCCGTGGACAAAGCGGCCGAGGCTGCAGTTAACCACTCAGCACAAAATAGTGCTGAGGTTAAGAATGAATGGAGCTATACTTCTACTCCCCCTGTATGCCTTCATGGCGTAGACAGAGACAAGTTTACACTTTCTAATTCTTTATACCATTGATTGTTATATTGTTTCATCTATTGATAGCGTCATTATACAATACATAAATTTAATATATTTCTATACATTCTGGAAATATATTCTGTTTAAATTTCGGGTGTTATTGGATGAAGCACTTAACGCCTCAGAAATAAATATTATAATTTTGACAGTTTCTGTATTTTTAGTCGCTTTCATAAAGTCGCAGATAGTGCCTATTATCTTTGTCATGTCCGTTTGTCCGTCCGTCCGTCCGCATGTATCTAGCCGGCTTACACTGCTTTTCGACATCCTCTCCTCTGTACTCTATACAATTTAAGTCTTGGTGAAACTCACAGGTATCTTTAACTATCAGGACGCCCCCAAATCCAGCTGAGCCTGTGCCCTCTAGCTATAGCCTTATTATTTTGTGGCGGTGTTTTTCAGTGTTTGGCAGCCGCGAGCGCCTCTGCCCCAAAGAGAATGGAATGCTTCTCCCCAACGGAAGACTCTTGGAAATGGAACCCCTGACAGAGCTTCCTTCCAACGACGACCTTACTTCAAATAACGGCGTCGAGAACTGGCTGGAAACCAGTTCCAAGTATCACAGTTGTGAAGTGGTGGATAATTGAAATGCTATTGCTTTTTGAAGCAAACGCATATTATGTATAGATAGCCACATGATGTGACCGTGTGCAACAAATTAGAAAAAAAATTATTTAATTAAACATGTTAAATTTACATTTTCTCAGTATTCAGTAAACCTAAGTCATGGAGAAAAGTTTCATGGATTGGGGAATGGGGGGATGGGGGGCGTGGGGAAGAGGGGTTAACCGTGCTCGTAGGTTACCCAATTGCGACGACTCTTTTATTTACCCCTATCCCCCTATGGCCTATGTCAACCAGCCAAAAGAACATGGCAGCACCGAAGGTTGTCACTATCAACATTAGTGTGAATAGTATCACTAGCTTGCAGAAAGGGCATATATATATATATATCCGACATACATATATATGTATGTGTATATATATAACTTAATGGCGTAAACAGGGACAACTTTATATTTTGTAACACTTGTTTAGATGAATTTAGAAATTTAAAGGGTTGACAGGCATGGCATGACACTCTGAAATGCTTCGTGATCAGCGCAATACAGTTGGGAAACTTGTTCCGACTGCTAATTGCACCTCATCCTAGGTCGACCTTGGCTGCTTGAATGGGTATCATTAATGTTAAGTAATGTTCTGTGGGTCAGGGGAGCAGAATCGTGCCTTAAAACAAACGCAAATAAAGGGGGAAAAACAAAGACAATATATGTAAATCGTATGATGATGACACAAAAAAATTCTGATTTTTAACGCACGAAAAGTCGTGCACGAAATAAACTGACACTTAAAACCTCCTCGTATACCAGTATGATTGAAATAAAAGCATGTGTTTTATGTATCTACTTTTGTATGTATGAAATCATCTGATGTGATGAAGGCATCCGGTCGGCCGTGGAACTGACTCGTTACAATTTGATGGATGAGAAAATTCCTTCCACAAGAATGACCTTGAACTCTAATTACCCGGAATTCTGGAAGTTTCAAGCTTTTTTACGTGGTATCGTTTGGGCATCACATAATAATCTTTAGTTAGAAGTCGAAGGGTTAAAAGCGCACCATTATCCTTGCATGAACAGTACCTAAACTATCCAGTGAGACGCCACAATTCAGGCTTCCATTGCGGTATATTTGAGGCCTTCGTTCTTCTGCGATATTGCGCTTGTTCATTGGCAATTGTTTATTGACGTTTCGGCAAAACATATTGGTCCAATCTTCGACGGCCAATCTGTCTGCCGTTCTTCTTAGAAAATTTGACCCCTGAAAATTGGATGATCTGTCGTCCAGAAACGTCATTAAACAACAACCAACCACGTAATATCTCAGAAGAGTGAAGGCCTTCCGACGTGACTTTTGTGGCAAGATGTGAGTGAAGATACACAGGAAACCGCTATCAGATTCAGACTGTTTAGTTTCTTGTCGCAATAATGCAAGCCAGTCTATTATGTTCACCCCATCGTTGTGCAAGTCTATGCCTGTAGCATGTATTTTTGGATAAATGGAAATGTTACATGTTTTTATTTTTAAGGAAAACTATAACTCTCACAAATCAACTTACTCTCTGGTTTTCTCCGCTTCTACTTTTGAAATAATTCATCGCGAAATTGGTATAAACATTATCATATTGGAGGTCACCACGCCAAATTTTGGTCCTTGCAATTAGTAAAAACAATATGGCGGAAAAGCGAGCGTGCGAATTAGAAGCGGCAGTAACACCGCTTAATTCAAAGTTCCACCTAAACGTAGAAAGGAGGATGACACTAAGATTCATCTTCAAGAAGTGGCATGGTGGGGAATGAACTGGAGTGTCCTGGCTCAGGATAAGGACAGGTGGCGGGCTCTTGTAAACGAGGGAATGAACCTTTGAGTTTTATAAAATGTGGGGAATTTCTTGACTAGCTGAGGAACTGTTAGCTTATCAGGAAGTCAGTTATTGTAAGGTGCTAAAATAATGTACGGTTTTAGGTCTGTAAAGAATATGGCCCATTCATTAATGTATATTCTGTACAAAGACAAATAGCAATATGGCGGGTCTGCGAAGGTTTTCAGCTTTCCGTAGGATGGCGTTAAACCACATGTGAATTCTGAAATCGAGACAGATCTTAAACATCCGCACATATCTTAAATCTTAATTTTTATTAAACTTCCATAAGGAATGGCATATAATATTTTTTCTAAATGTTTTCGCACCAAACGATGTTATTTAACAAGCAAAAACTCTAATTGTCTCAACGTTTTGCAGCCCTTTCAAAAAATAATTGCGAAACGCGATTATCAGCTTTGCCATGCTTCTCTGTCTATCAGTCTGTCCGTCTGTTCTCATAGAAAAACTTATATCCCACTAGGGGTATTTGCCTTATACTGCATATTTTAACTAAAATATTTTCATAAATTAAATTTTTAAATACCCGAGGAAAATAAGAGGCACCTTACAGCAAGACATATCTCGCTACATTCCTCTTGCATTGAAAGATAAGTACATTTAAGGACATGTTGTACGGAAAGTCCAAGCATTTATTCTTCCCAAAATGTTGTAAGTTACGAGATAATTACAAGAAATACGGCAGAGTCAGGAGGCCGAAGAAGTAGTTGACGATGTAAAACTATTTTTTCCACATAGACGCGATTGGTAATTAGGGCAAAATAAACTCATAAATTCTTACAGGCAGTGTTACAACGAACGGAAGCCCAACGAATTAACACCAGTACAGTATCCTCAGTCGCACTAAACATAAGTAACAGGCCACGGATACGGACTAACCTTCCGATTGGGTACAACGTTTCCATTCTGTGAATGTTGGTAGATCATTCAGAAATAAACGTAAATTTTCAGAACCGCTCGGTTACACTCACAAAAAGAGTAAATTTGAAGATGTTCCTCCGTTTAACCCTTTAAAGGCGAAGCGTATCTGTTTTATATAAGGACTCAGTACGTACCGCGCTGTAAACACTCTCCACTTCGGTTATAAAAACCAGTCTCTTAATGTTTTATAAGGCAAAAGTTGCTGTTTCTTCTGAGATCCGTACAAAACACATAAACGCAATGTGGGCACCACGTAGAAATTTTTAATGTTAAACCTGGTGGTACGTAAAGTTACCGCTACGCTTTAAAAGTTTAATTAAGCATCACTATATGAATAGGCTTAGTGAAGGAGCTCCACATTTTCTTAAACTTGGTATTGGATGGTGGTGAATCGTGAACTTTATGCTTTGGCCGCCTTATCCCCAGCTTATCTGTGAATATGAGACCACAGTTGCACCCTAAATGATGTAAAAATCTCTCTTGCCCATGCCTAGAAAAGGACACAGATTTCGCTGACGTCTAGACAGTAGCCTGGTCACTACAGTGACTCAGCTACCCCAGCTCCCTGAAGTCTCCACGTGCCGGAAGATAGCGCAAGAAAATTATCCTCCAATGATCGCCCAACACTTGGAGGTTCAAGATCCAGTCCTTGAAATATTCATAAGTCATTAATGGATTTCGCATGTTTTCAGACCAGCGAGTAGGAACAGACGTGTTGAGACATCTGCATACAGAAATTCATGTAACTGCAAGAACCAGGGTTGGGAATGGCTTTCAGAATTAGTACGTAGACTTTACAGCCAAGCCGAGGGTTTGATGACAACATGTCGAGAATGAAATTGCTGCAGTATCACTGTTCAAAATATGCCTTCGAGATCATAACTAACAGGTTTGTTTTTCGGAACGACTGCAGACGCTGGAAATATTTTGTTAAGGAAGCCACTCTATTGGGTACAAGGTGTCTATCCGTGCCTACCCCTGTTTCCAAAGCTAAGTAAACCAATCAAATCATTTATTTGAAAAGGGGAATATGTAAAATGGCCGGAAGGTGGACATGTTACACTTTCCACCGAACCCATTCAGTTAAATTAAAGGATCTAAAATAAAACCAAGTGAAATATTCGTTTCACGATTTCTCCCTGCTGATCAGTAATAAAGAAAACGCGAAGTCATTGCTAAGGTGTAATCACTGGCAATTTAAACGTCGACAGGTGGCAATATCGCAATTTCCATGTACGGTACCGGGAATTCACACCAATTATCTAGTAAGCTTATTGTCAGTCAGTTGCAGTATTGTTAATGTGGGATCCGCCATCAGTCAGACAGTCAACGGAACAAATAGAATAAAAAATACCGCTCAAACAAAATTAATAAATATAATCTACATAAAACATTAGAAATGTGACAAGATACTTATGGAATAAAGTGAGAATAGAAAAGAGTAACAAATTATTTATTATAATATATTTATTTTCCCCAACAGCGAAGCACAGCCATAATATGTCCAATATATAAAAAAGGTGATATGTTGGATCGTTGTAATTATCGTGGAATATCACTCCTGAATGTAACTTACAAAATCTTCACAAACCTATTGAGCAGATATATTGAGCCCCATGTCGAAGAAATATTGGGTGATTACCAGTGTAGTTTTCGGAAAGGCCGATCCAATATTGGGCAGATTTTTTGTCTGAGAATGATTTTGGACAAAAGCATGTGAATATGATGTAGATGTGCACCAACTGTATATTAATTATAAACAAGCGTATGGCAGCATAACTAGGGCTGAGCTGGTAGAAATAACCTTAGCAAATACAAATAACAAGGTGAAGATACAAGGAGAGTTACCGCCTAGTTTTGAAACGGCTGTGGGGCTGCGACAGGGAGATTTATTATCCGCTCTTTTATTTAACTTATGTATGGAAAAGGTAATAACAAACGTCAAAATCATTCCAGGTGGAACAATTTTTAATAGAACAAGACAATGTCTTGCCTACGCTGATCATGTAGTGATTATTCTGGGGCGATCAATTGGATATATAACGGAGACAATAGAGGAGACGGCAGCAGTGGCACCTCAAATCGGTCTCCACATCAATAACACCAAAACAAAATATATGGTAAACAGATACGATAAAAATGAGTTAAAGGAAAATGAAATACTGGGGAAAAATATGAAAAAGTAGAATATTTTAAATATCTTGGCTCAGTGATAACGAAACTTAATAAGATGGAAACTGAGATTAAAAGTAAAATTACTGTTGACAGTAAGTGCTACCAAGCATTAGGGCCAATACTGAAAAATATCTATATCCTAGTCAATCAAAATTCGTCGCTATAAAACGGTTACAAGACGAATTGTGATACACGGAGCAGAGACATGGTCCCTGACAAATAATATTGAAAATATGCTAATGACATGGGAAATAAAGATTTTGAGGAAAATATATAGGCCAACTAATGAGAATGGATAGTGGAGAGTTAAAACTAATTCTGAGTTAATAACTAAATATAAATCCTATGATATTGTTACCGTAATGAATACTCGAACGCTGGAATGGCTTGGGCATATTATCAGAAAGAATGAGACCGGGTCTGTAAAGAAGATTTTTGAAGGAAAATTAGAAGGAAGAAGAGACAGCGAGAGACCTAGACTCAGGTGGATTGATGATGTGGAAGATGATTTGACAAAGCTCAGTACAAAACCTAGAAGAATGAAAGCTGTGGATAGCGATGAATGGGCATCAGTTATAAAGGAAGCCAAGGCCAAACTGAAAGGGCTGTAGTGCCATAGGAAGAAGAATCTATTTATTTTTGTAGCATACATTATCGCTTAAGACATTCTTATAAATTCCAATTAAAAAAAATTAAAAAGACACAAACGTAATAAAATTTAGGCAGCCATGAGGGAAGCGGGGTACCAGATACAATTGTTAACCCGTTACATATGAAAGTAATGTATTAATATAACTACGAGATAACTCAGATAAAAATTATGACCGCAGATACAACAATTTAATAATAATAATAATAATAATAATAAACATACTACTCAAACTCAGCTTCCCAGCTTACTTTCTCATTTTTCTTTACATATCCATTCCTCACCCTTCGCAGTCTCAGTTCAGACTCTGCAAAAACTAATTTACACATTTGCCTCTCCCTTTCCTGTTCTTTCCTCCTAGTGGTTGCTTAATGACTGTCATACTGCAACAGTGTTTTTTCCCAACCGTGGGGAAGTCAAGGTGTTTGTACTCATTGTCAGAAATGTGACATTAAATGGCTAATAAAAGCCGAGGCAGTTGGAGCCCCAAACAAATTTTTTCGTGGCCCCAAGAACCGCAAAAAACTGTGATTCTACTGGGAAAAGAGGGACTAATGAGATAAAATTGCGTTCTATAGCAATTAATATTAAAATTAAGCATAACAACATGTAATTCGGGAGTAATCAAAGTATGCACATATATTGCCTTACAATTTTCATATTAATTTGAATTCTATATTCATTTATGTTTTTCCCCTAATGCACTTTATTGTACTAAAGTCTGAATACCACTTCTTTACCATATAGGCCTATAGTTTTATTCCCAGAAGACTAAATGTAGGCTATTAAGAACATCATGCTGCCTGTTTTGACCATTTCAGATTTGAACAATTTAATCGACTTTCCAGAAATTGTAATGAATATTATGCCATTGGAATATATCTTTTAGTATTAAACAATCAGTAATAACAACATGGAGAACGTGCGAAATTTGAAGGCGGAAGTTCCAGTAGGGTCACTTAAATTAGATCCTATCACGGTGGTATATATAAGCAGAGATTAAAGGGAAAGAAAACTTTATCAAATTTACATTTCTTTAGAATATCAAATAACAACATGGCGACATAGCTTATGCACCTTAGATTTTGCTTTTTGACGGCAGCTGATGCATCATTGTAGCTAGACACGTGAATAGAGCGTTGAGGAAAATATTTTTGCCTAAATGGGAGGAAGAAATTGAAGACTGAAAAAATTCCCTAAAGGGGAGCTTCATGAATTTTGTGCTGCACAAATAGCATTAGAGTGATGAAGTCAAGGAGGATGACAGGGGCGGAGCATGTGGCAGGGATTGGGAAAAAGAGAAATCCATAGAGGATTGCGGTGGTAAAACCTGAAGGGGACGGTTCGCTTGAAGGACCTAGACATAGATGGGAGGATAATATTAAACTAGATCTTAAGGAAATGGTTTGGAAGAGTGTGCATTGGATTTATGTGGCATAGGATAGGGAGAAGTGGAGAGCTGTTGTGCAGATGATAACGAAACCTCGGAGTGCTTAAAATTTGGGGAATTTCTTGGCTCACTGGGAATCTGTTAACTTTTCAAGGACTGTGCACATGGAATGGTTATATTACAATTGGTCTCTGCTGGCGTTAGGTGCTATTCACAAGAATTTATCAAATTCACACGATTTCTTAATCATAAGTCTTTCGAGTTTCTAAATAAACTAAAAACTCATTTAACACCCAGGCAATTTCTTTACCAGGTGAGTAACCATCAGCTTCTGTAGAATCACTTCATTCCATGGCGTTAGTTACTTAATTCCCGTTCAGTAAGAAGCATATAAATATTTATATACCTTACTTTAAAAGGACTAGCTAAGATGGGAGATGAGTCACAACTTAACGCAAAATGCTTTCTCATCTAACAAAACTGCAAGAAACCTTGAAGTCAAACTAAAATAAATCAAATCGGCCAGCTGCATATATAACACCAGCATACGTTACTAGAATAAAACAAATGTGAGTTTTAAAACATTTCAGAACTCTTATGATGCTCAAAAAGGTTTTAAATTTATACTCAGCATTTAATACGCATGTAAATTACCCACACGACTTTGTGAGTGATAAATTGTATACATTGCTTGAAGAACTGCTATTTTACATGCCTACCGAGTGTTGTATGTTCGTACATATAAGGAAACACATTTGGAGTCTTAATTTATCATTAGCCGATCCCGGGGGCCGCGCGGTCTAAGGCGTAGGTCTGCGCCGCTCGCTTGCTGGGATTGCGGGTTCACATACCGCAGGGCGCATGGATGTCTCTCTGTTGTAAATGTTGTGTGTTTTACAGGTAGATACCCCTGCGACATGCCGATCCCTAGTCCAGGGGAGTCTTACCGACTGTGTGTCAATGAGTGTGACCAAGTGCAACAGTAACACTCTACCCCTGCAATGAGTAGGTAGAAGGGGTCAGGATAAAAGATATTATTATCTACCGAAGAATTTTTTATTGGATGGTAAATGTCACATGAGGCATGCTTTTAACGATACAAGATCTTACAAATATGGCCCAAAATTACAATTCAATGGAAAAATCCACATTAAAATTCTCCAAACAACAGCTTGCTGTAGAATCCAAACATGGTATATATTCTGGGTTAAGAATATTTTCGTTTGTTCTCAGTTATCCTTCGTTTAACGACGTTCTTATTGCTCATATTATACAGGGTGCCGAAAATCCCACTTGACACTACAGGCAATGTGTTAAACACCGAGTGCCGGGTGACATTTGAACCATTCTGTATAGCATAAAATGGTAGAGTAACTAATGGTTTGAAATGGATGTGGACAGGAGTTGTCGTAACTATACTTGATGTACTATTCTGTCATATGGTTGGATAGATAAAGAAAGACAGTGCCAAAGCACGGTAAGGATAGCTGTTTCCTTGGCAGAAACTGGGAAAGGTCACCTCCAGGAAAAGAATCGGGTGTGCTGTCGGATCAATTATGACGTGCAGTGTCTTGTGTATTTCTCTGTACACAGTTCATGAAGTGGAATATGAAATATGATATTTATTGCCAAGACAAGTGCGCAAACATGATCTCCAAAAGTCTGTAATATTCTCCCCTGTTTATAACACGCCATATCATATGCAAACGCCTTTTCCTTATATTCCTGAGTCCCGCCAGAGTAATGTGACTTTGGGTCTAGTTGGGCAACCACCACTTCCTTGCGTTTCATTTTTCACTGAAATCCTAACAGCGAATCGATATATTCCGAATAACTGATGGAGACATTAAATAAGATATAAACAAGTACACAATGACAGCCTGTGTTATATATTTCTGCTTCACGGTTGAAAGTACTTCCAGGGCAAAGTATCGATACTCTACAGAACTCGATTCTGAACTGCTAACTAACTAACTAACTAACTAACTAACTAACTGACTGACTGACTGACTGACTGACTGACTGACTGACTGACTGACTGACTGACTGACTGACTAACTAACTAACTAAGTAACTCCATGCAGCAGAGGCCTCCTTGAGAAGCTAACAGTTTCTCAGCTAGTCAAGAAATTCCCTGCATTTTATGGAACCCGGAGGTTCATTGCTGCATTCACAAGAGCCCGCCACCTGAGCCAGCTCAATCCGATTCTGAACTACGCACTTCAAAAACACGCCCAGTATTTAGAGACTTCCGTGTTTCTCATTAAGTCTGGCGATGTCATAATTTACCATACATTAAACCCACGTGTCTTTGGGTAAAATACTAATTGTTAAAGACGGCCCTTTAAAAAGACGAACAAATTTGCAAAATATCGCTTAAAAACAAGTGACAAAATTGTGAGTGGTCCATGTACTATGAATATTTCAAAAATCCCTACATGAAACAAGAAATAATGGCACGCGTTCTGGTGTTCTCACACTGGTGCTTATGGGCTGGGATAGCGTAGTCAGTATAGAGACTACGCTACGGAATGGAAGTCCGGGAATCCAATCCCGATGGCGGAGAAATTTTCCGCACTCGTCCACAGAGCCCCTGGTGCCCACCCAGCGTTCTGTACAATGGATACCGGTGCTCCTTCCGAGGTAAATCGGCCAGGCGGTGGCGTTAGATACCCATCCACATCTAGCGCTGAAGTTAAAGAAAAAGTAGAGCTATACTTCTACTCACCCTCTGTGTCTGCATGGCAGGATATAAGGTAAAATTTATTTTATACTTACTGTGCTGCTGATAAATATTTTGATTTTTGAGGTATTAGACAGCGTAACTTGCTATATATGAACAAATATGTACCAGTCTAAGGGGCCTCGCATTCAAGAAGAAGGACATGTTTAAAAACGCCTTGTCATGGTTGTCGTTTGAATAAGGCCGGCTTATTTTAAATGGTGTTTACCGAAAACAAAAAAGACTGCCTCCAGTAGGAGTCATGGCTCTCATGTTTTGAACAAATTTCATTTACTCTCACAGAAATATTAAATACCATTCATAACAACAATCAAAGCTATACAACATGTGCTTATGAAGCTCTGAACTGCAGAATTTGAAGTCTTTTTCAGGCGCGAAAAGAGAGCTCTGTTTACCAAAAACCCAGAAACGCTACGTAAGTCAAACAGAATCCTGTGCCATGTCTACAGGATTCTCTTCGCCCAAGAGTAACCTAATGCTTAACACTTGTCTCCATATTGTTTCTAACGTTAAATGTGACTGGCGCTCTCGGTTAACAAGCACATCGAAGTTCATACTGGATAGCAGTTTCAAAGCTTATATTCACAGCTGAACAAACTGCACACGCTGGTTCGTTTTGTGTATTTTCTAACTTACATTCGGGAGACGGGATGTAGTATATACGGATTTTATTGGTTTGATTGCGTTCCTCTTGCCAAGTGCTGGAGCAGTATTGGTTTGATTGCGTTCCTCTTGCCAAGTGCTGGAGCAGTATTCCATATTCGGTTACGGTTACTCCCTTTCAGATGCCTTTCAATTCATAATTCTTTGTTCATCCAACTATTCAACGTTATATAAACTGACATACTGACAGTGTCGTTATATAAGCCATAAATAAATAAAAATAAATAAATAAACGATAGACTAAAGTGCCTAAGCATAAAGTTTGTGACTTGCTTTACGGAGATGCGGGCCTTTAACATCTGCCAGATCTTTAACTGCCTTGATAACGGTTTCTGTAAGCATTCTGAGTGCCTCCAGATGACTGGGGGGATTTTTGGCCTACCTTTAGCTCTGCAGATATGCCGGATTTCAAATTCAAACTTCTGCACAAAACGTAGTGTTTTATATTTACAGTACAACGTGCCGAACCCGGCGGGAAGTGACGAATTAAAGGTCGGTACACACCCCGAACCCGACATTGAAGGGTGAATTTGACATTGAAGGCTTCCTTCTACGCCGTTTTCCATTCATTCACTCTTACCCAGTCATGCAATGCTATGAAGTCTTGAACTAGACTCCTGCCTGTACTTCTCACAAAATTATTAATCACCCTGTATATATGTTGTTTCTCCTCCGGCAGGTGGTTCTTAATCATCACAGCATGATGGAATATTTAATGCGCAAATAAAACACTAATTGTGGTGATCTCAGAACAAATATTCCGTCTTTTGAATACGTGGCATGATCCTACAGTTTATGGCTATGCGGGCATCGGCTTGAGAAATATTCATTTAATGGTTCGTTACGTGGAAGAACGTTGCATATCGACATTTGGAACCTTGTTCTAACTTCTGTAACATTACTCACACTTGAGTACATGACATCTGATATTGTCAAGGTGAAGAAAAGAAGATCTAGATGAATATTTATAAAGAGTGGTGAAGAATAATAAAGATTGGGTGAGATGATGGACATACGGTTAGGGTCAAGGCTGGAGAACACCAGGATCTGAGTGCAGAATATAAATGTGCTCCGTGTTTGGGACAGGGCACCACTTTGCTGCTGCATCTCGTCGATATGGCACCAACAAGGAGTGTAAGTTATGAACTCTACTACTCCAATATTTTAATTTACACTAACAAACTCAGGTAAGTTTCCCTATAGTGTAATCATAGCTGGTTACTGGAACATGACGCCTTGAAGTTTGGTAGCAGTTTAACGTATTAGAAACCAGAATACATGGCATGATATTGACGGCAATATGATCTCATATTACAGGCACTGTTTAGAAATTAAAATTAGTACGGTAGTGTATACTTAATTTTTGAAAGAATATATGGCAATTGGATAAATGTAAGAGAACAGTAAGATAACTGATGACGCTGCACCGTGTACAGAGTTTATATAATGTTGAAACCTAAACTAATAACTGCATTGCATGAGTTACAAGGCACGTGTTTGGAAAAATTTTAGCGTAATTCGAGGTACGATATTGAAATTTGTCTGGAAGAAATGAGAAAAAATACAAACAGCAATTACACGCACGAGATTCAAACTCGCGAACTCCTCAATATGTAACTGATTCTGAATTACTGGCTGAACTCTTAGGTAAATAAAAGAATTAAAATAATTTGTAAAACACTTTACAGTCATCATTACCATGAATTTCCCTTCTTTATGCAAGCGCGTTTTGTGATGAAATAAGCAGCATTTACACTCAGAGATTAACACACTTATCCTCAACAATTTTTCTAAAAATTTTATCAGATAACACCAAAAACAAAGTGTACGACATATAAATTAACTGATAACGTAATTTGCCTGTAATTTGTGCTGGCTAATAAATTTCAGGATGACACAAATCCCATTAAATTTAATTTTACGTATTATTGATATGGTGATTCTCTAGTTATGAAGCGAAGTGCAGAAGGATCGAATTAAAGATTAAAAGGCAACAACTGAATCCTGCTTCAAAGAAAATGTATTAAATACGTGTAATCAATAAAGGTAAGTGATGTTAGAACATTAAAATATGATAATGTCATGAATACGCCACTGTCTTGACAAACAGCATTTAGAGCTAATTCACATTAAACATGAAGGTGGATAATGTGCGGGGTAGGAACTGCAAACATTGAAAAGGAAGAAGACAGGACATTTCACTGCTTGATTCTGGCTGGCGCTCGCGTTTTATTTCACGAAAGACACGGGGTTTTTGCTGACTCCAGAACATTAAAAACCTACGGGTGACACTTTCATGCCGAACAGCATGAAAATCAGCCAGTTCTAAATTTAAAAGGACGTATGTATTTAGGGCGAATATGTCTATTTTTCTTTCCTTAGGAAAGGAAAATATTATAAATTATTGCGTTAGATGAATAAATATTTACTTATCAAAATACTTGACAAGATTTATGACCTTCAAAATAGCATAAAATTTACACTGTGCTTATATGCCCACCCCTCTCGATAACTAGCATTGTTCCGTGAAGAATGTCGAAGAGAAGTAAGAAATGCATATTTTCTGTGCCACATAGTGGTTTTCGTAAAAGTGACAATAACATTTAGAGTCTTCCTGTGGAGGTGGCAAGTTCGTCCGAAACGTCAGCAAATCTCAACCAGAATACACAGCGTCACAGCCCACAGGACGAGAATATTCATGCAGGACATTTTCTGACTGCAATTTGAAGACTTTTGGGCAGCGCGTTTCTGCCTGCAGTCACTATACGTCAAACACGCAGGAACAATAAACCAAGCCAAGTCCAATTCCTATTACGACTGATGGTCCGTCAGTCAGTCAGTTAGTCCTGATGTCGAACCCCTCCTGGGGTTGAAGGCCAGCTATTGTCTGTGTATTCTGTACTGGGTCTGTTATTCTTGGGGCGCAACCCGTGAGGGAAGTGCGGCCGTCTGTTGTAGTAAGTCCCCAACTTTGCCGGTTGTACACAATTATGTATATAGAGTATAGGCATTGTTTTACTTTAACATTGTCCATACCGTGTATGCGCGTCTATTACAAATACATGTATATGTATTGTACTATATATTGTAGTATTACTTTACTTTGTTTGCGCACATTTTTACAACATTTACAAAGAAATGTAAAATTCTTCTAATACAAACTATATACATGGCCTCTGTCAATCCAGCCCTTGTACAGCGCATCACGCTGTATCTTGCCTAGCCTTTCTAATAAGGGTAGCTAAAGTCACTTGCAACATCGCAAGCAGGGCCGCTGCCATGTTTAAGTCTCTCATACTCCCTGTGTTAGGCTGCGCCTTGCCTTATGTTACGAATATTTTCGTTTTGATTATTGCGTGTGACGTCTGCTTGTTGCTTGCATGACTTTGTAATAAAATCACACACGTATGGGATTTCGAAAATCACATGAAAATCGCGGGTCTCTTTGGGCCGTGAAACGTTACCAGTAGTGCAGAGAACGTAGTATTTCAAGCACTCTAATTTCAAAGGACGGGTGTGTGCCGCAAATTCCTTGGCGGGACAGGCGGAAGGAGCTACAGACCTCTCGAGTGCTTTGTGGAGGCTTAGTTTAATGTTAGCGCTTAATCATTCACTTTTGAATAGAGGGTATACAGGCCGTAATAAATATTCTTGGCTTCGGTTTTTCTGTACGGATTCTCCACGCAATCCATCTGTCCAAGATTACACGTAAGGTGAGCACGAAATGCGCGTCAAGATAGAGGTAAATGGGGACAGGAACCAGAGCTACGAGCTAGGTAACGGACGTCGATGACATGAAAAATGAAATAAAAATAAGGAAGTAGTGTTATTTATATTAACCTTTTAAAGCCTAGCGGTAACTTTACATACGACCAGGTTTAATATTATAAGATTCTACGTGGTGCCCACATTGTGCTTATGTGTTTTGTACGGATCTCAGAACAAACAGCAACTTTTGCCTTATAAAACATTAAGAGACTGGTTTTTATAACCGAAGTGGAGAGTGTTTACAGCGCGGTACGCACTGAGTCCTTATATAAAACAGATAAGCTTCGTCTTTAAAGGGTTAAATTAATATAGTCTCATTCATTTACCGCGAAGATGGAGGCATTGCACTTCTCCGAAACACACACATCTGCCTACAAAGCCAGACGTTGTTATATTCCGAAAGGCCGTAATTTTCCTACGTCTTCTAAAGTTTATATTTGATGTTTCAGCTCCTGCTCTGTGCTGTACTGATTGGTTCAGCCCTCAATTTGGTTCACGGTCTTGGCTTGTCACCCCAAGGCCAACAACAGGATCTGGGCCAGGATGTAAGCTACAGCCAGGGTCAAGGTCAAAGTGGTGGTAATTTCGCCGGTGGCCGTCAAGGAGGCTTCGGACAACAACGGGGATTTGATGTTGGCGCTGGAGGAACAAGGCCTGGCTTTGCAGGAAGAAGTTATGACGGCCAGCCAGCGGGAGAAGATGCAAGGAACTACAATTTCCGGATCTACACAGAGCCTGAGTACTACGGCTATGAGTCGAAGTTCCCTGGAGGGAAAGCCATGTTCAAGTCCTACCGCTCTGATGGATCTAGCTTCGGTAGGTCAAAAAAATATGTGGTTGGTACAAATGAGTTGAAAATGCTCCAATATTTAAATACCTGGAAAAATTTAACGGTGAATTTCATTAGAAAGTCAAGAAAAAATAAATTATGGAAATTTATGTTATTGTTCATATGTAATTGGAGGTTTTCACAAAGGTAAAGATATAAATTTTGTTATTTGGTGCTACGGCACCGTGTAGTCTGAAGAGGAGAGATTGTTATGATCCGGGAGACGAAAATTATTGTTAATATTATCTCTATCTGTCCGGTATCATAACAGCTGTCACCGTCCTCCGGAAACCAAACGCCATTCCTCCCTGTTTCTCCACAGATCTTTCTCCACCTTTCTTGCTGTCATGGCTGCTTGCACTCCTTCTATCCAGGTCTTCCTTGGGCATCCTCTTTTCCTTCTCTCTAGCGGGATCCATTCCATAATTAATTTTGGTATTCTTTCCTCTGGCATCCTTTTGACGTGGCCATTCCACTGCAGTCCTTCCGTCTGTATGATCTCTATGATCTCTATGATGTTCGGCTTCCCTTTTACCCCCATAATCTCCTTTATATGTTCATTTTTTATTCTTCCCTTCCTTGATTTTCTTGCAGCCCTCCTTAGCACATCTATTTCTGTAGATATAATTTTATTCATTTCTCTGATAGAAATTTGCCATACTTCTGCCCCATATGTCAAAATGCACTGAATTATACTCTGATAACTGTATAATTTTCTGTTTTTAGTAATACTTTTGTGCCACCAAATAGAATTTCAAGCATTTATAGCCTTTTTGTTTGACTAATTCTGTGTTTTATTTCTGTTGTATTGTCTCCCGACTGAACTATTTTCGTACCTAAATAAGTGCATTCTGTACGTGGGTTTATTTCTTCCCCGCAGTCAAACTTCAAGGCTTCTTTTTCTTCTCCAGTACATATATATTTGGTATTTTCTAAATTTATGGTAAGTCCCCATTCTTCTTACTCTTCCTTTAGTTTTCTTGCCACATATTCCATGTCATCACGGTATTGTGCTAATATCTTTTTAATATTATTATTATATTTAATAATATTATTATATTTAATATTATTATATTATTTTTAATATTATTATTTTAATATTATTATTATACACTACTAAAAGCACTGAAGATCACAACATATCGTATACTACTACTACTATTACTGCTACTACTACTGCTACTACTAATACTAATACTCATAATAATAATAATAATAATACATTTCTTTGGGTACGGGCTGCATCACCAGCCAAATAGCCTATAAGAAAAGCAAAAGTAATGCAAGGAGAAAAACAAAGAAAATCAAGATAGGAAAAAGCCAGTTCCAAGAAAGAAAAGAGAAGAAGGCTTTAAAATTAACTTTAATTAAAAACGAAATTTAAAAGTAAACAAATAAGTACATAAAAATATTAAATACATGCAGAATTATAAGTTGCGTACCCTAGCTCATTATAAGGGCATTTAATGTTAAATTAAGTACCATATTAACATAAAACGTGACTGATCCCAAAGCAAATTTTTTAATACGTTAATAGTCATATAAAGTCAAATTAATGATTGTTTTTTACGTGGACTCAACAACCTAAAGCAATATAACAGTAATAATAATAATAATATTATTATTATTAATAATAGTTTATAAAATGGTTACATTTGGCTCTCTTAATTTGAAGAAAGAACATGATTTGAAAGTTGTTAATTCTGAGTACATCTACTAATTTACGCGCATTTCGAGAGATCAGTTTTCTTGGAAAAGGAATTGTAACTTTCGGATGAGTAACGCAGGCTAGTTTCCATTTGCTTAAACAAAAGCATATCTATGGTTCTTTCTAATAATAACCAATAATATTTTATATAGAACAAACCTGATAAAATATATATTTCTTTGTCTCACACCAACTGCTAACTTTGTAGGACTTCTAACAGGATCGGTAAGAATGAATACGAATGGAAGCGACCAGGAAAAATGCCCTTTTTTAGCACTAGCTCAGTTATTTAAGACGTTTCCAACCTTTTAAAAAACTTTTTTAAAAAATCCAGTTACCACGCTGGTGTGTTGCAACTAGTGTCCCACGGTGCAAGAACAGGGACTGGGTTTATATTGCCCACATTTGGAAGATACAGAGTAAAAAAGAAAAGCTTCATTTCTCTGGCAATAAATTCGGTTAATTTTAAATTATTATCGCTGAAATGTATCCTACATGCTATGCACATTTTCTTACCACAGTAAGCCCCGGCCTCAATTACAGCATAATATGGGCAAAATTAAGATTTCCGAAAATTGTTTTAAAACTGCCTACCGAAATCATGACAGCATAGCCCCGTATATTTACGTTGCTTGCCTGACAAATACAAAATCATAAGCAGCCATCAGCTCTTATAAACTCACAGTGTTATGTTTAATACCTTGGATATTATATTATAAACTTTCCACGTTATGACTATGACTTATTGCATGTCGCAGGTCGCCAAGGCGAATACAGTGGCAGTGGTCGTAGTGCCAGACCTAACGAGAATTTTGGATCATTCGGTGGTCGCAGTGCCAAACCAAATGAGAACTTTGGATCACCCGGTGGTCAACAGCTCCAGTACTGAGAGCTTCAGAAGAAAGAATCATAGTATGACTAGCTAACCATATGCATTAACGTAGCGTAGCGTAGCGTAGAGTAATGTAGCTAGTGTATTATTGTACAGTGTAATGGAGCAGAGCAAAAGGAAAGTCTCCCAAAATGCCACGACACTGCACGTCTAGTTTTCGACCTTGCGGTATTTGAAGGCTACAGAAGCAGGTTTTAATCATCTCCAATGACCAGAGTTTGATAATATTTTTGACATATCATTTTGCTTAATTTTGTGGATTTCTGTGCTATAAATAAGGGATGCTAGAACAAAAAGTGACAACATTGTTGTGGAAGGTTCTGTACAAATGTGAATAATGTGCATCACGCTTGCCTCTTAACGCAGGCACTGTTTTAACAACAATAAACTTCATATACATGTACAAACTGTTAAATTGTTTCTTCCTATTAGGGCATATATGACCTTACACATATATTGACATCCGTGTTTATGAGGAAATACGAGCAGCTTCATTAGCTGACACATCCGAAATACCACTTACGAGAGGAATTCGTGTCAATTCTACAACTTAAACTTCTGCGACGGAGTATCTGCCTTTATTATTGGCTCATTTAACGACGCATTTTTATATTTAATGTGTTCCATGTCCGTGCAATGTATCATACAAAAATTATATTCACCAACTAATGCACCAAAATGTATACAATCTTTATTCGTAAAAAACTCCTACATATTTCGACTCTGCTGGGTCCGCGGTCCGGGACCGCGGACAGTACAAGACACCTCACAACGGAGGATGAAAGCAAAGGCACATTCTCACTTAACTGTATAAGTGCGTCCAACAGTGTAACAGACTATTCTCCCTGAAGATGACCCAGCAGGGTCGAAATATGTAGGAGTTCTTTTACGAATAAAGATTTATACATTTTTGTGCATTAGTTGGTGAATATTATTTTTGCATTTTTATATTTCATTTAAAACACATAAGAATAGGAAAAAGGGACAACATTACTAAGTTTTAGATACTAAAATTAATTTACATTTTACATTAATATTGATTTCATATATTGATTGGCGAGTACTTTATTTGCGATGTTATAATAACACAGATACACTTCACCACCGAAGTGTGTTGTAGTAATGCACTTCTTTGCTAAAAAGGCGAGTGAGTGTTAAGTACAAGACAGTTATGCCAAGTGGCAGCAGTCTGATGGACGGAATCGTGCTTATGTTAGTGAGTCACAAAATTAAGGTTATGTTTAATCAGATCTCTATTTATTGAATGTCATAATTCTTTAAAACGTCAGGCGATCGGATATTTACGAGAAATACTATAGTGGAAAAGTCACGGCACAATCACAATTAAATGCAATTTTTTTTGTGAATTGTGTTATAATCGGCTGTCAATTACTATTATCCACGAATAAATTATCGATAGTTTCAAACCTGGTCTTATAAAATGTTAAAAATAAGTTCGTTTATCGCTTTATTCCACAAGTTTCTAATAAACAAAATATTTAATCCCAGTAGCTCCAAATCTTTTTTCATAACTGATTCAAATTTACTTTGGGCTTACATGAGAAAGGAATTAGAAAACTGTTTAATATTTACTTCGCAATAAGTATTATCAGGGAAAAGTTTTGCCATACGATGAAATATAATAAAAGATTTATTAAGCGAGTTAATTCAAGTAATATTTTTGTTTCATGAGATGTGTAACATATGCCCCTCCTCAAAAATGACGAGTTCCAGGTATATTTACAAGAAAAGAATAAACTGTAAAGACTTCAGCAATCATCAATAACCAAGAAATGCCTGAAGAAAGAGGGAAATAGTTAACGCGTGATTATTTTTTTAAACCTGTCGTAAGACGGGTTCATTTCTAGTAGGAGAAAAATAGATATTTATTGTGAAAAATATACGAAACAAATAAAGAGGCTATCGTCTTTATTTTTGAATATGCTTTTAAAAATATTAACCACAAGGCTCTGAACGGTTAGAAAATATTAAACTGCAAAACATTTGGAAAAAGTCCATGTGGCATAATTTTCAGTAGTATGCTGGGATTTGCCTGAGTTCTGTACTTCAGTCGGAATAACGAGTGAGTGTACACGAAATGGAACTCAGGACCTCTGGAATAAGAACCACTGCACACTGAGTTTCGGTGTAAAAAGTAAGCACGAAAATTCCTATATCAATATTTAGTACCAGCAGTAAGATCTGCTCATCGATGATTATGCCAATTATCTTCTGGAATACAATGCAGTTTATTTCCGTAGCTAAATATCCAAAATGCAGTAAATCCGCTTTATAGTTCCATAAATAAAGTATTTTTTATTTTCGCAAAAGATTGTGCTGCCACAAGTGTATTTCCTCTTTTCCCAAACCTCCAGACCAGATCCGTGGTCCTGTCAGCCACATATTTAATCACAGGCGTAACTTGGAGGGGGGGGAAGGGGGCAAAGCCCCCAATATTTTTTCAACCTAGGAAGAGCTTTTTGGTTGCTGAATTGCATAATGGCAAATAAAAAATAGACAGAGAAAGGAATTGAAAGCTTGCATTTTATGGGACCAATTTTCTACTCTTTCAAATTTGACTCCTTTGTAAAATAAAGTTCCTATCACTCATGGTCAATTCCCCCCCCCCAGTGTCATTAGCCGAATTACGCTTACGTATTTAATATCACCTGGAGCGATTCCCGCGAGTATAAAGCGACCGGAACGTCAAACTGACCACTCAACTTCATCCAGTCCCCAGTTTAGAAATTAATGGAACTGCATATTTTTACCCGCGCACATTTTTGTGGCGTGCTCACAGACTATTTGCAATGTACCTCTCCACTAAAGTGGAGACGGAATAACGTAGCCAGTATAACGGCTAGGCTACGGGATGGAGGGCTAGGGTTCGAACCTTCACAGGGGCTACAGACTTTTCTCTTTTCTAAAGACGTCCAGGCCGACTCTAGGGCCTACGCAGACTCCCGCTGAATGGGTAACGTCCTTGTTTCTCGGAAATAAAGCGACCGAGGCAAGAATTTGACCATATACTGCGGTAGTTAAGAATTTGTGGAGCTATATCTCCATTCCAACTTATACCTTCATGGCACGAATAGATTCTACTATACTTTTACGTCTGCACTGTAGAAAACACCATAACAAGAAGTACACAATATTCATGTGTATAAGTCTTATCTAAGAATTGCTTTACTGTGATTTTTATAATGACAAATTATGCTACAACAGCACGAGAAGTAATAAGAGTCAGTTTATGTCGGGTGACAATTTATATGAAGTCGGAAACACGATGCTCATAATGGGGTAAGCCTGAGTGTTGTGTAATTCATTTTCATTATACACAGATTTCTCAAATAGCGTTTCTTAATGTCTTTTGTTAATGACGTTTAAAAACTAGATTTCACTCTTATTTTTCGTAAGACATTCTAATAAAATATTTTTGTTCGTTTGGAGTTTTTCATAGTATACTCTCGTTTTTAGCGCGTGGTTTAGAAAGTGGAAGGGGTATGAGGTAGGACAGAGTTGTCGAAGTGTGAAATGTTCGCACGTGCAATCAGTGCAAGGTGACACGCCTGAATTCAGTGCAACGTTGCCCCAAACAAGCAAGCACTGCACTGCTTACTTAACCACTTTCATATCCAGAAATACGCAATCATTTTGTGCAAGAAATTGTTTACAAACAGAGTTTTGAATGGGTAGGGTACATTTTACGAAGCATGTTTTCTGGTAAAAGCATGAGTATTTACCCCACAAGCAATATGAATTTAAATAATGTAACACTTATCCTTTAGAAGTTGTTTCTTATTTAGTGTGTGTAATTAAAATCATTGCTATAAACACACTGTGTAAGCCTGGATATGTCTCCACCTTATCATCTGATATCTAGGCCTGCGCACCTCACGTTCCTATCATATAATATCTAAACGTGTGTACCTCTCCATCTTAGCGTTTAATATCCAGGCCTGAACATCACTCCTTTTTGCCGACTACAATCCAGGCCTGGGGTTATCTCCCTCTTATCATAGACTACACGTAGTCCTGGCACCTCCCCTTCCTATTTCTTGGTACGTTCGTAAACAACATTCCAAATCTCATGAACTGGATTTTTATAACCACTAATATCCGGTCTTAACTACTCGAAACAAGAAATCTACGTGCAATAAACGCACTGCATCTCCACTACAAAGAAAAATTTATAAATTTTGTTTAGCGTGAGAACCATATCAAACCCACTGGAGCAATCATAAGGTGGGGGGTGTGGGGGGGGCGGAGCCGAAATTTGCTATGTCAAATCAAGTGTTACGTATAGTTGCCGCTACACTGTAACAGGTTTTGTTTACAATATTTGATTATGTTATCTTCACAAGTGAAAAATTTTAGGAGTATTCGCAAAATTCCGAAAAGCGGCTATTACCTTCGTCATATGTGTGGGACCGCCCACCTCTCCGCTTGGAACAACTGAAAGGTTTTTCACTAATTTTAATATTTGACAATTTTTTGAAAATCTATTGAGAAAATGCAATTTTCATTAAAATCTAAAAAGGACAAGGGGTACTTTACATGACGACCTGTGTAGGCTACATTATAATAGTATGTCTTTGAATTTGTCTTCTTTCTTTTCTTTCTTAGTCCTTCCCTCTTCTACCTACTTGTTTACAGTAAGTTTCGAAGGTTTTTGTAATTTTCATTTGATCACACTCAAGCACACACCACAGTCGGTAGGACGCCTCTGGACGAGGGATCGGCCCGTCGCAGAGGCCTCTACCTGACAACACAAACACTCACAATAGACAAACCTCCATGCCCTCGGTAGAATTCGAACCCACGATCCCAGCAAGCCCTCGGCCGCAGACCTACACCTTCGACGGCGCGGCCACTGGGATCGGTGCTGAATTCTTCTAAGAATGATAAACGTTTCAGCTAAAAGTTGTAGAGAAAATCAAAACACACATTTTATGTTCAAAGACCTTTTCCGAACATCGTGCTGTTTATGAGATAATGCGGAAGAAAATACGGCAGAGCCAGGCAGGCCACAGATGGGAATACAATGCGGCACAGAAAAGATGGGATTTGTCTGCTGGCGAACTATCGCAAGGGTAGACACACGTAACGTTTAGTACCTTACAAAAACTGAATATGTAACATATCTGGAAGTTACTATGAGTTACAAGAAATTCTGAGTACAGCAAACAGGAGTGTATAAATCAAGCAGCTAGAAAAATAAAAATTCTTTTTCTAGGTAAATACGACACGCAGTCTGTATTACGACAGGACCGTAGCCTCTTCCAAAAAATTTCTCCAGAGAATGCGATCTAGTGCTTCTTTTTCAATTTCCAGTACGTTCTGGTTTATTTACGGCTATTCAGTAGCTGTTTGCGTCTTCTTCCTCGTCTTCCTATCCCGTCTATGTTTCCTTCAATAACGTGTTTTAGAAGGCAGTTCCCACGCAAGATGTAACAAATCCAGTTTGCCTTCCTTTTTTTTTTTTTTTGTTGTTGTTGTATCCAGTACGTTGCTTTCACGTTCACCGAACTCTGAAGATCTCACGACTGTGAGACTGGAGACTGCATAATATTTGAGATGAGACATATTGAAAACCCTACCCTACAGATGGAGGCTGCAGCATTCTCCGAATCTCAGCAACTTATCTGCAGAACTACGCGGCGTCATATGGAAAACGAATGTAATCTTCATGCGTTACATGTTTGGGCAATACGTAATCCATTTGCGAAAACTGAAACCGGATATATACCTTAAAATGCTGTACTTTTTAAAAACGTAGATACGATACGACGAAATTAAAAACTAACGGGTTCTTATCTATATTGTAAAGAAAGAAAGAAAGAAAGAAAGAAAGAAAGACTCTAAAATGCAAAGAAGCAACGGAAATTTTGTTAGAGTCTGGATAAAACATGCCATTAAATATTTGAGACGATACTCGTAAATCTCGCCTATCCCAGTGGCCGCGCCTTCTAAGGCGTGGGTCTGTGGTCGCTTGCTTGCTGGGATTGCGGTTTCGAATCCCGCCGGGGCATGGATGTCTTGTCTCTTGTGAGTGACATGTCTTGTCATGTAGAGGTTTCTGTGTCGGGCCGATCACTCGTCCAGAGGAGCCCTACCGAGTATAGTGTGTCAAACTGAGTGTAATCGTGCAGCTTCAAAAATGAGGAAGCCGTTGTCGATTACGCACAGTTGCGCCACGGGAAAGAACATAGGGAATGAAAACGCGCGCCAATTAAGTACTCTTTATAACTTCCCCATAATTTAACTTACAGACCTGTCATTAATAATAAAGTGTTGCACAAAGTATTCAGATTTGTTAAAAAATATCTCGCTACTAACGTTGCCCTAGGTCTTAATCTCTAATATCACATTTCTGAACGTTTTACAGCCTCACTTGTTACATAACCTATACTAGCATTGTCTGTTGACACGCGGGAAAGTTTTTGTTCCAATATATCGCATGAAAGCAAAGCATATTTGCTCTTGAAGGCTGTTGGTATCAACTGCAATTTTGGTACATGGTCAACGTGAAAATATGCACCATTGCGACAGTCCCAGTACACATTTTAATAAAACCGAATTTCACATACGATATAAATTGCCGTAGAGATCAGTCTGCAGTGTCAGTTTTCTGCAAGTAACTGTAGAACACACACACACACACACACAGCAGTCACCATGTCAACCCTAACTCAGGTATGGTGAATTTTGAGCAATTTTAAATGAAGTCATTTAGTTCAGAGCTTCTTTTTGGCACTAAGTGTCCTACGGACTTTAATTTTTGTCTAATTTTTCAGCCGGAAATCCCCCTTTCCTGGTCAAATGTTATAGGAACTCGAAATTTGAAGTTCGTAAGGTAGTTACTATGAAATATAAGACAAATGATACGATGAAGGTACTCAAAGGCAAAATGTTCCTTCGAAATGTTGGTAACCCCCCTCCCCCCACTGCATGGCGTCAAGCCCATAACGGATATATATTCATAATGAGCTCTTGCAGCTTCCAATTATAAATTATTTAATATTAAATTAGATCTTAGAGGAAGAGGGACTTGTCAATAATTTTAATTCTATACGAACCTAGTATACTTCGACGTACATCAGCACGTGAGGCTCCAGTTCAGCACTTTTAGATATTACTCATTACATTGCTACTCGTTTTTAACTGTAATTTTATCCATAACATGTCAGTTTTTAATTTGATATCATTTTAATTTCACTGTATATTTTATATGGGACTTTTGGTAATTGGATTTGGTGTTATTTTACTCAGTAACACCAGGGAGATCCCAGTTGGTATATGAGATATTTCAATAAAGACCTGTAGAAAAAAGGTTCTGTAAAAGTCACACCTTATGATGGCACAGTAAAAGTGCCGAAACATGTAGTGTAATTTTAATATTTAAATATATCTTGAAAAATTAATGTTGTGCTGTACGGCATTTTGAAGTTTCCTATAAGAGGGATTTGGTTGTGAAATGGATTTGACTGGCTCGGGTTTGGACCCAGTGGCAGGCTGTTGTGAATACAACAATGAATGTTTGGATTTTATCAAAGCTGGGTGCTTCTAAAGCAGCTTTCCATGTTTAAGATGGGTCGCCTACTTCGAACATGAATATGTAGAAAGAATTTTCCTTAGAAATGTTGGCACTTTGTACAGTTCTATAAGCATCTTGACCAAAAGCTCGGAATAAGAATTTTCACAAACGTGAAACTTCCAAATTTCAGCCTTCTATTTCTTTCATGGTTGGCATTTCACACATCAATCCAAGTTCCTGATTTATGCGGACAAAACTTCGGTAATCCGGAAAATAACTCTTGAATGCTTTCCAGAATGGCAAAGGACTTGTACCTTAAGTCTCCTTGACTTCATCAAAAGTTTAGTACAAAAATTCTAACCAAAACATCCGAGTACAGATACAAATATTAAAATTTGTTTGAAGAGCTCAGCACAGTGATCAGGTTACTGGTTAGACGACCAGGGAATCGGGCTTCGATTCCCTGCAAGAACGTATTTACTTCTCTCCATAGCGTCTAGACCGGACCTGAGTCCCATCCAGCCACCCAGCCAACTGTTACGAAGTGTTCCTATCCTAGTGATAAAGCTGCGGGAACACGAAGCTAGAAAATCAAGTACATCTCATGCCGAGGTTAGGAACCCTTATCTAAAAAAATAAAACGTTACACTAAAGAAGAATCTTATCTGGTTTACCTTCTTTTCCTGGTGCAATTTCCTACACGATTATCACGAAGCAAAGCCCTTCTTCAGAAACTGACGGTGGCTATGGGTTCAAAAATGTATCATTGTTTTATGAAACCAAGTATTACTTACCACTGTTACAACCTGTCACAACCGTGACAGTGCAACTTCAAATATAATTATATTTGGTTATACCCACGTAATTTAACCTAAGAAACGTTCTCCTGAAGTATGACATGGTCCTCCTGATACATCCAGTATAAGCCTATGGACGAGTCTATACAGTCCCTGATACATCCAGTATAAGCCTATGGACGAGTCTATACATTCCCTTCGAAGCAATATACACTTAATTACTAATAGCTTATTAAAATGAAGAATAAATACAGGTGTTCATACGCTGTTGCGCGCCTAGCTGCCTCAAGTGCCCGTCACATTAAAAATAGACACCATGCAACACATATTTTGAAGCAGTGGCATCAAATAAACAGAAAATATAATTCGTTGTATAAAATCAGGCGTACGAGCAAGGGGCTTATGTTGGGAGACTGACATTATAAATACAAGATATATTCCAGACTTATCTAAACTATGTTGTTAATGTTGTGTGGTGATGGTTTTATGGACTTTATCCATCGTCCGAAGAGTAAAATATTAAAAATATTAAAAAATTAAAAATCACAACGTTTCGGAAACAGAGCCAGATTCCGAAACGTTTTGATTTTAATTTTTTAATATTTTTAATATTTTACTTTTCGGACGATGGATAAAGTCCATAAACCCATCACCACACAATATTTTACACCATCGTCAAAACCTTTTAGAATTTATGTTGGTAATATTTGTTTCAGATTGTCTTTATTGCTCTTTGCGCCGTTCTTGCAGTGATGCAATTGGTGTCAGCACAGGGACATTCCTTCACGCAGCTGAGTAAGTCTGCATGGCCCACATGATGACTTACTAGAGATCTGAAATTCTCAAAGCGTTACCGTCTCCTGGGATGTGACGCAGTGTAATTTGGTGTCCAACTGCCAAACTACACGGTGTCACGCAGCAAAACACCGTCATCATGAACATGCTAATTCCTGCATTACATCGTGTCGATCGGGGAACTGCTATCAATGTTTCGAAGGGGCATACTGCCTTCATCTTCAGTGTCAAGATCCTTCTTCGACCGTTTAACTGTGAAGAAGACGGCACTACGCTCCTTCGAAACGTCGGTAACTAGTCACAACGTTCTAATATCTCAGAAAATCTGACACTAAATGTACGCAGCTCAAATAAAATGCGAAATCTGTTAATAATCGCCATGACAGCAACAATCACAAGGCACAGAAATTAAGACAGTAAGACGATGACGTGCGAATTCTGGCTAATTCTGTTCTCATTATTTCCAGGTAACGGTCTGGGCTTCAAGTACAATTACGCCATCCAGCACGGCCATCACGGCCATGCCTCCGGCTCTAGTTACCCCAATGGCTACGGCGGATTTGGTGCCCCAGCTGCCGGAATACCTGGAGGCTATGGTGGAGGATACGGTCGCGGTATTGCTGGAGGATACTATTAGTTTAGTTCCTGTTATATTGTTACCATGTTATGTTGTGTGAATGTACAGCTGTGAAAATATTAAATTCTACATGACCTGCAATACTAAGTTATATTAATAGTTTCAAGCCTAAAATTAATTCACACAGTGTTTAAAACTCACTCCACAACTCTCAGAAAACATATCGTCTCTCCATCACAAATAATAATAGGTTAACGATGTTGAGAGAAATAATTACTGACTGTTGTACTAATCATACAAAACACATGGATGCACCCTCAAGGCAGAATGCACAGAGTTCTGAACGTTAGCCTTTTGAAGTATAGCGGTAACTTTACGTACCACCAGGTTCAATATTCAATAATTCTCCATAATGCTCAAAGCGCGTTTATGTATTTTGTACATATCTCGGAACAAACTGCAACTTTTACCGTAAATATCAGCAAATGATTCGTTTTTTATAACCGAGGTCGAAAGTGTTTACCGCGCGGTACGCACTGTCTTTATGCACAGCAGATTACGTTTCGTGTTTAAAGGGTTCAAGCAGGTGGCAATTATAGTGGCACGTTCAAAATGGCTAAATTTTTTTGTTTTGGCACTAATATAGACATAGGCATCCCACATTGTGTAATACCTTCTATTCTCCCACCACAGTAGTTCAGGCATTTTGTCTCTGGAATGCCTGCCACATGCCCCTCCCATTTCATCTTCCTTAATTTAATTATAATAATAACATCTGATGAAGGGTTAAACTTATGACTTGTCTCATCATGAAATATTCGACAAATTGCTTTGACTTCCGTAGCCTCAGACAGAAAAATTTTAACCAAGAAATCTGTTCTCAAAAACCAGTGTTGAAACATAGCAAAATTTCACCCCAGCACCACGTTCTCAAAGATAATACGTTAAATACACATCGCAATATAAATGCGACCTTCAAAAGATTGAGAAGATATTCAATATTGCGCCGCTTTGCTGTTAACACATAAAAATGGTTGTAATTCCTGTAACAGCTAACACCTCGTACGTACTTACATTTCTCCTCTTGTCAAGCTAAATAAGACAGCAGTCCGTGCTTTGTCCGATTTCTATTCGCGTCGTCGCCTTCTTACAAACAGTTTTTCTTGTCCCTCAAAGAGTACAAGACGGATGTCGCTTTGATTCACAAAAGAAAGTTCTTCTCCTCTTTTTTTTTTTTTTGCACTGTCGATTTCATTCAGTTTTGTTCCATTTTTGTAATATCGATGTTGTACAAATCCTGGAGCCTATATTGGAAAGTGCCGTATATATGGTGTTAGCTGATTAGCGGTACGTCAGTTTACAGATCAGGGCCTAGCAGTTCACAAGCATCTGATAGCATGAAGTTCTATGTAAGTAGCATTTGCTATTTGCAATTACTGTTGTTTCTTTCATTATTGCTTATTCTATCTTCCTGTTTCTCCTTCTGCCACTCTTTTCTTCCGTGTCTTACAGTCCGAACAGCTTAAGCAAACTTGAACATTTATACACTGCACTACAAACCGGAAAGTTGCGGGTTCGATTCCCGATGGTGCCACTGGAATTTTTCATTGGCATAATTCTTTCGGTCGCACTATGGCCCTGGGATCGACTCAGCCTCTAACAGAAATGAGTATCAGGAATATTTCCTGGGGGTCGGTGGTGGGTGAAGGCGGCCGGTGCGTAGAGCTGACAACCTTACCATCTTCAAGTGCTGACTGTCTTGAAATCTAGGAGCCTCAACCTCCTGGAACCCTAAGGGCCTGTCCAGGCCTGTAATCGGATTGCTTTACCTTTACCTTTACACATTTTAAAATTTAAGATTTCAAAAAAGGTAATTAAGATTACGGTCTACCGCAATGTGACGCCATGTAGATTCGTAAATGGTCATCAATTTTTCGGAGTAATCTACACATTCAGGTTAGCCCTGAATGTGGGGCTGCAGTTCTCTATCCATTTACTGAATAAAACCGTGAACTATGGTATAAGACTACGAGTATAACCTTCATCCATACATTTTGTGTGGGTCGGGAAATTTGATTGCAGACAGCTCTCTTTGTGTCTGTCTCCATTTCTTTTGCTCCAATTAATTTATCTGTATATCTTAGAAAATCCATCACCAACATCACCGGAAAATTAGTGTAGCGGTAACGGACAGCATTTTGCAGGTCCCGATTCGAATTTCGGGCGCAACATCGGCTGGCTGAATGAGATTTACATGGTTCTTCTCAGTCCTCTGAGCAAATTATGAGCAGGAATAGCGTAGCCTGTATAATGACTGTGTTAGGCGCTAGACAACTGATAATTGTTTTCGATTTGTGGGAGGTGAATGAGATTTTTATTTTCTCCAAAATTCCAGACTAGCTCTTTAGCCCACCCAGGGTAAAGAGGTAGAGGCATGGATATGCCAACTTAACTCCATCTGGAACCAAATTAAGAATAAATGGAGCTATAACTCCACTCCCACAAAAGATTATTGTGTGATCACAAGAAAGGTTTGGTTGTACAGTACGAAGGACTGTGAAGCGAAATGACTGAATATGACTAGTTAATGACTCAACTAACTTTGGCACTAAATAAATTTACAAAGTGAAGTCTTTCGAGAATTTAACAACTGCTCACCTAGTCAATTAATTTCAAAAACTTATAAAATCTTTAATTTTTTTACCGTTTTACAAGAGCCACACTACAGTTTATATTATAGGCCAGATAAGTCCACTCAAAACATTTTCGCATAATACGTTAAATCAACTTGAATATTATCCTCCCTTCTACGCCTTGGTCTTTCCAAAGGGCTCCTTATATTAGGTTTTCCTACCAAATCTGTCTAGGAGTTCCTCTCCTCTTCCATGAGGGAGCCAGCTCATCCCTCCTTCATTTTACCACACTACGACGTCTCCATTTTGCTACAAGTACATCTTATAATCGGAGACACAATTTGTTTTGTACAGACGTTTCTTTTTGCTCTCGCTTCAACCGGAGCAGTTCGAGTTGGCAAAATGGGAAAGCTGGACAAGCTGGACGATTCAAACTCAGATGCTGTGGCAGAGGCGACGGGTTTTGACGGCTTCGGCGGATTTGGTGGCTTCAGGGGCTTCCATCAGTTCAACGGTTTCGTGAGTAACGCCTTCGGAGACTTGGAAGGACAATTTGACACTTCGGGCTTCAATAAGGACTTTTCGGCATCCCAGAACAGAAAATTTGACGCAGGTTTGCTATTCATTTTTTATGACAAAAAGATACATGCAACCTAATAATTTGGACTCTAAGGACAAGCCGCGCTAATTCAGAATTGAAGTACAGGAAATCGTGGAGTTATGTCCTGAAGACAGATACAGGAGGATTCTTCTAGGAGTAGGCCTTTGCCTTCGAACTGGTGCTCTGGTGGCCCATGAAGACTTATTCAAGTCGTACGTTTCTTCTGCTGTGAAGTTTCTTGCGACACCTAAGGGATATTTCGCTCATCTGCAGACATCTTGGTATCCATTCAACCAGACTTACATTTATTACACATAATGTCCTTATTTTTTATGTAAATCTATAGCTGTATTCTCCTAATACGTCATGGTGAGCATACAAAATATTATCCACTTCATATAAACCATCCTGTCCAGATACCTGCAGAGTACACGGCATATGTAAGCAAGCTATCGCATCTCGCAGGCAAAAATGTCATATAACCTCGTTTTATTTTGGGGCAGAAATGAGGAGCTGTGTTGGAACTGCAACATTCAACGGGCACGATGTCCATATAGTGAATGATAAGGAAATTGTGTATCATCGATGAAATTATCATTGGAAAGTGAATACTTGCATACCCGAAGAAAGATTTCTCCCAGTGCCAAAATTTCCTACCACAAATTCAAAGCGGATCGCCCTGCAATTTAACCGCAGCTTCCGCGGTGAGAAGTCGGCAAATAGCCACCAGATCTGTCAGATGTTGGTAGCAAGAAACCGGTCTGCCTTCTTCACCGGTCACACAAACCGATAGTCGTAGCGCTAGGTTTGGGATGAACTGCAGAGATGTAAAGGTCTTTTTCGTGTAGAGGGGTTTCCCATTTACCCTGTTTGGTGTCGAACCCCTGCTGGCTAAGAAACTGCGACTTGACATTGAATAGGGATCCTTAGGATGTAAAACGTGACACTACCCCTTCTGCAAGGTGAAATAAATATGTGATTCTATTGAGGATCGTAGAAGTTGTAGTCAGAAGTTGAAAAGAAATGACAACTTGAAAGACCCAGGAGTAAATGGGAGGATAATATTAAAATGGCTGTATCCTTTATAGAAAATGTAAAGGAAAAAGTTTAAATTTACTGCAGCACACTTACGTAACTTTGGTGTGATTCAGGAATGTCGTGCTACTTAGTAATTTACGAGTGATTGTGTAACTAATTTGTGTAAATTTACCCTACGTAAATGTTCACTTTCAAACCAGCATTAAACAAAGAAGTAAACTTGATATTTGCTGCAGGTTATGGACAGCACTTTCTGGAAGCCCTTGATGACGACTCTTTCGGATCAGACCTTGGCTCGCCTTCTAACCAACAAAAGCTGGGACGTCCATTGTCCGCAGCACCGAACGTCGGCAAGAAGCATTCTTACAGCGCTGCCCCTCTGCCCACATCTAAGTACAGCCTGGGACAACCAGCAGCAGGGAAGAGTTCTTATGTAACTCCTAAACACAAGAAAGTACCTAGCCAATACCAGGTGGTGCCCTATCAGGGCCTCTATACGGAGACTTTACCGAGACCACAACCAGCAGAGATCGTCCTTCCTGCTTACAGCCCACAGGCAGCGGCCACGCCGACTTTCGGAACAAGAAAAGTTACTGCTAAGTTAGTTCAACAGGCTCCTGTTATAAGGCAGGGTAGTGAGAAGTTGAAGTACTACACAGAACAATATAGAGAAGACGAAGGATTTGGTTTTGGAGCTGGAAGCATATACTGAAAATACCAGGCTTAAAATTCTGCATATTTAGTGAGTTTGTTTGGCGAGAGTCCAATGGGACGGAACGGTCGGACAGCCCATCCTCTCCAGTCGGAACAACATCTAAGCATAGGCTTGCTTCACGGTTGGGCTGTCTAGAAAGCTCACTACACTCATTCCATGCAGCAAAGGCTTAAGAAGACGGTAGTCATTCTCCTGTTCAAAACTGTTCATACCCTTTTATTACACACAAAGTTTCGTTATGGATTTTATAAGATCTCGTCTTTGTATGCTGTGCCGAGCCAGTTGAATCCATTCCAGAACTTCATAATATATTTCCTTAAAATATATTTTAATATTATCCTCTGATTTACGTTTAGGTCTCCTACATTACCTTCCTTTCAAGTTTTCCAACTAAATTTCTTTTGTATTTCTCATTCCTCCACAGCATCTGGACTGCCCCACCTGTCTTATCTCCTTAGTTTAATGACGCCAATAATCATTCACCACTTCTTGATACAAAGTGTAGAGGTCAATAATCCACCTTTAGCCTCCTCGCACCAAGTTCTCCACAGCCGGATTGCATAATTCTGAATGATCCAGCTGCGTGAAAACTTCAGCATTCTACGTCGAATGAGCTGACACATGCTTATAGTTTCTTATGACATCGTTTCAATACCAAATGTGACGGAAAGTAAACAAGTATTGAAATTCAGATGTCTCCAGCAGCATGGTGCATACAGCGAGTTTCACGAACTTTAGTTAAGTTAGGATCCGTAGCGTGTTGCTTGTAATTTTTTCGAAAAGTAGCCTCCAACCTACTCCCAAAAAATCATGTCAATTTGGAAGTATTTTAGCCAATAAATATTTTTATTGTTGTTGTTGTGGTTGTTGCTTTGTTGTATGTTCATCTGAAAGACAGATGGACCGACAAGAGACATTCTGTTAATTGGGTGCAGCAGATCTGGACATTGTACATACACATTCTTTACTTGGCAGTTTCAAAGAATTCAACTAACATTTTGGCAAAAACCTGCTGTAATACAGGGTGTCATTCCCAGAAGTCCACGACATTACTAACATACTTTACATTAGTATCATAATGACACAACACGTACATACTGAAATTACAGGCTTTGGAAAATTTCTCTTCATGTTTCGGCTAACAAGCAAGCATCTTCAGGAGGAAAATATTACACAATAAATATTATATGGTTATTCAGATAAAACCTTATATACATCGGTAATTCTAATTTTTTTGTAATCACATATTTACCTCTGTTATTATTCCCGCAGATTTAAAAGTTATCATTGTGTTATAGATCAAATATAAACATCGAAAAAAAGGTATGGAAATCATGGATAGTCTTTGTTAGAATGCTTCTTCACTATGATATTAATGTGCTATATTCTTGAAAACCAACCAAAGTGGTATCGACCAAAATGTACAAAGAATTATAACACTGATTTATGCAAATTTTAGCTATAAGCTTACATGTTACGACAACTGGAATGATCACTGTTTAGAGCAGTGAAATTGTTTCCTGCTTTTTATTGATTGTGTGACGAGAATCGGTCAGGATGTAAGATCACATGGCACATGTTTTCTTAACTAAAGGATCTACACGGATTGTGGTTCTGTCTTGGAACGTGCCCCGATCTCATGTCGCCTCTTTCCACCGCAGAACCAAATCTTCGATGCAACAAATGTAAATACGTTCGCAAGGTAGAAACAGCTGTGACGATATGATACATGACACAGATTTCTACCGATATTAAATATAAGATCTCGTTGCGCTGTAAGACAGAAGCCAGAATGGTTGCGGGAAGTATGTGGAAAAATAGTGGGGTAGCATTACATTTAATTCTGAACCGTTCTTTTAGACCTGAAAAAGAACACCAAATATATGAATGGTAAACTTATTTTTCGACTGAACTTCCTATTTGTGTTAGACCTCAGTCTAGTAATGTGTGAATTTAACTTTGGAATTTAGCCCCTTCCTGAATTCCGTGAAATTCTTTCAAGGTTTCCGTGTACATTGCAGTCGCCATTTTCAGGGAGAACAATTTGAATACACGACGCCCCTAAACCCTCCGAGTCCCACTCATACCATTAGACACAGACGGCGAAAGTTTATGGTAATAATTAGCGCCTTGACTTTTCGTGTTCTGCTTTGCTTAATGGTGTGAATATACAGGCAGCCTGGAATAGGACATAGTAGCAGTAGCATCCATTGGAAATGGAGAGGAACAGTAATATTACGTAGGGCAGACTACTGTAAAACGGATATTCTTGATGGCCTAACTTATTTAATATTCCCTCTTGAACCCTTTCTTTCCAGTGGCGTTACAGCCCCCAGCGGGCCAGGACCTCCTCATTATCCAGACTTCACGATCACACTCAGACACACCACACTCGGTAGTACTCCTCTAGACGAGGGATCAGCCTGACGCAGAGACTTCTATCTGACAACAGACAACACTCACAAGAGACAGACATCCATGCCCACGGTGGGATCCGAACCCACAATTCCAGGAAGCGAACGGCCGCAGACCCATGCCTTAGATTGCGCGGCCACTGGGATCGGCTCTTCAGCATGCAAACACATATTGAGAATGGTCTATAGGGTTAAAAATATTCCCTGTCATTTTAAATAAAGCAGCGCGTTGTCAATATAATTTTGTATTATAATTCAACGTAAGACATTTGAAGTCCTCACAGCGATATTGCTGAATGTTAAAGTCTTCTGGAATGTTACGCCATGTCGATAAGCAAACAGTCACCGACGTTTCAACGGTTCGAAATAACTTTTTCTTCAGGGTCAAAACGGTCCCAAAAGAGTAATCACGCCTGAAGACGTGTGCGAGTTACATAGGTCAATATGATTGGCGAATATTTACCGACCTTTCGAACGGTCGTATTGCTTTCATCTACAGGGTCAAGCAGTCCAATACGAAGAAGCAGGGTGAAGTATATGGTAATGTTATACAGGTAGGAAAATTTTGGACATAGTTATCGACGTTTCGAAAAACCTCATGTTTTATATACATTAGAAAGACTGGGGAGGAGATAGGACAATCGTCATCCCCTACATTCTCATAATAGACCCGCATCTTACTTCGCTATTATTCGTCTGTTAGTTGTCCCTGAAGCTGAATATCATATGATACTTTCAAGTGTCGGACAACTGGTCAGTGGTTACTTAGCGATTTGTATGGTGTAACACACCACAGGACTAGAATTTTAAGCAAAACCTCTGTGATAATTTCAGATCTCTTACAATATAATTTGTACAAGATATAACGCTCTTCTTCTTCTTCTTCTTCTTCTTCTTCTTCTTCTTCTTCTTCTTCTTCTTCTTCTTCTGTGGCTCNTCTTCTTCTTCTTCTTCTTCTTCTTCTTCTTCTTCTTCTTCTTCTTCTGTGGCTCCACTATCAAACAAGGATAAGCCCTTCCCTAGTTGTGCTGCACCATCCATCTGTAGCCTGCACTACTCGTCTCCAATTAACAACTCCCATCTTTCTTATGTCATATTCCACATCATCTTTACATCTAGTCTTGGGTCTCCCCTGAGGCCGTCTTTTGATGTAAGTTGGCTTGGTACATTTGCTTGGTGTCTCTTACATCGTCTATCCGCTGTAAATGCCCCAATCATCAACGGCATTGGGGTTTAATAGAGACACCAATGTTGACTTCCCTGTGTAATCCTTCAATTCAACAATCATTCTTATTCGCCACTGATTAACCGCTAGCACTGGACCGAAAGGCTTCCTTAATGTCTTCCTTTCAAAGGTCATTAGAGTTATTTCAGCTGAACTGTCTCATAGTAAATGATCAGAAAAGCAAAGAGACGTAATTAATAAAGCACAGAAATCCGCACAATGAAATATTAAATATTAATAGTTACATATTTGAAATTTTGGATGAATTTAAGTACTTTGAATCAACATTAAATAACAGCATCAGCAGTAGCAGCAGCAGCAGCAGCAGTAGTAGTAGTAGTAACAAGACAAAACATTAATACATTAAAAATTGAAAGGGAAAAGTTAAAGATAATATTGCAGCCTCAAAAAGGCTAAAACCGGACTCATCGTGTGAAGAATGAAGTATTATGTGAAATCAAGTATGAAGGAAATATCCTACGTAACATAGAAGGAAGGAAGGCTAACTGGATTGGCCACATCTTGCGTAGGAACTGCCTTCTGTAACACGTGATTGAACAAACGATAGAAGGAAGTATAAAAGTGAAGGGAAAGTGAGGAAGAAGAAGACGTAAGCAGCTACTGGATGACCTTCAGGAAAAGAGGTGATACTGGAAATTGATACAGGAAGAGCTAGCTCGCACTGTTTATAGAACTCTCTTTGGAAGCAGCTACGATACTGTCGTAATACAGAAAATGGAATGAATCAATAAATGAATAAATAATGCTATAAAACTTTATTACATATTCTAATCTAGCGGCAATAGATGTATCATTTCTTCTGCTAGTATAGTGCATTTTCTTTACATCCTAAGAAGATACACAGCTACGTAGAAAATATGACAAATTTAAAATAAAATAATGAACACAGTTTTAAAATTCCTTTGTACAATTACATCGTATTGGTATTAAGGACAAAGTTTTATTAGCCTAAATTATCAATAGGCCCTCTAGAGTCAGGTGTCGTAGTCAAACTGAATGCTGCTAAACAGAAGACGCGATTAAGACAACTCCTCTCCCAAAGAAGTGAGAGTCATCACACATTGCTCACTTCAACTGAAGATCTATTTAGCCTTCCTCATACTGAAAAGTGAAGTCACTTTGCATTTGAGACTGAAAATGTATTGCAGCATGCCAAACCGGACAAAAATGTTATGGTTTTAAATTTCCTTTTTGTCATGTTAAAAGTGTACCTGAGAATTTTCTCGGTGTCTATTGCGATTATTCTTTTTCTCTGACTGTCAAAAGTTACAGGGGCCAATAATATCAGTTTGAGAAATGATCTAGCTGGTGCGCTTGACGGCTATAAAACTTCTGTTGGAAGACTCATACAGCAACTGTGCTATCCACTGTATAACAAGATGTGTCAACGTTTAGTTACAACCAAATATTTTCAGGGTGTGGTAAGCCATATTGTAAATCTACCAAAATCCCTGATATTCATAGCTGTCTCCAGAATAGGGAAATGTTGATACAAATTTTGGAACACATAGTTTTGTGATAAATTTTGTATGTTGTACCGCCAAATATATTACGTCACGACACTGGGTAACTTCAAAATGATATTGACCTGAGGATGGATCCAACCTGAAAAATCAGCACAATGACTTCATGAGTATCTAAATTACACATCAGGTTGACCAGTCACATGTTGATTTGCCATGATTCACCATTTATTGATTCTTGCTTAACCCCGAATCATCACTTTTGCTGTAGGAGCCCGCAGTACTGTACAGCCCACCCTGGTAATATCTGTGATCGTAGTACCTGTCACTGTAAGCAGCATTATAGGGACTGTGACCTTGATAACCGGAATAATACTGGTAAGGGCTTGGATAGTTCCCAAGATATCCTTGATAATTTCCGTAAGGATATCTTGTATAGTTGTAATATCCTGAGTGATATCCAGGGTTATACGGTCCGTGAGGACTGCCATCGTAGTAATTTGGATAGCTTCTCCGGTTGTAGAATCTGTTGGTGTTGTAGTATTCAGGGTTGTAGTACCCAGGGTTGTAGTATCCAGAGTTGTAGCTGGCAGGGTCGTTGTAGCCATGTTTATATCCCCACGGGTTGTTGTAATTGTAATAGTCATACACCCCGTTGTAGTAACCACTGCCGTACCTGTAATCTGCTGCTAACAAAATTTTTGTATTACAAAAGTGAAAAATATATATGCCTGAATGCGTCGTTTGAATTTCCTCAGCGGTGCAGCAAATGTTTCTGTTCTTTTGGGATGTGATGCCTTGTCAGTGAGAAATAGGTTCCTGACGATTCGGTTCAACGTGTTGGCCTCATCTTGAAGTTTGGAAATGATAGAAAATCCTTTCACATACCGATATAAATTGATATCTGAAATGCGATATCAGAAACCTGATTACGGGGAAGGCGTATGTGTCTGACATGTCTCCTGTTTTGAACGAAATTATGTGGCTGTCAGCCGAAGAAGATTTTGTTGAATGTTTGTCCTATTAATCACATTCGAATCTAGGTCAGGTATCAGTTATTCTTGGTTATATGTTTGCAATTTCTGCTAGTCTCTGCAAAAATATGCCAAACCAGTGTCTTTAAAATGAGCTACTTGGAATTAACACATAATCTCAGTGATTGAAAGAGCATCTTCACGTAATTTAAAAATCAGTCAATAAATCAAGTTTATACTATCTGTTGAATAATTTTAGTGTAGGTCAAAATATCACGGACGATTTCCTTTCTACTTGCGTACAAAATAATATTATCTTTCAAAAGAATCTTGCGTTCAGCATAAAGTTTTGTGTGATTTTTCTTTCCTGTTATACGCGGAAAATAATCACATACTCCTTATGATAAGAGAAAATTAAATGCAACATTTCTGTGCAATCTCTTTCAGTCTCTGTATATTAGTCTTCAGTCCAGCTATTTTTTGTTACGTATTTAATCCCTTTCAAGACAAAAGGTAACCTGTTTTATATAAGTAATCAGTGCGTACTGCGCAGTAAACACTCTCCACCTCGGTTATAAAAAAGCAATTTGATAATATATAAGGTAAAAGTTGCAATTTGGTCAGAGATCCATACAAAACACACAAATGCAAGTTCAGCACAACGCAGAATTTTTCAATGTTAAATTTGATGGCACGTAAAGTAACCGCTATATTTTAAGAGTTTAATATCAAACAGTCTATCTGAAGGTTTCTGCCTTTTTGGATATGAAGCCGTGTAATCCAGTAAAAGTATGTGGGCGTTTCACAGTATCCTGCCGCTTCCATTATCAGGGACATACGTTAAAGCGATGTCCTGACAATGGGTACAACAGGATCCTCTGTACTTCCAGTAAAATACCATATTACGCGGCGTCAAATCCCAGAAGACCAAAACCTACATAGTCTACAGAACTCTCCTTTATGCGCCACATCTCTCTAATGATGATGATGATGATGATGATGATAGAATATAAATCGAATTCATGTTGCTCTAAGCCTGTGTTAACACAGGGAATTCATGTTGCTCTAAGCCTGTGTTAACACAGGGAATTCATGGAGCTCATATTTTTTCCATACATTTAGACGGGTTTGTCTCGACCTTCTTCTAAACATACGAGTATTTGGACTTAATAATGACACACTACCAACATAACAATATCACTTCTCATCACAAAAGTCTCCGATTTACTTTCTGTTCTCCTGTGACCTTACATGAGGTTAACTTCTTACTGATTCTACCAATATTTCACATTTACTTAAATAAATTGCCCTCTCTAAGTCACATGATTTCACACACTAAATAAAGCCAGTTAGCAAATCATGCAATTTGCAGAAATTCTGGTGGTATTGTTCTGCTTTAAGGTAGACTTACGGAGAGAAAATATACTGCACAAAATATTGCTAGTTCATTTTTTTGCACAATTTCTCTTCCTGTCTTTTTCGCCGCGAGAGATACTTAGCGAATTGCGGTAGAATTTTCATGGCAACAATGGATACGCGAAGGTAGCACAGTACAAGGCACGTATATTGTCAGTCTTGTTAAGATCTCACTTCAGAAAGCTTTATACCACAACCCGTCTTAATGACTACCTTATTCTCTGTGGCTCGTGTTTAAGAATCGCTACCTCACACTGCTATTCAGATTTAATTATCAGACGATTAATTCTAGATATTTTGTATGATCTACGGCTTCCAATCTCTCATCACATGTATACGTATCATATAATTAAATAGATGAATAAAATAAGTACCTGAAGGCGTTGCTCGTTTGAGGACGTCAGGACTGATGTCACTTTTTTGCAGACCAAGAAGGCCCTGCTCTTCCGTGGCGCTGACGGTTGCTATCAGCACAGAAGCCACCGCAACCTGAAATACGGGAACAGCCTATCAGCATTCATCTATTTGTAGCACATAGCAGATAGCAATTAGGCCTACACTGTGGCCATGGAAATGTGGTCCACGCGTCGTGCTCTCTCCCTCTGTGTGGTGATGGGTTTGTGGACTTTACCCATCCTCCGAGGAGTAAAATATTAAAAATATTAAAAATTAAAATGACAGTTTTTCGGAACGTGGCTCTTCTTCAGTCCTCAGGTGAATGGAGGGGGAGAAGAGAAGAACACCTACTCTGTTGGACAACTTAGATAGAGCTAGCGTCCATCACTGGATCCTCCATTCACCTGAGGACGGAAGCACAGCCAGCTTCCGAATCTTTGTGATTTTAATTTTTAATGTTTTTAATATTTTACTCTTCAGAAGATGGATAGAGTCCATAAACTCATCACCACAAAATATTATACGTCATCGTCAAAACCTTTCAGAATTTATTTCTCTCTCTCTCTCTCTCTCTCTCTCTCTCTCTCTGCGTTTGGAACGACGGCAGTCTATCCATTTTGTTCGTGTGAATACTGCTAGTGATAAGGACGTTATCAATTTTTTTTGACAAGTGAGAGTTTGGGCTGATAATCATGTACCAAACACACGGCGTCAAACATCGTAACAGCAGAATTAAGTGTTAATAATAATCGTCTCAAGAACCTTCAATTTCCTACGAAGTAGTTTGTAAATTTACAAACTAACAATCCAAATTTAAGACTTGCCAGATTTACAGCAAACATGACTGAAGTCAGACGGTACGTATTGATGCTACAGAACAATCTTCGCCCTTGTCTCTACGTCGTTATTTCCAACCAATCCAAATTCCAACAACAAACTGTTAACTGTCTACAGAAACACTTCGTTATATATGAAAAACTTCTGGGCGGGGTGGACGGGAAAGTAAAGATAAGTTTATTTGAATAAAAAACGATTAATTCTAGCCTCCATGGATTCTTGATTGATTACTCTTCTTGCACTGGACTCCTCCCAGCATCCTTCAGCAGCAGAGAATCATACAAATGACATGTTTCCTGTAGCCTAGAAGTATCCGCCTAATGATCTGCAGCACAATCCAATCAGAAGTTATTCTTCCGTACAAATTTAATTAAAATAATGGTACATTATACAGCAAAATTTTACAATTTGTGATCTTCTAATGATGTTACGTGTATCCTAACTTAAAATTGCTTTTGACATTGACGTGTTTAACCTTTAAACTAGGATGTTTCACAGCTTGAGGGAAATTAACGTGTAATTTGTTCCGTTGGGAATTAACATCCATTCATTATTATGGAAAATGATCAGTAATATATCCTGCATGTCTTGAGCCTGATTTATGTTATTCTTCCCACGGAGCTTGTTAACGTTACAGAAATTACCGACATTATCTTGGAAAACTGATACCACTCGTTCACATCACAAAATATACAAATAGATTTACCCACTGCAATCAATTGACAGGGTACATTATTAAGGAACTGTGAAAAGGGTCCTATAATAAGCCAAAACGTCTTTAAAGTTCCGGACGTTTCCGCAGAAAAAGACGAAGTGCATAAAGACATTAAGTCTATGTAAGACTAGCGTTTAAAATTAGGCCTAACATAACGAAATTTTCGGGGAATCTGGGAATGCCAAGGATTTTAAAGGTAAAGGTAAAGGTAAATTTCTTCCTATAACAGGCCATGAAAGCCTAGAGGGGGACTAGTTTTATAGCTCTACTTTTTCTTTAACCTCAACTCTAGGAGTGGGATGGGTGGTCAACGCCAAGCCCTGGTTTCTTTACCTCCGAGCAAGTAATGCGTTACCCGTTGTACAGGTGGTTGTTGGGACCCAAGGCCGATCTTGAGGGGTGCGGAAAATTTCGCAAACGGGATTCGATCCCCGGACCGTCCAGCAAGTAGCAGGTCGCTATCCTGGCTAAGCAATCCCGGCCCACTTTCAAGAATTCTTACAGAACTAATTCTGTCGGTGACTCATATATATTGGGTGTACGTAAAAAGGACTGAAGCCACAGAAAGTCTTTAAATGGGCTCGAATCTTTTACATCCCCGTGGAGCTTTTCCCCCACCAACATACTTCCCAATACTCCCCTCCATTCATCGAAACATCTGGTTCACTGTGATATTAGCAATGACAAAGAATTTCGTCTCATCTCCTTCCATTCACAGCCAAAAGCGCTCTGGGCTGTTTAACATAAGCCAGAATGGGATGCATGGGAATAGTACAGTACGCAGAGGGACAGAAGCCCCACACGCTGTCAGCCCCACCATCCATGGGACGCGTTACCGTAGTCTGACTACAGCAGCCAAATTTGAAAATATATTACACAGGTTTTATTGTGATAAGTGGTAAGTTATTCTACCGCTTCCAACCTTTTTAATGAAACCTGTTACAGCAACGAACCTGTACTTAAAACCTAATTTTGCCTTGTGGTGTCTAATAACGAACTACACACAGTGTCCGCGCTGTAGCAATAAAAGTCATGCCACTTACACAGGAAGAGATGTAAAATCATTCATTAAGTAGGGCGGACTTCAACACGATCTCTCAAGCACCTTAGTTACAGTACCTCAAAACAGAATGTTTGCGGTAATGCATGACATCACTCAGGATACAGCCAATTTGCGAGAGAACATGTATGACCTTTGAACTTTAAAACAGCAGTCACGCGTGGAAGATAATAGGCAATACGTAAGGTTCTTCGGTGATAAAAAAAAATTATTTTTCGGTAGGAGTTAGCACTTTAGAAGAGATAACATGCAACAGATGGCGCAACAGACACTCAGTTGGATGCTACTGAGGGGGATAAGTTGACGTGCAGTGGAAACAGTCCTGCGAAGAAGAGAGGAATGCGACTTTTTTTATGGACAAAATTCTGTCCCTAAAAAAATTTACCACAAATTAATCTTTTAAAGCCTAGCGGTAACTTTACATACCACCAGGTTTAACATTAAAAAATTCTACATGGTGCCCACATTGCGTTTATGTGTTTTGTACGGATCTCAGAACAAACAGCAACTTTTGCCTTATAAAACATTAAGAGATTGGTTTTTGTAACCGAAGTGGAGAGTGTTTACAGCGCGGTACGCGCTGAGTCCTTATCTAAAAGAGACACGCTTCGCCTTTAAAGGGTTAATTAAAGTGTATGGTAATGTGGTGCATCAAACTTGGACATTGTACAGCAAATATATCATAAATACCTTAAAAGTTTTGAAATGTGGTGCTGGAGAAGGATGGAGAAGATCAGTTGGACCGATCGTGTGAAAAACGAAGTATTACACAGAGTCAAGGAGGAAAGGATGATCATGCATAAAAGGAAAAAAGAAAGGTTAACTGGATTGGTCACATCTTGAGTAGAAACTGCCTTCTAAAACACATTATTGAAGGAAAGAGAGAAGTGACGGGAAGAAGACGAAGAAAACGTAAGCAGCTACTCTATGGCCTTAAGAAAAAGAGAAGATACTGGAAATTGCAAGAGGAAGCACTAGATCGCACTCTGGGAAGAACTCGCTTGATAGAGGCCATGAACCTCTCGCAAGGCAGTCTAGGCGATGATGATGATGATGATGATGATGATGATGATGATGATGATGATGATGTACGTTGATGACGTAACGAGAGTGCATGATATCAGAAAATGATGCAGAGATGTAGAAAATAATAGAGCGGACATCCATTATGCCTAAAGCACGAGTCGACCCAGTATATCAAGGGCGGAAGCGAACGCAGAATGAATGGAGGGTGCTGACTGAGAAAAGCAACAATCACAATTCAGTGATGGCCATGCAACGACAACGAGGAAGTGGGAGTGGCTATTTGTGAAGGGTTGCAAATACAAGAACCAATTCCTACCTCGACTTGATATTTAAAGGCGTACAAATTTGGGACATGTAGATCAATGCCTTTGGAGACTCTACTGAAAAATAACGACACTTCAGTGGAACGAATGAGCGCTATCTAATGTTGTAATGACTCCTCACTTAAATTTTATGACTTAGTGAAAACATTCTTCGCAGAATTAAGCAGAGAGCGCTATGGAGATAATATGACCCATTCTTTGGCTTATATCCTGTTTACTCAAGTAAGGCGAAAAATTGTACTTCACTTAAGAAAAGTAGTAAACAAATTACTGTGAATTTATATCAGAAGTCGCATTGATAGCACTGAAAATATGGCCGATAAGATGACTAAGAAATTAGTTTTAAAATAAAATAAAAAATCAAGACTATTGCAAATGTTAATTACCTATTTAGATATTTTCAAAATTGCATTCCGTCAGGCAATTATTACACGATTGCTATCATTATCAATGCCATATCACAGTGTTCTAACTTTTACGTGTTGTGAGTATATGGTAGTCTGTCGTTGATTAATTTTCTGGTCAGCATAAGTGGAAAACTCTTTTCTTTTTTGCTGTCTCGTATCGTTTCTATTGCACTGCAGTTACTGAGGCGCTCATCGTCCATGCCTGGATAACACGCCAGTAAGTGCGCAGCGTTGTAGGAATAACATTTAACAGAAGAACCCTAAGCATTTTTTGAAGAATACATTCAGTGCAACTTAGTCTAAAACGAGATACATGTAATTTGTCCTGGGACTGAACCCTAGCAATCGTGATCAGAAGCCAGTGAATAAGCACTTAGCTATGACACGACCATATCCTGTGTGTTGCTGGGTGTGGAATTAACTGCTTTATAAACAGGACATTCAGCGAAAACTCCAGTGGCTTCCACCATTTGTCTGCATTAAAATATCCTATTGTGCCCCAGCCCCTATTTTACCCACTTCTATATGGTAATTAATGCTACGAATTTCAATTTCACTGCATTCTTCCTGCCACTGCCAGTATTATCAGTGGATATTCATCCGTTCGTGATGTATGAATAAATAATTACTTATGAAAATTATGCTATTTATGAAATCCTTTGAAGCACGTCTTTGATGCAAATAATATTCACATAATTCATTCCTTTCCTTATTGAGAATAAAATAAGCCTGCATTGCAACGACCAGTGTGTTAATTTTGTGTTCGGAAATAACGAAACTTTATCCGAAGAAGCACATGAAGTCTAAATTTGTACGAAATTCATAACTGTTAATGTAAAAGCATGTGGTTCACTTAATTACCGTTTTCATTCAAGATTTGGAAAAAAAGAGACGTGATTTGAGCTAAATATAAATAAACTATGTTCAAAATTGCCCAGTCCATGCACGTACTATTGTATTTGTTATAATGTGTATCTTTTCACCAGTTCCTACATAAAATTAAAATAAAATCTACAGAAAACTTCACAAGCCTCCTGGCATGTTTTGACGTGCTAAACACACCACTCGCAAGGAAACACACTGAACACTGAACACTTAAAAATACTTAACTCTGCTTGTGTACTTTTAATTTTTCAGTGTTCAGTGGGTTCCCCTGAGGAAGATGTGTTACCTGTCGGGAAGTTTGTGAAGTTTAATTTTGTGTACCAGTTGGTGAAAAAATACACGCTGTTATAAATAAACTATCCTAAGCAGAGACAAAAATTATTTTCTTTGCCATAAGGTCCGGGGGGGGGGGGGAATTATTAGAACCTATCGTCCTATTCAATGGGCACGGAGGGCCATTTCCATAGGCGTTCTTAATGAACCACAGCGTCAAATTTTATTAACATATAATGTGATTTAATAGAGGATATCCAAGTACAGTCGAACCCGGTTATAACGACGTCGTTTTATACGACACCTCGCTTATAGCGTCACATATTCTGTGGTACCAGTTAATTCCTCCTTGTTAACCATAACGTTACACTACTCGCTTATAACAACACTCTTCATAACGACACAAAATATTCAGCCCCTTTCATGACGTTATAACCGTGTTCGACTGCATACTGTTTATTTGCATGCTGTGATGATTATGTGCACCTGTGTCCATCTTGCTCATTATAAATTACTTTCTAATTAACTAAACCACACATACATTTGCATTGTCCATTGGAAAAAATATGTGGGGATTTGCCATGCATTTAAAGACAACTGATGTAATTGAAACTGTATCCATGATTTTCCTGTTAACTAAGATAGCATGCAAAACACAAAGAAAAAACTGCAGTTTGTAAAGAATAAAATAATTGACCGGTACTGTGATTTTAATAATTAAACCTGCAACATACATATATATATATAATATATATATACATATACTGGTATGTTAGGCCATGCCTTGGTGAAGTTTTAATCGTCAAACTCTCAACACAGAAGAAAGCTTTCAATCCCAGGCCAGTCCACGTGGGATTTATGGTGAATCAAGTGATACTGAGACAGGTTTTTCTCCGAGTACTTCAGTTTACCACGATTAACGTCATGCCATCATCACTCCATAACGATATTTCATTCATCTGATATGGATATTATTTAATCTTAGCACCTGATAACGTCGCTAAATAAAATAATTCTCACTAACAAAATTACACCTCAAAATGTAATACTCAGTTGTTATCATATCGGGCAGATTGCACTAACAAATTTCTCCTGTGAGAGAAAATAAATATGACAATGTGTTTCATATATATGATGCGGGTAAAGGACAGTACTCACATTGGTTTACTTTTAGTGTGCGCACGTAAACGTTGTTACCCCACTTTATGTAGCAACGCGCATTATGGTGACGAATGAATGACAGATCGGGAAAGATACGGAAGGAAGCCGCTGTAAAAGAAATGAGGTAACTTAATGCGTTCCATGTCCGTGCACTATATTACACAAAAACACTAATCACCAACAAATGCACAAAGAGAGTTTTATCATCAATTGTAACATACTCCTACATGTTTCGACCCTGCTGGGTCATCTTCAGGGAGAACTTTTTGTTATCGTTACACTAAGGTTGCACTTTATAGCTGAGTGAGAATGTGCTGTTGACTGTGTACTGTGTACTGGAGACGTGAACTTGCAAGCCGGGACCACAGAGAGTTCAGGCCTCCAGTACACAGTACACAATCAACAGCACATTCTCACTCAGCTATAAAGTGCAACCTTAGTGTAACGGTAACAAAAAGTTCTCCCTGAAGATGACCCAGCAGGGTCGAAACATGTAGGAGTGTGTTACAATTGATGATAAAACTCTCTTCGTGCATTTCTTGATGATTAGTGTTTTTGTGAAATGAGGTACTGTCTGGGAATTCGCCCCGGCGAAAACCACGAAAGATGGGAATAAGGACAGCCGGTCTCAGGAAAAAGTTTCAAACCAGAGATCTCGCAAATACGAAGAAGGATTACTGACCAACAATGATTAAGTTAGGATGCTATACACTGCATTTTATCGGTCCTGTACGTAACGTTAAGTAATATGATTGCCTGAATGCAAAGTTCATATGAAAGACTCCGTTACGAAGACCCAAACAAATTACATAAGTAACCTGTGGAGGGAAATGTCACATTACACCACGTTACAGAATGCTAACACACAGGGCTAGAACAGGCTTTTAAAAGATGACAAAGGTATTCTGATTGAATATATTAGATAAAATCGACGGAAGAATGACTGCCGAAGGTGAAAGGGGCGAATGAGGCATTTGTCATGGGGCTATACTACCGTCCGACCGGAGTGAAGGATTAAAACCTCATTTAGAATAGCGAACTATGGGGTTGTAGCTTCGCTAGGTTATGACCTTTCCGTTCAAAGTTCCTTCCAAACTTCAATCATGCAGCAAGACAACATTCGACTACATGCAGCCTAAATTACCGAAACAGTCGTCAAGTAAGGCAGCAATAATAATAATAATAATAATAATAATAATAATAATAATAATATAGACAACTTTTTCAGCAAAGGTCAAGACCATAATACAAAATTCCGACACTGTCATAGACACAAAAAACACTCCCATTTTTTACTGCTGACTTCTGGTTCTGTAGTCCTTCAAAAGTGAGATAAACTTTTCCCTGTTCTCAATGCAGATGACGCTTCTTACATGAGTTCTACGCAGAGTATCTGAAAGATGTGTGCTGGATTCGAACGGATCGTAGCAGGGACGAGAGACAGACTCTCCTGAAGACAGTTATGGTATTTCGGGCACCATAAAAGGCAGAAACTCCTTACTTAGAAGATCATCAACTTTTCAGAAAAATTATCTTGGCTAAGAGTTAATTACTTAACATTATATTCTGTCGCATTAAAATAGCACGAAGCATACACAGTTGATAAATTGTCCATAAAACAAAGACAGTAAAAAAATTTTATTCGTTCCTCACGTCTGGTCAACTATATTTTACAATGACCTGCCTATGACCTCTATCAAAGATGACCGTGCGCTAATTTAATGTATTCCATGTCCGTGCACTATATTATACAAAAAACATTAATCGCCAACAAATGCACAAAGAGAGTTTTATCATCAATTGTAACACACCCCTACATGTTTCTACAACAGAAAGTTTCTCCCTGAAGATGACCCAGCAGGGTCGAAACACGTAGGGGTGCGTTACAATTGATGATAAAACTCTCTTTGTGCATTTGTTGGTGATTAATGTTTTTTGTAAGACCGTGAACATTAATTTGTACACTAGAGTAAAACAGTCAACATTGCAGGCTGATATACGCGATTAGATTCCTGGAATAATATTTGCTGCTAAATAGAGCATCAATGCTAATAAATCGCAATGAATCATCTGTTTATCAGACTGAGTATTTTTATGTATTTTACTGCTGTTGCCTTGTAGCTGATTACGAGGATGTTATTATTAATGACGTACACATTGCATGTGTACAGTTCTATCGAAAAAAGTAATATGTAAACACTGATATGATCTGAAATGGTTACGGGTACCTTATTGAAGCCAAGGTATACATATGTATATGTATATAATTCTGTCAGACTTGTACAGTAGAGGTATTCGTACTTCTGTCGGTTGGTTCACAGTCCAGATCAGTGCGGGGAAATCTTTTATGTCACAACAGACGTTTAGAAACCTTCAAAACATAAACGGTTTTCAAACAGCCAGAAGTAAACGTATTATTTCTTCGAGAAACGTTTATTTTATATTGAAATAATAAAAGACTAAAATTGCTATCATTTGTTGTTTTTACCGAAATAAATTTCTAACGTTATTTAATTATAATTTAATTTTTAAAACATATTATTTTTAAGAATGCAAGAAGTCCATTGTGAAGTCTGCCTTGTTCCTTTGTCACTGATAATTCTTCGAAGAAATATGCAGACTTCAGTTCTACAAAATTATGGCTGTAATACACGCCTATTCTTAGTAGCCATGATTAGAGAACGCTTAACAAGAGAGACAACGTACGTACAAACTTAACATTGAGGCGCGTTGTGGTAACCATTGTTGCCGTCAAAAAGGAATAACTATTAGATATTTCGAGTGTGTGTCTGTAGCCTTTGTTATCCAGCATGCCAAGCGCATGCGCCGTATTATATTGTCATCCATGGCCTGTCTGGCTTTACCATATTTTTCTACACTATCTTATAAACTGCACGATTTTCGGAAACAGTTTTTTAACATAAAATATGTGTTTTGATTTTGTATACAAATTTGTCTGAAACATTTCTCGTTCTAAGAAGAATTCAGCGAGATACTACCATAAGCGAACATAGGTCTTCATGCAAAGTACCCGGTATTCTTGTCTGATTTTAATAAAACTTGGATTTTCTAGACAGATTTTCGAAACATAATCAAATATCAAATTTCATGAAAATTCGTCCAGTGGGAGCCGAGCTGTTACATAAGGACCGAGAGCCAGACGTGACTAGCTGACAGTCACTTTTAGCAAGTTAGCGAACGTACCTAAAAATGAAAGTGTACCGTTGATTTTGTAACTTACTACGTTTGTCATACCTTCCGGGTTTCTCTCTTGGAGAGGGGGACTGAGTCAAAAAAATAACACATCATCACCGCTATTAGCGCTAGTTACGCAGTCGCGGTCAAACATTTTTACAGCCGGATAACAGATGGCAGAAGCTGAGGTAACGAGACTTCTTACTCGATTCTCGAGTGGCCTGTACGCACGGAAAGGGTCACCAGTTATTTTAAGTCGCTACACTATAACAACTGCAAACTGTTAAGTTTATAGGTACGTCATGAAATAAGTGTTGAAAGCACTCAGCAAACTGCGCTGCAACAAGAACACGCCTCGGGCACCATGCTGTACGCCATAGAGCGACCTGAATTACAACTCCAAACAGTTCCTAATGGTGGAGGCAGCCAAATGCACTGAAACGCTGGTACTCTCCAGGCAACACAATGGCATATTCACAACACTTAAATCTTCATTACCAACACACATAAGATTATCACAGCGGTGAATATGAAAATTTTCTTCCGGGTTATGACTGACTGACAGGATGTCTTTCCAGCCAACTAACAAACAAATAAACAAACAAACAAATTAACTAACTACATGGAGCAGAGTCCTTCTTGAGAAGCTACGAGATCCTCAGCTAGTCAAGATATTCTCTGCATTTTATGGAAACCGAAATTTCATTACTGCATTCACAACAGCCCACCACCTCTTCCAATCCTGAGCCAGATCAATCTAGTCCTCGCCCTCCAATCTCATTTCTTAAGGATACATTTCAATTTCTTCATCCCATTTATTCCTAGGTCTTCCAAGTGGTTCTTTCCCTAGAGTTTTCCTACCAAACCCTATATGAACCTCTCCGAGATATGATACCTTGTAAAAGTACACTAACGTTTCTGAGGAAATTGCTGCAACCATCTTCATAATTGATCTTATTACGTAGCATATCACTCACATACACAGTTTCATAAAATGGGATCTACCGTGAAGATGGCAGCAGCAAGTTCTTGCGAAACGTCCGTAAAGTTCAACCAGACTATACGGTGTCACATTCTAGAAGATGTCACTCTCCATCAAAGGTAAAGTCTAAGATGTGAGGGTATTTTTGTGTGATAAAGTTTTACCAATGTCGCCATATTTGTAAATATAGTAAAAAATATTCATACTGCATTTGGAAGGATGTTAATAACCTGTGTTGATAAATAATTCATTGTTACTTTACAAACTGATGTGAATTCCCAGTTATGTTTTCTGCTGTGCGAAATTCCGAGTTGGGAATGAGGAGAGTTCCTTGTATTCTCAAGATGAAGCAATCAGGTTCTTCCGAAACATCGGGGACTTTCTATGAAATTACAAGGCGTCTGTTGAACACAGCCGATGCCCAACATAACCCTTAATAAAACAGGAGCATTAGCACTGTTTTAACCTCCCCAGTGTTCTGGGATGCAGGCATTTAACATCATGCACACTGTGCAGCCTGATGCAATACACAATATGGATTGTTCTTTCTAAAAGGCGGCCAATTCCGAAAACAATTACGTTAGACGTGTTTACTACGCATTATAGAACAATACCAACAGTCTTCCTTGAAAGAGAGACAGTGTATTACTAAAATAACGTTTTAGCGCTTTCGGGTGATTAGTCGAAAAATTCTGAGTTTATGCATTATACATTATAAAAAATTTCAGCTCATACCTCACAGAGAACGGTGCTACATTACTGATGTGACGTACCAATTGCGTATTGTTGCATTAGGAATGTGGTGACATCAACACACTGTTGTGCACTTCAGTTCTCCCTATCACATTGTTGTAGCGGAAAGGGGATACATAATAAATATTTCTCCCTCTGCGCTACGTGTCGTTGTCAACAATGATTTATGGAGACTTTATGTCACCGGCAACAATAAAAATTTGTCAGGTCTTCATGAAATGTGATCTATGAGTTTGATTTTGTCCGTTTTTAACTAAATTTGGACTTTCTCTACAGATTTTTATTAAAAAGTTTCTCATTAGCAAATTTCATGGAAATCATTCCAGAGGGAGCAGAGTTGATACACGCGGAAAGGGAGAAGAAAGTGCAAACAGACACGACGAAGCTAAGGGTTTCTTTTTGTGAGTGTGCGAAAGCTTTAAAAATAGAGGAAATTCTTTATTTAAAAAATTTTCTACGACGACAACTCTTCTTTCGTATGTAACGTCCAACTTTTTTACAAAAAACTCAGCCACTGCATTCTGTAATGACACATTGAATAAAAGACGGCTGTCCACTTGCTTGAAACATTGTACAGATGAGGCAAAGGTAATAAACATAACGAATTACGCAGTCGTGTGAATATGCTTAAATCCAGCCTAGTGAAGGTCTCATTTACGTTTATTTGTACTGTCACCCATACTCTGTATACAGCAAGTAGAGTGGTGTGGAAGGAACCGTGTAAAAGTCTCGTTAAATTGTCAAAGTTGTGAATGTGCACAGGTCGTACATAACTTCAAAGGAAATTAAACATGGCCTCATATGAGGGTCAAAGGATAAAAGAGAACAGGCTCCAGTGAGGCCCTACTGTTATCCTTGGAAATGGTTTAGTAAAATTTCCCTTCTAAAGTTGACAGGAAAATGAAGTACTGATAAAGAAGTATGTAACATTTACGAATATCATCAGCAGTTATTTATTTATTTATTTATTTGTGAATTATTTAACTAGATGTCAGTAACTCAGATTTAATGGCATTGATAGAGTAAATGACAATGACTAATAAAATGGGAAGTTTGTGCACTTAACCAGAATGACATAATTTAAGAAACTGAGAAGCCCCACAAAGACGGAAGCAGTGAGGCTCCTGTATCAAGGCTTAAGATTGACCCCTCCAGAATATACGTAAGAGTGTTTACCAACTGCACAGCCTTCATCGATGTGAGGCTGCGATCGTGACAGAAATGGAACTGTAGGAGAGAAATTCTGAAGGCGAAAAGGAGATAGAAGAATAACATAACCTGATGACAACTTACGAGAAAGAAACTGAAATTACTCTCACACTCGGTGCTTCCCGATATTGAGAGTATAACTTCGTTCTATTTATCAATGAGCACTGAGTTATAAGTCTTGAATCTCCATCAAAACTACAGCAAAAGAAAAACTGAGACCTCACATATGTAAACTGTTACAAACAGAGGATTTAAAATATTTCATGTACAAAATATGAAATGTCACATACCGAGATACGGAATTTACACTAATCTTGAAAATAACTGACTCTGGGACAGATGTTGACCTTTGATGGTTGTAATCCCGTTGGCCTTTTCATTATCTTTCAAAACTCAATTTTCATTTCTACCACCATTCTTATTTATATTTAAAGTTTTCAAATTCATCTTTCGAACCCAATAACGAACATCATAGGTTTTTGCATGAAAACTGTTTATGAAATGTGAAAAGTGTAAATTATGATGTAGTATAATCAAACGTCTATTGCAGTACGTAGTTGTTACCTGTAATGGACACTTCTTATGCAAAATCCTAACGATAATATTTATTGCGATAGTAACATGCAGCTCAAATTTTTAAAATAAAAATTACAGACACGTTAATATTGGAAATTGAGTTTTATTGAGCGACAGATGTACGAACAGTATTAAGGCGAGCAAAGTAAAGTAAAGGCAAAGGTGTCACTGCTGCAAGCCATAAATGCGCATATGAAGGGCAAGTCTAGCCGCGCTCATGGCTAAACTCGGTACTAGATGGGGTCAGTGAACAGCTTCACCACCCTGCCCTTGAAATAGACAATAAGCCGCGGCCACTCACTGCCTAGGACCCTGGGTGGGCGCTAAAGCGGGTCTGAGCGTCCGGAAGGAGGAAGACTTTTTTGCTTCTGTCGAGAATTGAACCAGCATTCCTCGCATGTGCAGCCCGTAGCTATCCCAACTCCTATTAACCCTTTAAAGACGAAAGGTAATGTTTTATATAAGGACTCAGCGCGTACCGCGCTGTAAACACTCCAATTCGGTTATAAAAACCAGTTTCTTAATGTTTTATAAGGCAAAAGTTGCTGTTTGTTCTGAGATCCGTACAAAACACATAAACGCAATGTGGGCACCACGTAGAATTTTTTAATGTTAAACCTGGTCGTATGGAAAGTTACCGCTAGGCTTTAAAAGGGTAAGACACATCTTACTGAAATACGCATGTCTGCGAGCAATACAGAAAGGAGGTATGAGGTTCAAGGTGAAATTTTCAAAGAATAAATTCTGAAATACATTCACGTTGCTGTATTTTGGTTAGTGACATCATGCCGTATGAGCATAATTCAGCAGTACTTAATGTTAAAGCATGCGACGTATATGTAATCACCACTGGGACTTGAAGGGTAAAGCAGACACAGGTGCATGCTACATTAGTGCCGACACTATTAGACTTTAACGCCATGATGTCAAACGTAATCAAGCCGTCAGGGAGGAACTTGGAGTGCAAAACATTATTTTGGAAATAAAACAACACCAGCGAGAGTGGTTACAGCATGTAGAGAGAATGGACACAGACAGGACACCCATACAGGCACTGAAATATAGGCTAAAAAGAAGAGAAGCATAGGACGCCCATGGAATAGATGGAATGTCCAGCTTCACCTTGAGGGATAAAGAAGAGGCACTGCGCCTAACACTTCACAGCTCATGATGATGATGATGATGATGATGACGACGACGACGAAGAAGAAGATGATATCAGAAGTGATGTTGGTATATCTCTTATGTTGCATAACCAGTTCGCTGTAAGAAATCATAAATCAAAATTTACACAATCTTCCGTCTTCATTCATAAATGCGGTGTGTAATTATACGTGCAGGATTGGACCACACAATAGTCTTTAAAAAGGAACTGATTTTGCCTTAAACATGGGCGTCCGACAAGATGACAAAGGGCGACACTTGTTATTGTGGGCTGGTTGGCCGACTCCATGTGGAAAAATAAAAGTTGCGTACATAACGCCTGTAACTTTTAAAGTGTTGCCTTCTAAAACACCTAGAAAGACTGATAGAGGGAAGGATAGAAGTGAGTGGAAGATGAGGAAGGAGATGTAAGCAGCTGCTAAATGACCTTAAGGAAAAGAAAGGGTGCAGGAAATTGAAAAAAAAAAGCACTAGATCACACTCCGTGGAGATTCGCTTTGGAAGCGGCTACAGATGTGTCGTAAGGCACACACAAGGATGAATGATTACAGAATTTAGCAATGTGGCCGCAGCCCGCGGCCCGCGGGTTGCAAACCTATGGTGTAAAACATTTTTGCTGATAACAACAGTAACAAGACCCTGTAATAAGCACGTTATTTTCTGTTATCCTATACTCTTCATTTCTGTGTAAGACATGTGGCTGCATACAATCTAGGCAACGGAACAGCAGAGTTAATGGGGTCTGCTCAGCACCCCTTTTCAGTTAGTTTTTAGCAAAAAAAATTACTCCATAATATTGCCCTATAACTGTAAGGCAGTGCAATAAGTTTCAAATCCAGTAACCTTGCACAGTATTTCACAGTTTTCTCCATTACTTTTCTAAACTAACTTCAGATTTTTCTGCAGAGAAAAGCATTAGCAATCCTTTACAAACCTGAAGCGTAAGGGACCATGCTGTTAACGTAATGTAAATTGATTAGGGATAGAGAGGAAATGGTCATTGGTTATTTCAAGGCACTCTGTCGGTAAATGAGGAAAAATGCATTAACTGGGATTAAATCCTGCCCCACTGAATGTGACAAGCTTCCCTCATGAGTCCCTATCCTACGCACAGGTGAGATAGGCGAGCTTTAAAGCTGGTCCCGCAACCAGTTAGGCCTGAAGATTTAAAGAAGATACGCTATGATTTGCATTAGGTAAGATATTTCCGTATTTGAAATTCTCCGGGAGATAAGTCCTGTACAATTGATACCGAAATTTGTAAATAATGCTGAAAGGATAACGTTTAACAAAGTACCTGCACGTGGTGAGAGTAAAATATAAAATCCAATAATTTTAGTGGGAGATTTAACAAAATATTTTAAATAGCTTTTCATCAGACTGAAGTTTTAAATTATGTGTAAAGCTTTGAAAATTTCTTAATCTTTTTAACAAGATAAATTTATCGCATAAGGTTGGACCCCCTTAAACTTTCAACCCACGATGTCCATCTGAATTGTATTTCAAGCGCATTTCCAACCTCAGGAAAAATGACAATCTTCACATTACAAAGGCCATTTGGTTAACATTGTGTAAGAAAATAATATCTGTTTATTTTGAAGATCGTGTCAAAATACAAATTTTCTTTAATAATAACACAAGCGGTAGAATCTAGTAGTCGCTGAAATTTGAAAGGATAGCATTAAGATAAAAAAAATTGCCCTCGCGAAGAAGAGGAGAAAAGATTTCATCCAGGAAATTCTGGCCACATTAAGTTTGAAGCCTGCTACATTAATGTCCGTAAAACAGCAATATATTTAAAATGCATAAAATTATATTCTATAGGGGTAGATTTTCCTTTAGTCTGAAATCAAAGTGAATAATTTAGATCGACTGCGTTTCAAAGCAAGAAAATTGGTTTCAGTGTTTGGAAGTAATGTAACGGAAGTAACAGGAATTTGGAAGAAATTACGCCAGACGAAAGCTCCATAAGTTACACTATTCCCTAGATGTAATTACAATGATAGCAACAAGAAGCACGAGGTAAACGGTGAATGTAACATGTACGGCTGAACGAGATATGCGTACAGGATTTTAGTCGAAAATCGTTAAAACTCGTGAGACCCAGACGTAAAAGGAAGGATATGGCGGGGTGCAGCAGCATCCAAAAAATTAATTTACAACTTATCATGAAAATACGAAATGAATTATTTGTTATTAAAATTGTAAACATGGAAAGATTTAAACAGATTCCTTATATTCTACAGTTACTGGAATTCTACTTCAACTCCATTATGAGAAATTAACAATTTTACTGAGTTTAGCTAACAATTTTTTCCTGTCTTTATCAATCTTAACCTCTCGTCCTAAACCCTTCATATATTTTAAGAGTACTTTCCCCATCCATATCATCCGAAACGTCGTCTTCAGGACTGGCTGTCGAACAGTTTCAAACTACGATTAAAGGTGTCACTGTGCTTATTGCTCCAGGCAAATGCAGGAGGGCCAGGTATGCAAATCTCCACATGCAGCATACAGCTCCGCCACGGCCCGCTCTGCCTCATCTTCATTCTGTCCCATGGCACTTCTCAATACACTGTTAGTACCCTGATTTGTCGGTTATGCGGGGAAGAGAAGGACGCACCCCTGTTCCTGTATTCACAGAGAATGCATTTAGATATACGTACGTACATACGTACGTACGTATGTACGTATGTATGTATGTATGTATGTATGTATGTATGTATGTATGTATGCATGTATGTACGTACGTACGTACGTACGTACGTATGTATGTATGTATGTATGTATGTATGTATGTATGTATGTATGTATGTATGTATGTATGTGTGTATGTGTGTATGTATGTATATATGTACGTAAGTATGTATGTATTATGTATGTAACTACGTATTATGTATGTATGTAGGTATAATACATGTATATATGTACGTCTTATGTACGTATGTGTGTATGTATTATGAATGTATTATGTATTATGAATATATTTAAGTATCATGTATGTATGTATTATATATTACTAATATATTATGTATGCATTATGAATGTATGTATTATGAATGTATTATGTATGTATGTATGTATTTTGTATGTATCATGTATGTGTGAATGCATGTCTGTATGCATGTTCATATACAAATATATATATTGACTGCTCAAAGACTAAATGCATTTATAAATTGGAGACTGATACGCTTATCAAATGCTCCTCGGCAGGAAACAACGGAAAAAATGCAGCACCGCGAACCCCGGAAGGCTGAGACAGCAACGGAAACAAAAATCCAGCACCGCGAACCCCGGAAGGCTGAGACAGCAATGGAAACAAAAATGCAGCACCGCGAACCCCGGAAGGCCGAAACAGAAACGGAAAATGTGCTGTGTGTCTGAGTGTGTACATCGGGAATTTAAAATTTGACTGACAGATTTTTAAATCATGTACAATTTTCCCAGAACTCTCTCATGTTTTCAGACTACCGATGTCCGACATGTCTATTTATTTACTTATATATTGAATTACCAGTACATACGTCCATTGATATACCCGCTAACACCAGGTTTTCTGCAGTAAAAATCCCTTGTATTAATCCTAAATTTGATATTATCACACATTATTGATCATTCTCACCTCTTAGCATGAGGGTTATTTTCTAGTTCTAGGATATGATTATTCAAACTATGCATCCTGCATGCAAAATAATCACTGTTCTCCCTCAGTTCTATTTCCACATCTGATTTTCTGACTTATATTTAATCTTATACAAAATGGTACTAAGATTTCTTAAACCTGTCTTCTTTTCACCTGCTGCCATCGAAATAGGTGAGTAATTATATTGCAAATAAATTTCTAAATAAGTTTATATATTAGATAAGAAAATTAATATTTTGTCTCATGCCAATGAAACTACACAAGCCCCTTCCCATTCAGTTTTTCCAGCTCAACAGCGATGCAATGAAACTACATCTCACACAAAACATAATGTTAGATTGCAATTTAGGATTTTCACGCCTATGCTTCCTGCAAACTTGCCACGACCTAACATATATATATATATATATATATATATATATATATATATCTTGCCATAGTTTATTTTTTATGTAGTGACAGGTGTATAATTTTCCAAAAATCTAGGAGGCACCTCAAAATTCTGGGCACCAGAAGGGTGGCATGGAGCAAGTTCCACACTGAGGACCTGCAAGTATTTGGCGCCACTGTACGAAATTTAGTCTCCTGGGAGACCTAGGGCCCAGAATTTGTGCACCTTTTTATGTATTGTTTTTCGAGGGTGGCTATTTATAACCATCGCTTGTGATTTGGTTTCAAAATTACATCAGGCTTAAGGCCTTATTTACAGGTCATGTCGTCTTTAATCTCTCCAATTGTTTTTCGGAAACATTCTCCTCATACTTCGTGTTTTTTAAAACAAATTTCACTGTCACGAGTAGCATTCGAACACACGATCGGCGTGTTTAAGGAATCCAAGGACTTGTGGTCTGTGTGATGTATAGCAAAGCATAAATTATGCTGATCATCTATACACTTTCTGGCTTATCCAAAAGAGAACCAATTTCTTCTTACAGAGGGAGCAATTTCCTTGCCTTCAAATTACTTTTCGAAACTCAGTCGGAGGCCCCCTAATACCAAGGGGATGGGTTCATAATTTGCTTCGTTTCTGTAGACCAGGAGTATTCAAACTGCGCTGGCGGAACCCTGGATTTCTGCAGGTTTCTTTCATGATTGGGCAAGCACCTTTCCCTTATAATAAAAATGGCAAATGCAATTTTGGTAATTTTTAATTGCATTTCTTAATTTCTTCCCACATTACCGATACTGATTTTGCTGTCAGTGTGAATCATGAATAATCAAAATTTTTTCATAAATTTAATTAAACATTTCACTGTTAAATAAATGTTTATGTTTTAAAAAGGTGTATTTTATTTTCGGGGACAAAAGTGCCCTTTAAATTTCAGGAATTGTTTCAAAATTCACATCGGCTATGTCTTTTCCAAAAGCATCTGCAATCATAATACAATTCGTTATTTGAAGCTACAACTATTGTGACACGGCCTTAAGAAGTAACAAGTTAGGAAAGAGACGCAGGAGGTAACACATCAAGCACGTTCTGTCTGTTATTGCCCGTAAATATTAAATTGTTGCTTACTTTACACAAAACAACTAAGTTTATTGACACGCGCCATTAGATTTCTTCGTACCTTAGAAGCAGATTTACCATTCATTGCTATCAAGAAATCTTAAGTGGGGATTTACAATCGATATCTCCTAAAAGTCGACAGGCGATGCTTACAATCGATCACGCGCCATGCTCAATGTTCGACACTACCGTTTCTGGCTGTACCCCACATAAAGCACAATCCGTGTCATATTCAAAACTCTTTCCTTGACCTCAGATCATACCTCATAGAAAACAGCATACTTCAGTTATAAAGACCAATTATTGACGTAGAACGTAAGCTTATTTATGTCTTCACATAAAGTGTCTGTTGTTTTTTCGTACGATTTTAAACAAAATCTGAAATTGTCAACAAAAGGTAATAAATATCCCGAATACAAAATTTCATAAAAATCCGCCCTGTGAAAGTAGTCTCTGGGGAAGGACAGACATAGTGACGAACCTAATAGTCATTTCCGCAAGTAAATCTACAACCTCCCCCCTCCCCCCCAATACACAACAAGGTAACTGTTTAAACTCAAAACACTCCACTGACCAGCATGAAAATTGTACAAGCATATGGCACTTCGGCTTGCCCTGTTGTTTGGACGTCGCCCGCTGACTGATATTTAAAGAAACACTCAACATCGCCCGTATGCTACAATTATAATGACTATAAAGGCAGTGCCGAGGGGAATATGCCAAGAAGCGTGAAGTAGTTTGGGAAATGCAGAAAATTATACAGTCAGGGGATTGACGTTTCGTATTTAATCTAATAAACTCTTTAAAAGCTTAAAAAACAAGAACGACGTAAAAAGATTACTGTCAACTACAGCTTCGTTCCTTAAAACTTTATAATTTAGAGCCTGGAAATCAAAGAATGTTACTCAAATAGCCTGCGAGGGTAGAAAATTGAATTGCTGGGTGCGGAAATCCAAAAGTCAATTCCCACAGTATTTTTCCAGTAATTGTATGCATACTGTGACAACATTAAGTTAATGTAAGTAAAGGTAAAGGTTTACCCTATAACAGGCCCTGAGGGCCAAAGAGGGGGAGCAGAGGTATAGCTCTACCCTTTCGTGAGTCTCGGCACGAGAAGGGGATGGGGTGGCTGGCCCCACGTCCCGGCCGCTTTACCCCCGGGAAAGAGACACGGTACCCATTTGTATAGGAGGCTGGGTGGGCCCCAGGGCCGGTCTGGACGGCTGCGGAAAATCTCGCCCCCACCGGGATTCGATCCCCGGAGCGTCCAGCCCATAGCGAGTCGCTATACCGCCTGCGCTATCCCGGCCCACTGAAATTAATGTAATATTGTAAATTACGGTTTTCTCTCAACGTACAGCGCTAGATGATTTGAAAGCCATAAATATCTGACCAATGAGCCAGCTGTGTCCAAGAACAGGAAACGAATGAAACAAGACATGTAATGTACGCATAACGTTATATCGAGGCGAGTTCGCCTAACCATTTTTGCCGTGTAAAAGCAGTAAGTATTAAATATTACATGTGTATGTCTGTAGCCTTAGTTATCCAGCAAGCAAAGCGCATGCGCCGTATTATATTGTCATCTGTGGCCTGTCTGGCTCTAGCATATTTTTCCACATTATCTCATAAACGTCACGAATTTCGGAAAAAATTTATTGGTACCATCTTCTGGCGATGGCTGTTGATACAGATGTTCATAGTCATTCACGGATTGTGGAGTGCAAATTTGAAGTGTATGTGTGTGTGTGTGTGTGTGTGTGTGTGTGTGTGTGTGTGTGTGTGTGTGTGTGTGTGTGTGTGTGTGTGTGCAGGGAACACCAGGCTAGTGCTGTAGTTTACCAACAGAGGAATTGTACCACAAACATTAAAAGGCTGGGCCAGGATAACTCAGCCGGCATAGCGTCTCGGGCTGGACGGTCCGTGGATCGAAACCCGGTGGGGACAAGATTTTCCGGACTCATGCAGACCGGCACTGGGGCGCACCCAGCCTCCTGTAAAATGGGTACCGGGTCTCTTTCTTCGGGGAGGGGGGGTAAATCGAACAGGATGTGACGTTGACCACCCACCCCACTCCTAGCACCGAGGTTAAAGAAAGAGTAGAGCTACACCTCTACTTCCGCACTGGGCCTTCATGGCATGTTACTGCGCGAAGTTTACTTTCTGCATTAAAAGGCTGAGGATTCAGAAACCGAAAGCTGGTTAAGGGTGGGTACGGTTACGTAAGAACGAAACTCTGTGGTTGTCGGAGGGATACGGCTGCAGGAAGTTACGTCACAACGTAATCCTACTCGACTCGGGGGAGTAAAAATAATTCTCATTTTTGTCCGAGTTTTTTTTTTTTTTTTTTTTTTTTTTTTTTTTTTTTTGTGCCAATGTAAAACAACTTTCTTGTCCTTAAGGCGGTACTGGCCCTGGCACAAATGTGGCCGGTTCCCTTTACCCCAACTACGGCAGAGATTCCGTTCATTGCCCATAATACGCTACTATATACCATTTTAAGAAAAGTAATTAACGTGTTTTACAAACATATATTTAAGTACAGAATAAACGTGCACTTCCATTGCATGTCGCTTGCTTGTTGATTTCTCTTTGTAACACTGCTGAATGATAACAGTGCCAAAAGAAACGGCCTTCATGATGTAACCCTTGTTGATCATTCGCCTGACATTCTGAAGTGTTCTTTGCACACATCACTGCTTCGCCTCGGATAACATAAATACCTAACAACAATGGTGGCGCAACTACAGCCTTGCTACAGAACCTCCAGCTAAAAGTACAACGACACTTAAAGAATGTTCTAACAAGCTCCTTGAATACAGCAAAACAGAGCCAACTTATGCGCAGTATTACTGTTTATTTATTTAAACCTTTGTCTTTTAGTTCATCTGCCCGATATGTTTCGGCAATATCTATGCCATTATCAAGGAGGCTACTTCAAATTACATAGGATGTGCATTAAAATGTGAATTATAAAATTTTAAAACTGTTAAGAATGTTAAAAATCTTGTGCTTGTTTTGGTGCTGTGGTGCTGTTTTCGGCCTGGCGTCCCTAATTTGTTTTGAACAAGCAAAACTTTTGTCGTGGAACACGATACAAACACCTTGGAATTACATGAGTAAGGAAAACCATCTATACCTCTGTCTTATGGAAATCAGGTTGTACAGCTATTTGTAACACACAGCTTTCTTACTTTTTGCTTGTTTAAAACAGATTAGGGACGCCAGGCCGAAAACAGCACCATAGCACTAAAACAAGCACAATAATGTTTACAGAAAATTCTCAATATTTTTAAAAGTTTTAACATTTTATAATTCACATTTTAATGCACATCTTATGTAATTTGAAGTAGCCCCCTTGATAATGGCATAGTTATTGCCGAAACATGTCAGGGAGATGAACTAAAAGACAAATGTTAAATAAATAAAGAGTAATAGTGTGCATAATTTGGCTCTGTTTTGCTGTATTGATCATATGCACGGAAATTAATAACATAAAAGCTCCTTGAAATTTATCATCAGTAACACAAAGCATACAACTTAGACGCTCTGTTCTTTCACTCTTAAAACCATGCAACTGCGGGAAACTCTCCTCACATATACAATCCTGACACGCCAGAAGAAGCACTCTTAAAATGTTAAGAAAATTCCGAGGTCAGAGAAAGAAAAATAAAAATCCCTGCAGAGGAAACCAAGTGCTGGCATCAATTAGAAAGGAAAATTAGACACACAAGAGAAGAATATTACTGTGACTGACGGCTGGAAGATGAGGGGTTCGAATCCACCCAAAGGCGATTTTTTCTTTTAAACAAAACGTCCGCACCGGCTGTGGGGCCCACTCAGCCTCCTATTCAAGGGGCACAGGGGTTCTTTGCCGTGGGGCAAAGCGTGGGGGGCGGGGGGGGTCACGTTGGCCACTCACTTCTACCTAGTGCTGAGGTTAAGAATGAGTGGAACAATAACTCTGCTCCACGTATACGCCTCAATATTTGGACGAGGACAAGTTTGTCCCAGAAATTAAGTGTGAGGACATTCAAATAAGTGAAATTAAGATAGGTAGTTCTGTCCTTGTAAATCTTTTAGGAGGCCGGAAACAGAGAACTCAACATAAAGCTCTGTTGTTGTGAAAATAGAAGCAAATGGTGAGGAAATACTGATTTATGTTTATACAATATACTACAAATTCGCAACAGAATTAATGGCGACAGTAAGCGAAAATAGATTCTTGAATCTTGAAAAAATGCATGCAATATTTTGCATAATAAAATTTCGCATTAAGAGAAGGAGAACAATTCAAATTATTCCTGTAGTGTTGCAGTTTGTGACACGTTAAATGATTTAAAAAGAACCGTACTTTATCTTCTGTGTAAAAGTGTAAAATACAGGAACTCGGCTTTATATATTTCATAGGCTGCACATTAATCAATTTATTACCATATCAGTACCAACAAATGCACAATAGTATTTTCATACAGTTGAATTATTGGGTGTCCTCCAGCATGTTTCGGTCACTTATGTGGCCGTGTTCAGGGGGGTATAAATAAGAATGTAATTACAGTTACAGTAGTGTCAGAACCATTCCACTTTTGAAAATAATCACAAAATCAAAGTATAAATTCACACAAAAAAGTTAATTATAAAAAATAATTTGTTACGAATTATGCATCATACGTTTTAAAACTACTTTTTAAAATTTAATGTGTTCCATGTCTATGCACTATATCATACAGAAACACTAATCACCAACAAATGCACAAAGAGAGTTCTATCATCAATCGTAACACACTCCTACATGTTTCGACCCTGCTGGATCATATTCAGGGAGAACTTTTCGTTACCGTTACACTAGGGTTTCACTTTACAGTTGAGTGAGAATGTGCTGTTGACTGTGTACTGTGTACTGGAGGCGTGAACGACCGCGGAGAGTTCACGCCTCCAAAAACAACGCAGTACACAATCACCAGCACATTCTCACTCAACTGTAAAGTGAAACCCTAGTGTAACAGTAACGAAAAGTTCTCCCTGAAGATGACCCAGCAGGGTCGAAACATGTAGGAGTGTGTTACGATTGATGATAAAACTCTCTTTGTGCATTTGTTGGTGATTCGTGTTTTTTGAACTTTTTAAAACTACTTTAAACTGTGAATCCATACTGATTGTATGATTATTTCCAATGGTGGAGTGGTTCCGACACTTTTGTAGCCGTAATGTATTCTTTTTTGTACCTCTCTGTACATGGAGACATAAGTGACCCACACATGTTCGAAGATACCTTGTAATAAAACTACATCAAAATACTATTTTGCATTTATTGCTAATAATACTCGATAAAGAAAGGCACTTCGCCAATATATTTTCTTTAAAGTGTATTGATATTGGTCACTTAATAAAATTGATTACTTTTCTCATTTAAAATAAATTTTGTGTGTTCAAGTTAGGATGAATCTAAACATATCAGCAGATGACGCTGTTAGGACACTTACGTACCTATCATGTAACTTATCTTCTTCTGGTTTTCAAAATAAGAAACTATTGTTTAAAATGTTATAGTTTATATTTACCTCCGACTTTTGGAGAAATTTTAAAAGGAAGATAGTAAATGTAGACGGCAGTTGTGGGTTTAAAATAACCACATTCTATTGAAACTACGGATGGTATTTTCTTGGCAGGAGATTCAAAGGGCAGCTTGACGGTCTCTTCCAATAACGTCTTAGTAGTGAGTCAGTAATTAATTAAGCTGAAACACCGTAAATTTGTTGACAAACGCCCATCCCTACTATGCAGGATTGTGACTCTCAGAGGGACTTGAAATTTTCTTTCCCTCAGTATGATAGACTAAAGTTAATAAGAAGATTTCGTGCCTTTGGTTTATTTAAAGAAAATTTATTAGCAATGAAATTCTTAAAAGAAAGATACTGCAATAAGGTAAACAAACAGCTCTATAAGCAAATACGTATCATCTTTCCCCGAATATTATTCACTTTGAAACTGACTCAGTTCAAAAGACTGATGTTCCGTACAAGGGTCTGCAACAAAATGAATATTATAGTAACAGTGCAATGTGCCGAAGGCTAAATTTATTTAAAATATTCTTAAACAGACTCAACAAACTTTCTTTGTTGCTGAATTTATAGCAATGTTCTTACTGTTGATCTGTTGTTCAGTTGTTTGATAAAAAAAGCATAGTCAACTATAATATTTTGTCACTTCTCTAAGCTTATTTTTGTCTTAATAGCCTCAATTGGAAAATTCTGTGGTATGTAAAAAATGTATTCCTTTCCGTGATCGTTTAGTACCCACTGTTGAAATAAAAGCGCCACATAATTTAGTCCAACCATCAGCCTTGACTACAATAGTTTATTTCTGACATTGGCTGCTCCATACGTTCCCATGCGATTGGTATTAAACCCTCCACACTACATTTCTTAAATGGTTTTAATTTTGGTTTATATAAGTTGTATTCGCTATATCAAGTCGGAATCCAATTTCAGAAAATTTTCAAAACTCGTATATTAGATTCCTCAATAAGACGTTCAGCATTATTTGAATTTTGCAATAGTGCGAACAAGTAAAGTCACGCAAGGGCAACTTATTTTGTCGTTTCAGTTTCCTAGTTGGTTTCTCTTTCCATTAACGTACGGTCAACAACAGTGCGCACTAATATCAGTAAGGTATGTGAAACTGCAGTAAGAAAGGCACTGTATGAATAACGTAAGAGTGAGGCGATTTTGCGCAACAATTGTTGCCGTGCAAAAGCAGTAACTATTAAATATTATCAGTGTGTGTCTGGAGCCACAATTACCCGGCATGCAAATCGCATTTTTCTGCATCGTATTATGTTGCCATCTGTGGCCTGTCCGTCTGTACCACATTTTTCCACATTATCTCATAAACGGCACGATTTTAGGAAAAAAGTTATTGAACACATCTTTCTCTACAACTTTTACCTGAAAAGTTTCTCATTCTTAGAAGAATTCAGCGAGATATTATTATAAATTAGGTTGGTATTCCTATAAAGTACGCGTTATTTATGCCAGATTTTAATCAAACGTAGATTTAAAATCCCCAAATATCAAATTTCATGAATATCTGTCCAGTTGGAGCCGAGCTGTTCCGTCCGGAGAGACAGCCAGAAAAACAAACTGAAGGACAGACAGAAAGACAGACAGATAGACAGACAGACAGACAGACAGACAGATAGACAGAGAGAAGGACAGACAGACAGACAGACAGACAGAAGAAAGTACATACATGTCGAAGCTAATAGCCTCTTTCAGCAATTTTGTTAACTGCTCTAAAATGGCGTTTCTAGAATATGTGTACTCCAAATTGGTGTACATGAATTAGGCCCAACACTATATTCACGCCGATCCCAGTGGCCACACCGTCTAAGGCGTAAGCCTGCGGCCGAGCGCTTGCTGGGATCGGGGGTTCGAATCCCACTGGGGGCATGGATATTTGTCTGTTGTACAGTGTTTGTGTTGTCGGATAGAGGTCTCTGCGACGGGCCGATCCCTCGTCCAGAGGAGCCATACCGACTGTGGTGTGTATCTGAGTGTGATCAAGAGAAAAATAAAAACAAACTCGACGCCTGCTGTGAGTAGGTAGAAGTGGTAAGGACTGCGACGACTAAATTCACTCTCCTGAACGACATGCAATACATGTACAAAACATGATACTTAATATTATACTGTACAGGTGGGGGGGGGGGCATAATCGCTGGCAACTGCCAGCCCTGACAGGACATTTCGGATTCAGAACACAGTGAACAGTAGGATGAAACACAGAATTTGGATTGTACAACACGAGCAGTCCCTATCCACTCGTCAACACGCAAGTTGCTCTTACAAAGACTTATAAAATTTTTCGTTGTAGTAAATGGTTTAAAGATCCTAATGCAGTTATTATTCTAACACAATATATAAGATTTCCCTTGCGTCAATTGCAGACTGCACAATGAATTTCGATTTCAGTAAACAAGATGAACAACCAAAAACATATAATCGTAGTAGTAGCCATTGGCGCTGTGTGTTAGGGGTTTTCGTAGAATTAAAAGTTCAAGGTTATAAAAGAACAGGAAGTGGCAATATAACAACGCATTTAGTTGACTCGTTACATTACGTATTTTCCGCCTGTCCTTGCTTACCGAGAAATGTAGGCTTCAAAACCACCAGGCTGTGTTCTACATCTACTTACTGGTCTTCATTAAATTTGCTAAGCCTATGGGCAGCATTCTATTATAGGCCACTCTAAAGCCGTGGTTATTTACTTTCTTACAATCGGTAACGTGGTAATGAGAGACTAATAACGGGGGGGGGGGGGGGTTACACATACTCTAGGGACAAACTGCATTAACGTAGTTCTACTGTCTCTGACAGACCCGCTAAGTCAACGTAGCTTGCGTAAGGGCAATATATCTTGTTTCTTTCACAAGCAGTTTTAAACTGTAAGGTATAAATGTACAGACCTGTTTTTTCAAATCTCCTTGCTCTTATAAATGGCTGGACTCCAAGAAGCCTCGCATGAACATGCCGGCTGAAATTGTGCTCTCAGCCAAACAAAACCTCTCCTGTATATGACTAATAATGCAGTGAGTGGTATACTCGTATGTGACTATACTTTTCGCTAGGCATAAGATATTTACTCACATATCAGTTTCATTTATTTATGGATATAAAAAATGCGCAATTTATAAGTTTTATAAACAAGACTAAGACTGATGAATTTTTAGTGTCTAAAATGCGTATTTTAAGGCAAGTGCCAATTTAAGCTTCCTGTTTCTATAGGTGCTTATTTCTAAATTATTTTTTATATTTCACAGAAACATGACACTTTTTCATCGAAAGTAGGAAATAAATTCTTAACGCAATATTTCAAGGTAAAATTCAGCAGTGACGTGTAATGTAAGATGATGAAAACAGTATGCACTTTTACAGCTTGTAACAATTACTAAAAATTAATAACATAACAATTGTTTTAATAAAAGGAAAGTAATAGACACAAAGACTAAATTTATGGAGATATCAAGAAGGAGAAGATAAGTTCCTCGAATTTTTGAATGTTACAAACTTTTTTAAAACATGAAGAGAAATTCGTTGGAAATGGTACTTTCAAGTTTCGTTTACTCAAGTGAAATAATTGTGGGTAGAGTAAACCCCAAAAAATATACGATGAAAAACGTTATACTAGCTAATCTAAATCATAAGGGAGTCTACGAATCTTTATAAAGGTCTGTATCAGTCTGAAGACAAAAAATAAGCAATACCACATTTAGATGTAATTCCAGATTTTAACTTCGCTATGCTTCAAGATTAATATACAGTCCCTTGATGGATTGACATCACGTGACACTGTTGCCATTTTTCAGAGCGGCCACGAAATCGGAGGCTGCACTGTGCTACCAAACGTCAAAAATATAGCCCAGGAGCGCACACATTCAGGGCGCCAGGGCGCTCTGTCTACTACCCTTTTTTACCGTGACCCCTGATATTTTTGGTTCTTTAGTGTGCAATTCCTTTCTTGTCAGACATCTGGCGCATTAAATTTTGAGTTAAGCCGAACTACTAAGAAATTTTTGCTCCCCTGAATAGCCCATCTTTAACAGTCTTCCAACACCCAAGAACGGAATCAATACCAAGATATCAGTCCTACTTCCCAGTCCAAGTTCAGTGTCTATGTTGCTGAATATATTCTACACAGAAAAATGATTAGAAAACTGACGTCGCGTTTTGTGGCTGGCCGTCTGAATTTATGTCCTCTTCTCTGTACTGGGGTCAGAAGCAGGCTTCGTGTACACTCCGACAATAAACAGTTTCTCCTTAACAACTTCGGCAAAGTCTTGTATATTTTACGACACCTACGAATTGAAAGGGTGTTGTAAATTATGCGTATGCAGAGACGGGTTTGAGAAAGGTCGAGAACTGCCTCCGGGCTACACTTCTTCTCTGTAGTGAGTATTTAGTAGTAAAAGGGATAGCCCGATGGGTTAAACTCGTAATTACAACAAAATTACATACCTACTGCCTAACGCATTAGTGTCTATACCGTGTCTAAGAGTCTTTTATGTTGAGACCTATTATGTCTGGCATGCTGCTGAAGGAATGAGGCTGTGGGTAGAGCATATCGGTGATGTAAGATTTTAAACTCGTGTGGAAAGAATTTAGATTTACAAATTCAGGTTAATTACCTTTAATTTCAGTTCCTGTAAGTTACGTTGCGCTGAAGATAATTGGCTAGATGTAAAGGTAAAGGTCACCCCGTAACACGAAATGGAAGCACAGAGCGTAATAGAGATATTGCTCTACGCATTTTTAACCTCGGCGCTGGACAAGACTGGGTATTAGTGCCACACCCCTGTTGCTTTACCCTCTGGAAACAGCTAAGGTGCCTGTTGCACAGGAGGCTGGGTGGGTCCCAGGGTGTGTGTGTGGACGGATGTGGAGCACAGAAAATCTCTTAGACCCGCCGGGATTGGAACTCCAAATCGTTCAGCCAGTAGCGAGTCGCAATACCGTCTAGGCTATCCCCGCCCCCAGAGGCCTAAAAATGAGAAAAAATTTGCCTGTACTTGCCCAACACCGAGCAAGTTACTTTAAGAGGTGATTAACTCAAGGCCAGTCCATTTGGAATTTGTGGTGGACAGAGAGCACTGGGAGAGTATTACGCCGAGTAATTTATTTTCCCTCTGTCAATAACACCCAGTCAGGGGTTCCATAGTTATTGATTCCGCTATGACTGACCCTATATAATCTTAGATATTGACAGTGAATATGTGAGGATTCTGGGTGGAAAGTCTCCGGAATGAATCGCGGTTGGGACGAAACGATAACTGCAGACTACTTTGTTTATTCACACACGGTATTCAAAAGGCAGGATAAGGGAAAAAAGTCTCATAATTGTTCCTTCCACACTTAAATCACTATTTATCATCCATCCATCCATCCATCCATCCATCCATCCATCCATCTTTCCGTCCGTCCGTCCGTCCGTCCATCCATCCATCCATCCATCCATCCATTCATTCATCCATCTATCCGACCGTCCATCCGTCCGTCCGTCTGTCTGTCTGTCTGTCTGTCTGTCTGTCTACGCATCCATCCATCCATCCATCCATCCATCCATCCATCCATCCACCCATCCGTCCGTCTGTCCGTCTGTCTGTCTGTCCGTCCGTCTGTCTGTCCGTCTGTCTGTCCGTCCGTCCGTCCGTCCGTCCGTCTGTCTGTCTAACAGCTTGGAGCAGAATCCTTCTTGTAAAGCTACTAGATCCTCAGCTAGTCAAGAAATTCCCTGCTTTTGGTGAAATTCGAAAGTTCATACTCGTTTCTACAAAAGCCCGCCAATTTTCCATACCATGTACCAGATCAATCCATTCCACGTTTTACGTCTTTAACATCCATTTTAATATCATCCTCAATTCTACGCCTGTGTCTTTCAAATTGCCCCTTAACTTTAGGTTTCCACAACAAAACCCCCTATAAGCTTCCAGTCTGCACGTAAGCGCCACATGCCCCCTTGTCCTGGTCTCCGGAATAGCACTTGCTGGGGGGTATAAAACATGAAGATCCTCACTGTATAATTTTCTCCGGCTTCTGTTGTTCTCTGCCACTTCAAAGTGAGCATAACTTGCTGTCCGGCCCTCCTCAGGGTACAACTCATAGCAACAGCAATTTCAGTGAATGTAATTCCATTACAGAAAACGACAGGCAATGTGCTTACAACGTAACATCGGTACGCTTTCGCGTAACCATTGTTGTCGTGGAAAAGAAATAAGTATTACATATTCTGAGTGTGTTAGCCTTGGTTATCCAGCATGCAAAGTGCATGCTCTGTATTATGTTGTCATGCGTGGCCTGTCCGGCTGTGCCATATTTTTCACATTACCTCAAAAAGCAGCACGATTTTCGGAAAAATGTTACTGAACATAAAATATATGTTTCGAACTTATCTGCAGCTTTTCTTGAAAGATTTCTCAATACAAGAAGAATTCAGAGAGATACTGTCATAAATGTGCCTAGGTCCTCATGTGTAGTGCCCGTTACTATCGTCAGATTTTAATGGAACTTGAATTTTCTCGACAGATTTTCGAAAAATATCAAATTTCAAGAAACCCCGTCCATTGGGAGCTCAGTTGTTCCTTACGGACGGACAGACATAACGAAGCTAATAGTTATATTCGCACTTTTTCGAAAGCGCCTAAAATGTCCGCATTCCTTGCTCGTTACCTTCAGAGTGACAGGAACTGTGGTTAGCTTACTTGAAAACGTGGGGTCCTCATGTTTAACCTTTTAAAGCCTAGCGGTAACTTTACGTACCATCACGTTCAACATTCAAATATTCTACGTGGTGCCCACATTGCGTTTATGTGTTTTGTGCGGATCTCAGAACAAACAGCAACTTTTGCCTTATAAAACATTAAGAGACTGGTTTTTATAACCGAAGTGGAGAGTGTTTATTGCGCGGTACGCACTGAGTCCTTATATAAAACAGATACGCTTCGTCTTTAAAGGTTTAATATCCTGAACTGGTTTCTTCTACTACTGAAATTTAACAATTCGTGCAGCATACAAGTGCCACGATAAGGCGTCCAAATCTTTGAGAAGGGGACGTCGATACACCCCCTATGAACCCTTACTGAAGTGAGATTTACGTGACCAGTTCGTAGATTTTCATTTTACTTTACACAGGTACAGTGACTATGTCACGGGCTGGGGAAGGGACGAATGGTGCCAATTTCCGGCACGCTAAGAAATTTGCCTCTTCCCAAAAGTGTTTAGGCCGGCTCTAGGGATGGGTATCATTGAAAATACGTGTAGTTAAAACAGTATAAAAACAGCAGCAACAAGTGGCAATGAGAGGTATTTGAACTTATTTGGTATTGCAATCTCAACCTTCTCCCCGAAACACCTAACTGTATAATTGGTGAATCAGACATTTAAAAATATCCCTCAAGTACCGTAATGTACGTACAATAGCGGATCAATAAAGAAATTACATGTGGAAACAGTACTTAGAGACGTGATGGGGAAAAGTGTGGCATTGAATATTCAAGTATACTTCGCTACTTCAATATGAAGCAGAAAATGCATAAGTTCCTAAAACGCGAAGAAGAAATTATAGGAAATCGGGAATTTGTACAATTCCTTATAGAAATATACCACCAAAGACTTATTTTTTAAAAAGGTTTTGGTTTATGGACCTTCCAGCATTGGTGTGTGAAAGCACATATGTTCATTTAAAGGCTTGTCCATAGTTCATATTATATTGCATCAAACTGCAGCATAATTGATTAAAAGTGAAACTGAAGAGATGTGTAAAGCAGCGAGCGTGTTGCAACGTGACTCGGCTTCTTAGCATTTGACAGGAGGGCGTAAGAAAAGCTATATGGTCTCCAGGTCAGGATTTGAACCCGAGACCTTCCGAGTAAGACGAAAGAGTGCTACTGAATCGAATGCGAAACTCTGTAGTAGACTGTGCAATTGGGCAAGAAAGCTGTCAGTTTATTTTGTTGTGCAATGGAAGTTTATGGAACATTGTATTTCCAAGAACAAGACAAGCAATTTGCAGTTATTTCAATAATAAATCAAGTACCAGTTGGGGATTCTTAATGGGTAATATTGTGCATCGCCAACCCTTACATAGCCCCATAGTTCAACTGTCGCAACATTCCTTCAACCTTTGAACCCAGGAACACTGTTTTCCTAACTCACTGGCTTGCCTAATTCCCAGGTGTTTTTTTAGGATTCGATTGCTTGTGTTCAAACTGCAGATGAGTTAGGGCTCTTTTTATCTATATTTTCTCAAATTTCTAACACTTTAAAGTGTAGTGGTTGTTATATATACCAGTTCCTGTACCGTTACAAACTATGTCAATCACAGGGTGTGTTTATACGTTTCATATAAGCGTAATGAACAACCCCCCCCCCCCCCACATAAGGCCAAAATAAACTATTTCTTACTTCCTCAATGACTTTTTATTTTTCTTACCCTTCCACTAATCCTTCCTTCTTTCTTTACGTCTGTTTCTCATGTAAAAAAATGTAACTCTAGAAATTAGAATATTTTAAATATGAATATTGCGAACAGTCCTATGTTACGTTTCACTGTTCAGCCACGGGTTCATAGCTTAATATGTCCGACGCCTTGATGCAGGATGGATATAAACCAGACTTAGCATTCGATGTAGGTGTTATGTCTCAAAGACTCTAATTTCAAAATTTTGGCCCACTATACGACATTAGACTTATTGTATAATAACAAGATAAGCAATGTAGGTATAAAAATAATAATGAGCAGCGTTCGCGTAACCACTGTTGCCGTGGAAAAGCAATAAATATTACATATTCTGAGTGTGTGTCTGTAGCCTTAGTTTTCCAGCGTGCAAAGCAATGCGTCGTATTGTATTGTAATCTGTTATCCGTCTGATTCTACCATATTTTTCCACATTATTTCACAAAAGCCACGATTTTCGGGAAAGAGTTATCGAACATGAAATGTGTGTTTTGATTTTCTCTACACCTTTAATCACAAACACTTCTCATTCTAAGAAAGCTTCAGCGAGATGTTGTCACAAATGTGTATAGGTTTTCATGTAAAGTAACCATTAGTCGTGTCGGATTTTAATGAAACTTGAATTTTCTCTACAGATTTTCGGAAAATCCTCGAATATCGAATTTTATGACAATCTGCCTTGTGGAAGTCGAGTTGTTCCGTGCGGACGGACGGGCGACGTGACAGATATAACGAAGGTAATATCGCATTTCGCGATCTTGTGAAAGCGCCAACAATTTGTTTATTATCTCCTCACGTACCTACTACTACTACTACTACTACTACCACCACCACCACCACCACCACTACTACTATCACTACCAGTGCCATTGTCACTACCGTCAGCACCATATCTATTACTTTTAACTCCATGCAGCGCAATAATTTTTAAAATCTAGTACTGGTGCAATTGTTCAATAAATTCCTAGCCTTCGAGTGAAAGCAGCATTAAAGATTTTTCCCTCAGGATAAGAAACAAAGTTTTAACTTCAAAGCGACGGCCATATAAGACTTAAACGTAACTACTAAAGGGACTGAATAAGGAAAGAATTTCACGTTGATATGTATTACCAGATACTTTACAGTATACTTGCCCAAGGTGGTCAATATATTCTCTATGGGGTAGATTTCAACCCTGAAAATAGAGGCGATACCTTCTCCCGAAACGATAGTATCTCTCTGCCAGACTACAATACGATTTTATAACTCATAATACAATAATATGGAACAATTCACACTATATTTTGTTTCTTCCACCCAGATGAAATTTTTCTTGAATATATCTCAGCTTATATAGCGACAAAAGCTACGGTTTCGACAGACAGTTCCATTCCTCTTGGAGGCAACAAGTGTTTCTCCTCTCCAAAGCACTTTAACCGACTCGGGAGTCAACTCAACCTCATACACAATGAGCACTCTGCGCTATTCCCCTGGGGTTAAGGCGGAACTTGTGTGAAGCTAAAAAATGGCTTGCATCTGGTGCATATTTTGAAAAGCAGGCAATGCATGAATAATGTGACATTGTGGCGCGTTCGCATAACAACTGTTGCAGTGGAAAAGCAACAATATGTTGTGTGTGTTGTTGATACGCATGTCACTATCAAACATATAAAAATATTGAGTGTTACGCAATAATGCTTTTACGGTAAATTTATGTCGCCGGCAAAAATAAAACCCAGGTATGTCTTCACGTAAAGTGACCGATGCTTCTTTAAAAAAAAATATTTTCTTTTGCTCAAGGCCTTCTCTAGATGCACAAAGTGACTAAACAGATCGTAACGACACATACGTCGTTGCGTAGTTTCTTAGTTTTTGTGTATCTGTAAAATATTTTAGGAGATCAGATAGAATGAATCGATTACGAAGCAATAAATATTAAACATTATGAATGTGTGTCTGTATTCTTGCCTTTAGTTGTCCGGCAAGCGAATGGCATATTTTCTGCCCCGCATTTTATTGTCATTTGTGGCCTATCTGGCTGCCCCATATTTTTCCACATTATCTCATAAACAACATGATTTCGGGAAAAAGCTATTGAACACGAAATGTGTTTTAATTTTTTTGACAACTCTGTCTGAAGTATTTCTCATTCTTAGAAGAATTCAGCGAGATATTAACATAACTTTACTTGGTCTTCATGTAAAATACACCTTATTTTTGCGATATTTTAATAAAACTTGAAATTTCTCAACAAATTTTCTAAAAATCTTCAAATATCGCATTTTATAAAAATCTGTCCAGTGGCAGCGGAGTTTTTTTTACTGACTGACAGACGGACAGACAGACAGACGGACGGACGGACAGATATGACAAAGCTAAGGGTCTCTTTTCGCTGAACGCGCCTAAAATAACATCGGTTTCCGTCTACGTTCCTCCATACCATTTGAGGTGTCGTGATTGATTAATCACAAGGATGATTTTACCTTTATTCCAATGTTGCAACATCCGTCAAAAACTGGTTTGGCAACTGGAATCACTGCATCCAGCTGAACACTTTTCGCTGTGACACTGCTGACAAGTTGCCTGCCTTCACGCTAATATATTCATGTTCTACGACACGACAGTATCTTGGGACATCGCCCATGCAGCTTGCAGTATTTCTAGTACTTTTTTTTTAACTAGAAGATAAACTTTGTTGGACTTACAAAGGATTTTACGAAATAATTACAAAGCAAGAACGCGTACCCTCTGGGAATACATAAAGCCGCATTAATATAGGCCTAAGTATGATTGGCAGACTACGTTACAGAGCATAGTTGTGTGTAAAGAGCCCATGTAATTTCGATTAAATTATATAGACAGATATGCACTCAGCAACGCATGTATACGACAGCCTGCAATTTTCCCTTAGGCTAGAGGCAATAGTAAAGAGGTGATGATTAGTTAGCTGCTGAAGATCAAGTAACACATAGCTACACTAAAGCATTCAACCAACAGGTTCTTCAATTTTAATAAAAATCAAGAATAATATATGTGGCTTAAACCTGGGGGTACTGGATTGGACTAACCAGTTCTCATAATTCGTGGGGTGGAGGGGGGGGGGGTTCGAAAAGGCGGCTGTATTTCAAAATTTTTGTGAAAGAAACATAAAATATAAAATCTTATATTCTACCGTCTGCATTGTTATTTCAGTAATATGCATAGGCGGGGGCTCCAAATTTATTTTGGCGTTGGACCATAAATGTTTTAAAGCTATTCTGCTGCACAATTAATATCAGCAGCCGTTAAAACGTCTAAGATGATATTAGCAGGGAAAGTAGTAAACTTGAAAAATACGAGAATATATATGTATATATAAAGACTTTTAGTACAGTCTGAAGGGAAGAGATAAATTACAAGACCTAGACGTAAAAGATAGTATAATATTAAAATGGTCATTAAAGAATTTGTGATGTGACAGTTGATGTCCACATTCATCTGGTTGATGATCTGGACAGCTGAGAAGCTGAGGAGGCACGGCATGAATCGTCAGATTACATTAAAGTCGCGGATCTGCTGGCGTCGCTGTGCGGCTGTCAGTGTCCATGAAAACTTTGACAAAGTCATTCTGTCAGCCAGCCAGACATTCAGTCAGTAGCTTACACCAAGTCGTATTAGGCATACAATCAAAACCATTTAAAGTTTTACCCTTTAAAGCCTAACATTTGCATGTATGTATCGCCAGAATGTATTAAAGAAAGAGACAATATATGTATAACGTAACAGTGAGGTGCGTTCGCGTAACCATTGCTCTCGAGGGTAAGCAATACTTTTAAGTATTGCATACTCTGAGTGTGAGTCTGTAGCCTTAGTTATCAGCATGCAACGCGCATGCGCCATATTATATTGTCATCTGTGGCCTCTCTGGCTGTACATTTTTCCACGTTACCTCATAAAGGGCACGATTTTCGGAAAAAAGTTACTGAACATAAAGCGTGTTTTGATTTTCTTTAAAACTTTCGCCTGAAACATTTGGCACTCTAAGAAGAAGTCAGCGAGGTATCACAAACGTACAAATGTATTCATTTAAAGTATAAATTATGCTTGTCAGGTTTTAATCAATCTCTAATTCTCTCGACAAATTTTCGAAGAAAACTCAAATATCAAATTTAATAAAAATCCGCCCAGTGGGAGCCGAGTTGTTCCATGCAGACAGACGGAAGGACAGACAAACAGACAGACAGACAGACAGACAGACAGACAGACAGACAGACAGACAGACAGACAGACAGACAGACAGACATGACGAAGCTAAGAGGCGCTTTTCGCAATTTTGCGAGCGCGGCTAAAAATGTACCTCCTGCCCACAGAGTGTATTTCTGTTTTTTATAGAATTAAAAAACAAAGACTATTTACTTCAGTACGCAAGTAAATAAGTAAGCAGTGAAGTGGTTTTCAGGCCTTCTTCACTAAGCAATAAAAGGGCCCACGTCCTCCTGCCCTTTGGTCCATAACCTTGTATCAGCGAATAAATGTTTTTCAAATTGTAACGAAATTCATTATACGAGTTATTTACAAAACCTTGTCGAACAAGTGGGATTTTTCGTGAAAATCCACAGTGCTTCTTGTTTAAAGGTATAAACGAAATTCTACTCTATTTTGCATATTCCTCCATCGATCTGAGAGAATTCCATTACAGAAGATCGCCACAAAATCCCATTCAGTAACAACGATTTTCTTGAAAATCGAGAAATGAAGGCGAGAAACCTAAAGCCATATGGCATTTTGAAAATGAAGAACGGCTTGGTAAATTTTACGTACAAAGTACATCACTTGCCGCTTAGTACAAACAAGATGGATTTGGGCAACACGGAACGACTATTTAGACGAGGCTTTTTATATGAAACTATTCGTATGATGCTACGTTCCGTCTTGAATGTTAACAGGCGACGTACATTCAATACTATTGTCATTCGTGTGTTACAGACGCGTACCCTCGCAACACGACCCTTCCACTTAGCACATGAATTCGTAGATCAAAAATACACAAAATATATTGAACTGGAATTTACGTCCGCGGTTTACGTTGCACCTGACAACTGCCTACGAAATTAATATTATCTTTTTACACGCTGCTTGCAACTACCATCTCATACAGTGATAAGCCATCATATTCGTCCGACTGTTTTGCTAAACACTTGCGTGTTCAAGACCATTTTGTGATATTTACCAGTACTAAGCGTGAAAAATTTGAGACTTCAATATTGAATAATATGACGTACACTGTCGTATTTCTAACGTAAACCAACAAACGCACAAATTGTTTAGATAAATTCTAAAAGGCTTTGACGATGGTGTATTACATTGTGTGGTGATGGGTTTATGGACTTTATTCATCGTCCGAAGAGTAAAATATTAAAAATATTAAAAAATTAAAATCACAACGTTTCAGAAGCTGTATCTAATTTTTTAAATATTTTTAATATTTTAATCTTCGGACGATGGATAAAGTCCATAAACCCATCACCACACAACAACACAACCTGTTGGTGCATTTGTTGGTTTACATTAGAAATTAATAATATACAGGGTGTACAAAGTACAACATTTACACTGTTGTACTTTACACATTCTTGTAAATCTTGTAGAGCCTGATGATGGCTTAATAAGAAGCCGAAACTTGTAGCTATTTTAGATTTCCTGTATTAAATATATGTTGTGTTTGACGGACAGCTATTGGCTGTTTAGATACACTATAAACCATGTTAAAAGTCTTTATCCTTCTAGAACAAGAAATCTAGAATGATTAAGGTTTGCTATGATGACATTCCCCTAAGTAACAAATGTCTCTTCGCTTTCCGACTCTGAGGGTGTGTCACACACAAACTATCCGTCATACTTCATTACATCATCCTTTGGCACAATGTGACATAGGTTACGGGTCACTGCTTGACCCCCTACCAACATCTGAACTTTCCATCCATCTTTCGACATTTCACTTATAAGGCTCTTACGCAGCTGACGGTCACTCTTGGCTAAGAAATAGACGAGAGGTTAGTGGCCCGCGAGTCGCAGTACCGTTCTTGTACCTCACAAAGAAACCAAAATATTAAACTTCATCATTAAAACGCACCAAAATTAAGACCTTTTCATGGCACGACAGCCTTAGTGGGCATAGGCCTCCTCACTATTGAGTTTTCGGGGTTACATTCAGACACAACACAATTAGGTAGGACTCCTCTGGACGAGTGATCGGTCCGTCGCAGAGACCTCTACTTGACAATACACAACACTCAAAAGAGACAGACATCCACGCTCTTGTGTCGGAAAAATAAAGTTTTGGTATGGATTATGCAAACCTTCCTCAAAAGAGTTGGTTACACAGCACAAGACCCATGTCTATTCAGTCATTTGTCAGAACAGAGGTAAACAATTTAATAACTGTAGGCATAACGTAAGTATTCTGAAACGTTTACTCAGTTTCGTCGGCTAGTAACAGCCCATTTATTTGTCTATTTCGTATGTGAAGCAGGGCAGCTCTAGTTGTTGCTATGAAGTAGACGTAAAGCTAATGGGATTCTGGTTGGAGTTTGTTGTGTATCAAAAATTTAGGATATCAGATCTTCATCTTCATCTGTAACAGAAAATTCCAACAAAATGTAACTGCAAACGAACAATAAGTGGCACGGATTTTCGTTTGTCGTGACGTCCGCTTACGATATTCTTTCTGCCACACAACAGTCATACAAATGTATAATTCACGTAGTGGCTAATCTCTCTATTAAACTAACTGCAGAAAACAGAATCCTGCTTGACAAGCTAACAAGTAAACGATATTGAAATAAGCCGCCAATCACACCCAAACTTTCTGTTCTCAGAATGTAATATTCATTAAGACATGTTTCGGCCGACCTGGCCATCACCAGGTAATACAACATAGACATACCTTACAAAATAATTGAGAGAGTATTAGGTATACAATATATTTCGAAGTGTTTTGTATATATTGTGTATTACCTGAAGATGGCCAGGTCGGCCGAAACATGTCGTAACGAATACTATATTCTGAAAACAATAAAAATGTATTTGTGATTGGTCCATTATTTCAATATACTCTGTATGTTGTCACAACGGGAGGTTTATCATAAAAGCTAACATTTCCTAGTCTAACCAATAAATTCTTTGTATTTTATGAAACCCAAAGAAACTTAACCACGATTCGTCGCTCAAGAAACAGGTAACCTGTTTAGTCTACCAACTCACTTACCCTCGCTGATGATACTAATATAACGTAACGTGATGCTGTCATAAAGGCTGTTCAAATTTCCGTGCGAAACTGAAATTTTCATCTTGTAATATTTCTAAGCTGAGCTGATTGGTAATGACCTGGGTAGACCCAAAAGATGTTACAGACGTACTAAAGATATTGGACTGTGCCAAACAACAGAGTACAAAACTGATTATAAAAATGTTCGTAATTACGATTTTAATAAACACGGTTATTTAATGCGGAGGATAAATCTATTCACAAAAAACAATTTCTTTGAAAGATTTGTTATTTCCTCATAAGTGCATGTTGTGTAGTTAACTTCATATGTGTCCGGATGCAGACTTCCTACGGTATACAGATGCCACAGAAAGAAGTCCCATTAACCTTTTAAAGCCTAGCGGTAACTTTACATACGACCAGGTTTAACATTAAAAAATTCTACGTGGTACCCACATTGCGTTTATGTGTTTTGTACGGATCTCAGAACAAACAGCAACTTTTGCCTTATAAAACATTAAGAGACTGGTTTTTATAACCGAAGTGGAGAGTGTTTACAGCGCGGTAAGCACTGAGTCCTTATATAAAACAGATACGCTTCGTCTTTAAAGGGTTAAACATTAAGAGATTGGTTTTTATAACCGAAGTGGAGAGTGTTTACAGCGCGGTACGCACTGAGTCCTTATATAAAACAGATAAGCTTCGCCTTTAAAGGGTTGATGGAGGACACGATAAGGCTGAAGGCTTCCCACAGTCTGCTGTCTGGTTCATTCCACTCCTGCTCCGTCACGTGTGTCAACCAGGCGAAGGTCCTTTTCGTTCGCCATGCTTATCACTATCAACTTTCTTGTGAACACAATGGCTAGACAAATGAAGGGGAATACGGGAAAGTGGGAAGGACGCTGGAGAGGGAACGCTGAAGTAGGAAGGAGGTGTGGAGGGGATGGATCTGTGGCACTTCTTTCCGCGTCCTCAGTGTAGCTAATAGGCGGCTTGTTGTCCACGTGTATGCCTACTCATATGTCTAACACCTTACTTGAAATGCAAATGATACCGGGGTTGAAAGGTGCACAAAGTGGTGTTCGAAGGACACGTCTAATAGTTGTGGCATTAGCGAAAGCAAAACAGCACACAGAGGTTGGTTTTGAAAAGATGAATAGAATTCAGAGGAAGTTTGTAAATAAGTTATGCTTACACGAACTTAATGCAACTTAGTTGTGCAAGTAGATATCAGACCCTAGCTGTTTGCACTACGGTCTGCATATATATTTCGCTTCTAATGACATTGTTAGTTGGAATACAACCTTCGTAAAAATGGGTCTAGTAAATACTGAGGGCTTATACACAGGGTAGTTGGTTTGAAACACCTAGTAACATATCAGTATCACACAAGCGTTACAGTCTGCTATCTGCTGGTGTAGGAGGAAGCACAGATTAAACTAATCTGTTCAAAGTTACGGAAGTCTGAACCTGTGATCTGCTAATTGAACGCCCACATTCTTCGTACAGCGCAATTTGCTAGCTTCGCTTCCCTCTGTGAGGTTTCATTTACAGTCTCGGAATAGGCTGCGTATGAACTTTACTGTCACAGCCCAGAAAATGGCTTCGACTAGTAGAATGATAGTGTATAATAAATTAGAAAGAACTATGGAGAGAAAGTCATGTTCTTCTTTGAGGTATTATTCCGCGTTTCCCTATGATTAACCGCTAACCTTTTAAAGCCTAGCGGTAACTTTACATGCCACCAGGTTTAACATTAAAAAATTCTACGTGGTGCCCACATTGCGTTTATGTGTTTTGTATGGATCTCAGAACAAACAGCAACTTTTGTATTATAAAACATTAAGAGATTGGTTTTTATAACCGAAGTGGAAAGTGTTTACAGCGCGGTACGCACTGAGTCTTTATATAAAACAGATATGCTTCGTCTTTAAAGGGTTAAAGTACAATTTTCTCTGCCGATGCCATGGAGGTACATAGGTGGAGAAGAAGTATAGCTCCACTCATTCTTAACCTTGTCAATAGGCGGAGGTTAGCAGTCATCTTCACGCCTCAGCCTCTTTGCTGCACTAAACAACACCCGTACCCATTGAATAGGAGGCTGAGTGGGCACAGCGTCTGTCTGAAAGCTTTGGAGAAGAGATAAATCGTTTGCCCATACCGGGATTCGAACATGAGACAGTCCACCCCGTTGCCTAGGCGTTACATCAACTACACTAGCCTGAAGGGACTGAAGAATATCGCGAAAAGTTTCAGTTTGGATAGTCGGTGTGCAAGACGAGATTTGAACTGGGTTCTTCCCAAATACAAGGTCGGAAAAGTTACTGATAGAGCCAGCTTGTTCACCTTAACCGTCTTAATTTATCAGTTTAACCGTTTAGCCACGAGCAGTGAATGTGCGTACCGCCAGCTTTAAAACCAAAATTCTGCGTTGCTGCATACAGCGTTTTGCGTAACTTCCAACATTCTCATAAAAAAAGACCAATTTTATTTCTATACAAAATTAAACGCTTGGTCTTTGAAACTGATACTGAGTGTGTTCTCTGTGAAGAACCGAGTAAATTTTAATGTCTAATTTAGACTAACTGCTTCCTTCAGGGATTTCACCAAAAGAATTGTAGTGCTGTGTTCGTCACATTCGATTCATTTGTTACACAAATAAATCAAACTACTTTATCCGTTCCATTCAGCACTACCTGCGTTCACTGAATGTTCAGACGCTACATGTTTCGGTCATTCGACCGTCATCAGGTGCGTAATATAAAAATTTGGCACAAGGCAAAAACATAAAACTTTTTTGTGAGATCTCAAGAAATCATATTACAAAATACGCGAATATGAATATTCAACGAGTACAGGTTGCCCTGCAAAGAACATACAAAGTAGTTTGTTTTATTCTATAAGCACAGCGGGATGAATCATGTTAAATTAATTGACACAAATAAAAACGTACTAAAATATCTCAGTCGATATAGTGACTAGGTTACGGGCTGGTAAATTGAAATGGCCTTAAGTCGTGTAGCGTCTGTACACTGTCTTACCTAGAGAAACATAACAGGGAAGACAATACAGTACACTTCGAGACGTTTCAGTAATTTCTGTTTTAAGTTAAACCTGTCATAATATTCACCTATTAATGCTTTCCTGAAGAATTCTGGAAAATATGTAGTGTTACATATGTATACGTGTATCAGATAATATATCTGAAACACCAGATGGTTTAACATAACTAGGGAAAGAGAGATACATCAGTAAGTATATCATCATTAAACTGATTAAGAGGCCTGTGCTGAACTCTGCTGGGGGAGCGTTACTGTGTGTTTAAAACAGAATCTGATTCTATCAAATTTTAGCACACTCGATGTACGTAACAACTACTGCAGACCCCATTAATGTTAAGAGTTTTTATTTGAAAACTTTCCGAGACGATTATCTAAAGAAACACGAAAACACGTGTTGGTATTAATTTATATTCGTTTTGTCGAACTACATAAAAGGTTACATATTAAGCAGTGGCTTACTGTAACGATTTAATGTAATTCAGAGACGAAACAATTAAAAATTTATTTCGCACCTCATAGAGTACAATGCACCAAGCATTACAAAGAAAAATTTATAACCGCCGTTTACTGTGAAAATCGTATGGGACATACAATTCGGGTTTTTGTGATGTTACAACACGTGGTTAGGTGTCGTACTCTTTATTATTTAAGAGGTTACTATATTTCACACAGGTGTATCGTTAAAACTCAGGCTTTCGGCCCGAAATAAACAGATTGATTTCGTATAAATTACAGAACAAATAAGGACAGGTTCCCTAAATATGTTTAATCCATTCGGCTTGTAATGAAGGTTCAGTGTGTTTTCTGTAATATAGGAAAATATTTTTAAACATTATTTGGTTATTAATACATTAAACAACTCATGCATTTACTAAAATACATTAAGAAGTATCAAACACCTATAACACTCCTACATGTTTCGGAAATCCCTGATGATGGCACCTCGGTGCCGAAAAATGTCGGAATTTTATAGGAGTCTTATACTTCTGAGTTTATTGTATTAAATTCATAAGTTGGTTACTGTATTCATTATAAGAATATGCGGGATACAAATAACATAACCATCATTCCGTGCGAAATAATAAACACCAACTAATGCACTAAGATATATATAATACTTATTCGTGAAAGTCTCCTACACGTTTCGACCCTGCAGACCGCGGACAGAACACTATACCTCTCAAACGGAGGATAAAACCTAGAGCACATTCACACTTAACCGTATAAACGCAACCATAGTGTATCCAGACTATTCTCCCTGAAGATGACCCAGCAGGGTCGAAACATGTAGGAGACTTTCACGAACAAAGATTATATATATTTTAGTGCATGAGTTCGTGTTTATTACTTCGTATGGTACAGTGCACGGACATGGAAAACATTAAATCATTTAGTGGCTTATATAATTCAGAGGGTTACAAAGTACTCATAATTGGAGACCAAAAAAAAAACAAATACTGCACTGCAGTGCACAGCTTCAGTAAGGCAAGGCACATAATCAAATACGTGATTTGCTTCCCAATTTGAAACGTTATATAAAATACGATTTTTTCTACTGCATTCATTTTGTATTGTTCAGGTGTGGCTGCTGAAACACTGTGTTAGTTACCGGAAATTTTTGTTATTTAGTGGTAATAAGCGAATCTAATTGCGTACAGGCTGTTCCTGGAACCAGGTATGAAATGAAATAGACCGTTGTAATTAAACGTGCTCCATTTCTTCTGTAAAGCACTGCCCGCCTTTAAATCAGCTTTGAAGAGACACAATAAAACAGGAAATAATTTTTTTGTTCAAAGTGTGAGAATCGAATGTTCGACGAAACTGATGGAAAAGACCTGTAAAGTAATTAACGTTCATTTTCATATGCACGAATGTACGTACACGCTGAAACCGTCTGACTATCAACGCCATATGTTGGAAAGGTGCAGTTCCTTGCAGACTAAAATATGCACATGAGGAGGCAGTCTGGCTTTTAAGGGCATCTGTTAGACACTGAGAGTCTCTTACAGGAGAAAGTATGTACATACTGTGGCTGTCTGACAAGTAACGCCATCTGTTGGACAAATATTATCTATTAGCGTCAAAGTATGTAAACACAGGGCCCAACTGACAATTAGCACCATCTCTTGACAACTAAGAATTTTTATAGGTAAAAGTATGTAAACACTGAGGTTTGTGTGGAGGTTAAGAATAAATGGAGCCATGTATTAATTCCCCATATAAGCCTTCGTGGCGTGCACAGACCACTTCACATTTCATTGTTCGCACCGTAACGTTAAAGCAATCTCTGTAAAGGCCTGGACAGGCCCTGAGGGTTCCAGGGGCTGAGGTCCGCAGAATTGCTAGAAAATTGGCACATAAAGGTGGCAAAGTTGTCAGCCCTACTCACCAGCCGTCTTTACCCCCAGGAAATATTCCCCGTAACCATTTCGCTTAGAGGTTGAGTCGACGCCAGAACCATAGTGAGGCCGGAAGGATTATGTCAATGCGAAATCACAATCAAACCCGCGACTTTCCGGCTTGCAGCGCAGTGCCTCCACCAACTGCACAACCGCGTGCCTCGGGCCTGCGTCGCACAGCACAAGAATTAAATACGTTTTTCTGTCAGTTGTTTGTGTGAATAAGCCATAGTATATTGTCAGGCGAAACTGAAAAAAATTTTAGGCCCTTTCAGTGCATCCAGTTCTAAGCCTCTACAGCTTCTGCCCGTGAACCACAGTCATACATACAGGACGTTACTTAGCATCCAGCTACAAAAGAAACAGAGACTAGGAATGAGGTGGACAAATTCTGTTAATGATTTGGTATATGTTACGAAACAGCTCGCGGTAGAGACGTATGGCATTAAATATCCTTGGTTCGAGATAGTTGCCATAGAGAATGGTTTAGAGGTTCATTAGTGGAGTTGCAGTTCTGCATCATCATATACAAGCACTGCATTATCCATCCATGAGGCATTTTACACAGCTGTAGTCGCAGGCACTTTGTCGTGAGGAAAAGGTTATGAACTATAAAAAGTGTGTAAGATTATGACGGGATATATGGTCCAGTTCAAAATGAAGAAGGCTGGAGAATAAGAAATAAAGATGAATTGGAGAAATTAGTAAGAGGAAAAGATGTAGTTGAATACATACGAGCAAAGAGGATAAAATGGTGGGGGCATTTTAAGAGGATGAGAAAAAACAAAAATAGTGACGAAGCTGACGGACTGGAATCCCATCGGAGTGAGATCTAAAGGACGTCAAAAAATATATGGAAAAATGAAGTGCGAAATTATTTAAAGACATTAAAAGTGAAGAACTGAACATATCTTGTTAACGAGCGAAAACTCTGGTCTGAACTAGTACAGAAGACTAAAATCCACAAAGGCTTATAATGTCAGCAGAAGAAGAAAAAGAAGAAAATTGTGTTGTATTACCAGATGTACAAAAATAGAGAAAGGAATCAAGAAGAACTTTCTTATTTTCAGAATTTTCATTTTATTTCCATACTTCTTTGTGCTTTCTTCCCTGAGGAAGAAAAGGCGTTTAATCAAAAAGAAAAGAAACAAAGGAAACAAATAAGAAAGAAAGAAATTTTCCACATTCCTTCTAGACTTCCTTGATCCTCCTTTATCCCTCTCTTCTATCCTCAAACCTCCCTTCTCTTTCCTCCGAAACTAGTTTCTTTATGTTTATTATTCTTCTACTTAAGAAAGAATAAAATAAAGGAAGAAGGACTGAAGGAAAAAGGCACATTATCCAGTGTCTGGGCAAAGCATACGACTTCGGCAGTAAAGATGGCGGATATATTGACTCCATCATGCGATAATTTATCGCCGCCACAACTAGTAAGAAACCTTTGCCTGGCGGCAGCAGTGAGTGCAGACTGATACTCCCCTCAAATATCTTTACAACCTAATTTAAGGTGACAACAGAGTCCCCTCAAAAATAAAAACCCCAGCAAAGTGTACAATTATGTTCATTTAGAAATTATAAATCGTATATGTGATTATGGTGTTTCCATTCCGCACAGAAAGGAAAGAAAAGTGAATGGAGCAGAGTTATCATTGAGAAGTAGGGGGTTGCTCATCTCTTCAAGAAAGTCCCTAATTCATATGCAATCCGAATGGTCGTCGCCGCGTTCAAAGGAACCGCAGTTGCAGCCCACAGTGAGAAAATGTCTATCCAGCCCATCAAAAGCAGACGTATTTCCCTTAAGTACAAAATGACACATGTACATCATATTTAACAAAATTAACTTGTTCCGAAAGGACCTTTATGTAATTACAAACTGAACGATTGACAGCACATTTAAGTGCGTGTCAGCAACTGAGGATCTTTGCTTCGGTACAAAATTCAAGTTAAACAAGATAGACAATATTTGTTTAACGTAAGATCATGGCACGTTCACCTAACCATTGTAAAAGGAAATGCAACAATGAGTCAGCAGATGAGCTAATGCTGTTGACTACTCCTCGCACTGAGTTGCCAATAAAACACGCCAAATATGCACCTTATTGTACGGACTCCGCATAGCGACCCATTACTGGCTGAAGGATCCGGGAATCGAATCTCGCTGGGACAAGGTTTTTCCATGACCATTCAGTCTGACCATGTCTTTCCAGACGGTAAAAGTCTGGGGCCTCGCGCTGAACACGCCCCCCCCCCCCCCGGCCCGTTTTACCGCAGAGGTTCTGAATGAGTGGGAGTCATACCTCCGCCTTCCTTCTGTGTCTGCATAGCCATATCATGGGCTGACCATTTACATATATTTTAAGGTTACATGGTTTTATACCCTATGTGTGCAATGACTTCTGATTACATCTTTAAGGATCGGGTGCTGCAAAAGAGGTACACTACATAGTTTGACAACCTGCTTGAAGATGGCTGTTTACGACCAAAACATGAATCAGGAATATTGTAAATAGAAACGTGTATAATTGTTGCTACTAGACGTGTGCTTATTTACACACTATAACATTATCTCCACAAAACTTGCATACTTTTCTGTGGTTTATCGCCACACACCATTGCAACACCAAACAGCAAAGCGTGCTGCCGTTGTTCCAGCCTCAGAATTTCGCGCGGCTGCCATGTTGTGACTGCTTATTTTATAACATTAAAAGTCACGGAGTTGGTTCGTCTTTAATGGTATAATATACGTACCATGTTTCATCAAAACCGGTAAAATAAGTCAGTTGGAATGAGAAGACAAACACACACACACACACACATACCCAAATAGACACAGACAGACACACACACAGACACACAGGTACACACAAACACACACACACACAGACATACTCAAATAGACACAGACAGACACACACACAGACACACAGGTACACACAAACACACACACACAGACATACCCAAATAGACACAGACACACAGGTAGACACAAACACACACACACAGACATACCCAAATAGACACAGACACACACACGCACACAGGCACAGGCACACAGACACACAGATACACACAAACACAGACACGCAAAAGTATGGTTACTTTAAGGCCTACTTCTTTCCTTTTTGAAACAAAAGTAAGCTAACACCTTGAAATAAAACTCATCCTTTCAGTAGTCAATACACAGCTTTTAATTAATAAACAGATAAAACAACGCCATCTATAGTACAAATTATGTTGTGATGGAAATGAATGTGATGTGAATTATTTTGTATATAACACAGAACGTGCAGCAATTCATCCAAACGTAGTAGTGTACTTGAAAGACAAGAGTGGCGACGCAACTTTAGTCTGTTGTGTAATGTCAGATATCAATGTAAATAAGGGGAATTCCCAGCAACATCTCAATCAGTGGAGAAGACATCTGTAAAATAAAGGCTGAGAGTTTTCTGAAGGGTACTAAACCACTTTGTAAGCACTTTAAAGGAAATTATGCAGTCACGGTCACACTGGGCAAAATTTGTGAGGCAGTTTTATTTGTTTAAACAATTTACAGCAACATATTATAATATATGACGATATATTAAGATTATTTGTTGATAATGTGGAAACAAGGGGATCTTCACATGACTTTGCCTGGAAGGAAAGATAAATGCTCGAAAACCTGTCAGTCAGTAAAATTGGTCCGATGGCGGAAGGTTTTAAACATATGATATGCCAAATACAAACCAGGAAAAATACCCACACAATAATGACTTTCAGTTTATCAGACACAAATTGTTAAAAATGTAATCAGAACTTTAATATAATAAGCCAGCAGAATACAGTGTGACCTTACGCGAAGTTGGCTTCTAACCCCTCAAACTGGTTAAAATCAAAATGGCCGATAAGAGCAAATTAATTATTTACCATACTTAATTCTAATAGAATTTCAACAGCGTTGTCAGATATGCATGGCAGTGTATATTCGCATTAAAATCTTGCGGAATGAGACGCCGTATCATCTTGAATGTGGATACCAACGCTTCAGAGGAATATTCTACACCCATCTTCACGGTTTGAATTTATGAACTACGAGATTCGTAGCCTATTCACTTCGGCCGTGTAAATGTGGGCAGCATATTTGTTCCGAAACGTCGACATCCTCCAAGAAGATTACAAGACTTCACAACACCTAACACCGTACTCTTAACGTTAATCGATTTTATCTTAATATGCATTCCAGTGAAGAAACATTTTCGCTGCTTTGCTCTACACATTGCGACAAGCTGTTATCGCAAGTGCTAATGCCTGAGTGTAACTAGGTTACCGGCTGGACGGCCGAGAAATCGGAGTTCGATTTCCGATAGGGGCAAACAATCTTTCTCTTCTTCAAATCGTCAACACTGGCTGTAGCGCCAACGCTGCCTCCTGTTCAATTTGTACCGAAGACTTTGTTTTCCGGGGATAAAGCAGACAAGAGGCGAATCTGACAACTCATCTAACTTCGGTGTCAAGGTCAAGAATGAGTGGAGCTATGCTTCTGCTCGCCCATACGTCTCAATGGCTTAGCGTTTAACCTTTTAAAGCCTAGCGGTAACTTTACATAGACGAGGTTTAACATTAAAAAATTCTACGTGGTGCCCACATTGCGTTTATGTGTTTTGTACGGATCTCAGAACAAACAGCAACTTTTGCCTTATAAAACATTAAGAGATTGGTTTTTATAACCGAAGTGGAGAGTGTTTACAGCGCGGTACGCACTGAGTCCTTATATAAAACAGATACGCTTCGTCTTTAAATGGTTAATTAAGCACAGGTAAAAAGAAGCAACATCCGTACTGGCCTAGACAGGCCCTGAGGTTTCCACGAGGTTGAGGCTCCCAGATTTCTAGACAATCGGCGCATGAAGGTGGTAATATTGTCAATCCCATGCACCGGCCGCCTTTACCCCCTAGGAAATATTCCTGCTACTCATTTCTGTTAGAAGCTGAGTCGTCCCAAGGCCATAGTGCGGCCGGAAGGATAACGTAAATGAGAAATTCCCATGACACCATCGGGAATCGAACTCGCGACCTTCTGGCTTTCAGCGCAGCGAATTAAACGTAGACGCAAATGTAAATGTCCGTTACTTGTACGTGGCTGTCGATAGAATGAAAGATAGTAGAATTACTGGTTAGCTTTATTTGGAAGAGAAGACTATTACGAGAGACGATTGGATCGTAAGATGACGCTGTAATCGTCTGGCAGGGAGAGGAAGACTCTGGGTAGGGGTAGCTAGCAACAGGAGGTGGGAACCCGCTGTGGCTATGCGATTACATGCCGCCACAGAGGTGAAGGGCTAACATCTGTACTTTCTTCAACGAAGTATCGATTTTCTCAGAGTCACTGACGTCTCCAGATACCTTCTCGTTTCTTTTGTACCGCACGTAATGGGACATTCCATTCTCTCATACGAGATTCGTATAGTGACAAATAGCTGAAAGAACACCAGTAACTGCTGTCTTAATGGGATACGACGCCGTATAGCCTAGTGGAAATATACCCACATTTTAGAGCAACCTGTTGCCTTCATCATGAGGAAGACGGTCATCTTACCTCATGATGAAGACAATCTGTTATTCTGAAAACTCGAAACACTTTCATCAGACTATATGGTGTCACAACCAGATGGCAGTAAGCTTCATATTCACGGCTGTAAATACAGCAAATCTAATTTAGAGTACTTTAAAATTTGAATCAAAAATGAAAAAATAAATTTGTGACCGTGTACGAAAAAGGCATAGTTATACGGGAATGGAGGTACAGCTCCACCTATTCTTAAGTTTGGAATTAGTCAGACGCTTCATCCTCGGGGCACGAAGCTCAAGTTATCAATTAAAGAGGGGGTTGGGTGTGCTCCAGCACCGTTTTCGGTGCTGTGGAGGGAAGAAACTTCTATTGTCCATGTCTGGAATCAACAACGGATTACTCGGCTGTCCAATCCGCTGGATATTCACTGTAATGACTGAGCTATCCCAGCTCCTCCTTAATCACAAGTCATAAAAAATGGTATGCTTCGGACTGGAAAAAGGGGATTCAATTTCCTGTGAAGGTGTTCCAAAAATTTCGCCTTCTTATCCAGAAAACTCATGCATCATCCTGTCCGAATGGTACTTGTGTGGCAGAAACTTGCAGTAGACCTCTCAACTCCATACAGTGTCAATATTAGGAATGCATGAATCTTTATCAACACGCCCTCTACACGCCTTCGTGACACGGTGACAGATACACAACGAGTTTAATTTTCTGTGTGACGCATGAGCTTTTCACGTGACAATGCAGATTACTGACTTTTAGGATGTGACACTGTGCGATTTCTTAGACACGTGACAAGACTCTCTTATAACCCATTGATTCATTCTCTTTTATCCTAACGTCGGAGGTAGAATGTTCCTTCGAAACGTCCGTACCTATCTAAGAAAGTATAAGGCTTGACGTTTCAGAGAACTGAAACCTTAATCATCCGCTTACGTTCTAAAGGACAATGAAGCAAAAAGAATAATATGGCTTTCGCTTATATTTTAGTAAACTTAGCAAAAAAAAGTATTTCTCAAACAAGGAAAGTTTTTTCCAAGTTATGTTGTGACAAAGACATGTTTTTATCTGTTGCCTTATGTAGGTGTAACATTGGTCTCCAGTCTGAAAGACATTACCTGGCACATAGATCTATAAAAAATCGAGGAGAGTATTTCCATGTAAAAAGATAAATCTATTAAACAGGAATGCCACAATTATTAGACTTTAACAGACATTATTAGAGTCGTTAAATTATGGGGACTGGTGCAACATGTGAAGTGCATGGGGTAAATAATTTTAGTGTAAGAAACTGAAAGAAAATTGCCAATAGTAGGACCTAGACTCAGAAAGGAGAATAATACTAATATTGGCGTTAAAATGAACAGGATATTAAGATATGACGTAGACTGAAGCAGCGAGTGATGAAGTGCTTCGGCGGAATTTTATGAAAAAGGTCCTGAGACGTGAGGTTCTGCTCTAATTTCTGCAGGAGTTGAAGAAAGTCACTGACTGGTCAAGAAGCATGCAACCTCACAGCGTACTACAGAGCCGCACGACGTAAGTCAAAAGTAGACCACAGAGTTTCTACACCACACACACACACACACACACACACACACACACACACACACACACACACACATGCGAGAATTAATCGGTTGTGACTTGCCTTAACGTAGCAAATCAGCATGTGCTTACAGGAAGTCTGGTAGCCCGTAACTCAGCTTCAGACGTATGTCTGCTATGTGTTAGAGATTCGAATCTGGGACATTTTGAATACATTTCAATCGTGACTTCTACTTCGACGTGACTTCAATCCTGTTGAATAAGCAGCAGTCTTATAAAAAATTTTCGATGCTTTCAAAGTCCTCTTTCCTGCTGCTTCATATTGTATTTATTACGTTATACATTCCTTCTGAAGATACTCATAATGATTGCATTATGTAGGAGTATGTAACATAATAAATAAACACATGCGAAACTAATATGCGTACTTTAATGGTAGAAAAAATGTTGTTTAATTTAACAATAGCCTGTTAGGGCTTGATTTAAGAAAGTGAAGTTTTTCCTGTCTACGTCGTGAAGGCTTAGAGAAGGAACAGATGTGTACCTCCAGTCACTCTTAATCTCAGCACCAGATGGAGTTGAGTGGTCAGCTTCACACCCCGGCAGAACTACTCCCAGGAAAACTTAAGTGCATAGGGGACTCGTTGGGTCACAAAATCCGTCTGGATAATATGAAGGAAAAAAAATTACTTGGTTCCGCCGGGATTCGAACGCCAGATCGTCCGGCACGGTCAATTCAGATTACGTATTGTACGTACGAAAACTGGTAAAGAATAAATTTAAAAGAATAAGAACGGAAGCGGCCGTGGCCTGTTCTGAAATAATACCGGAGCAGGTGTTTGGACGAACTGAGGAGAACTACTAAGAACTTCACTAACTGAGGTCTTCGCTCTTATGGGTTTTTTACGCGGCGTAGAACGGTAATTTGCTACCGACGTTTCGGGACACCTTATCAGTCCCGTCTTTAAAAGCCAAGCATTCCATCTTAGACTACTTGACCTTTGAAGATGGGACTGATATCTTGTCCCGAAACGTCGGTAACAAATTACCGTTTTACGCCGCGTAAAATCCCAGAAGGGCGACCACCTCATTTACACTGCGGTATAAGCCTGAAATAAAACGTCAGTAATCTTATTTTGGTGTCGCGTCCTAGAGTCGAGCAAGGGACCTCCCGAGCACAACTTGGCAGCGTTACCGCTTGAGCCAACGTGACTGGTACCTGACAGCTTAAACTGAAATCATAACGACGTTACTGTTTAATGTGTTCCATGTCCGTGCACTATATTATACAAAAAACATTAAACACTAACAAATGCACAAAGAGTTTTTTCGTCAATTATAACGCACTCCTACATGTTTCGACCCTGCAGTCATCCTCAGGGAGAAACTTTCCGTTGTCGTTACATTTGACTGACTTGCTGTTGACTGTGCGCTGCGCCGCTTATATAAGCGGCGCAGCGCACAGTCAAGAGCACATTCTCGCTCAAATGTATAGTGCAACCTAGTGTAACGGCAAAGGAAAGTTTCTCCCTGAGGATGACCCAGCAGGGTCGAAACATGTAGAAGTGTGTTATAATTGACGAAAGAACTCTTTGTGCATTTGTTGGTATTTAATGTTTTTTGTATAACGTTACTGTTGTGGGAATGGAGTATGGACACACTTGCTACCAACTTCAGGCCACGTATTAAATGGTGTGACGAACTGCGAATATTGCTAGCCTTGTCCGAGGGTGCATCAGGCTATCTGCCTGTTCTGTAACCCCACTCTCCATCGTAAGCACCGTCTACTTGAACTCTCTATTTCTCCTCTGAAGTACGATTATTGCCTGATCCTGGTTGTTGGCATAAGAACGTGGAAGCGCCATATATAACAGCCGGACATTTAAACAAGAAGAGAGAGTGAAATCGTGTCTTCACAGGCTGTGGTGTGCCTCATTTGACATCACCTTCTCCGTTCTTTATAAGAAGAATATTGCCGTATACAATCTATTGTAAATTCTGTTGGTGGCAAAGCAGTTACGTGTAAGATTCTGGTCTGCGTTTATCGTACTAGTGACAAGAAAGGATATAAATATTGTAACAGTGCTATGTTGGTTAAATGACTTTGAAAATTTAACGGAAAAAGAAAATATCTCAAGAAATATGGTGAGTAAAATATTTATTATCTCATATTAAACACACATATAAGCTCATGACACACGATGCTGTTTTGTTACTAATTTACACACTCCAAGGTGAAATTAAATTACTTTAAATCACTTTCAAGCTGCATGACACAACGTTTAACCTTTTAAAGCCTAGCGGTAACTTTACGTACCACCAGGTTAAACATTAAAAAATTCTACGTGGTGCGCACATTGCGTTTATGTGTTTTGTACGGATCTCAGAACAAACAGCAACTTTTGCCTTATAAAACATTAAGAGACTGGTTTTTATAACCGAAGTGGAGAGTGTTTACAGCGCGGTACGAACTGAGTCCTTATATAAAACAGATATGCTTCGTCTTTAAAGGGTTAAAGTTGTGCGAATTCTGAGGTTTATGCAGCTGTGTAGCTGAGACAGTCAGTGTGTGTTTGGGCCCCGACTTTCGAGACAAGGTTTTGTCCTAAACTTCAAAGGTACAAAAATCCCAGACCCTTAAAGATGAGTACATCACGTTGTTTCGACACGTAAAAATCCGAATGCCAATTGACGTAGGGTCATATCCCAAGGTAGTGGAGATGGCAGGTTTTAAGACTATTTATTTGGACCCTGTACATCATCATAAAGTAAAGCAATAACATTTTGGAAAAGAATTCATTTCCGTCTGCAGATAAAGTTGTATTCCACCCAGAGAGAAATAACATCATTTTTAAATTAATGTATGTTACTGAAGGGGATATCCCAAGCGAGAAGATATACTACGCTCTGCGTCGGAAAGGTTTACCTCGGGAGTGTTGGCCAGACGGTTCACAGACTAAGGTGTCTTTTAAATTAATTCTATTTAAGTGTCTTTCCTTCTAATTTCCACTAATAGCTACATAGAAGGACTGAAAAAACAAACAAAATTCGCAGCATGTTACAGTTATTAGTAGGTCAGTCCGAGTTTCATAACTCAGAAAACATATTCGCATAATGAATTATATTTGTAACTACAATGCACCCTTTAATTATTACGCGCGTCATAACTTTTTACACGTGGCTGCGGGACCTCCAATAATGAGCTTGTCGTAGCATTGCAACACGCGATCCAACTTTCGAACGCGTCTGTACAAGAACAAACAGCAGCGGGAATCAGGCAGTGGTTTATGACAGAATTAGCACATAGCGGAATGAACCAAAGGGCATCAAAACGTCACAACTCGTAATCAGCATAGATTACATTACTAAAGACTGTCTAATTAGGTTCCACACAACCTTAGATACCTATAACATAAAACTAGGATACAAAGCACATATATCGACAATGTGCACTGATGTGCGATTGCACGGTATTTAATGCCCGAAAATATATATGCACTACTCAGAATACCTTTCAACACGTGAAAATACAAACAGAAATAATAATAATAATAATAATAATAATACAGAGTTAGAGACCAACTCATGCACACATTAAAGCTAAAACATTCATATAAGTACCACTACATGTTTCGAACTCACTCAATGTTCATCTTCAGGGGGCTCACACACTCAACGATTAGTCAGTGAGTGTGTGACCCCCCTGAAGATGAACACTGAGTGAGTTCGAAACGTGTAGTGGTACTTATATGAATGTTTTAGCTTTAATGTGTGCATGAGTTGGTCTCCAACTGTATATAAGAAACCACGCAAGGTGTAAATATAAAGCTTAATAATAATATGTCACATTCGTAAATTTCATTAAAAATAAGAATAAATAAGTGCCTCATTATAGGGCGATAAATATTGTGTGACATCACATCCTTCAATTGCGTTAAATATGAGCATAATTTCATTCTGTAAGGTGTGTGAAGTAAGTGACTGAAGCACACGTTCTATTGCAAAAACACTAATCACCAACAAATGCACAAAGAGAGTTTTATCATCAATCGTAACACACTCCTACATGTTTCGACCCTGCTGGGTCATCTTCAGGAAGAACTTTTCGTTACCGTTACACTAGGGTTGCACTTTACAGTTGAGTGACAATGTGCTGTTGATTGTGTACTGTGTTGTTTTTGGAGGCGTGAACTCTCCGCGGTCCGGCCCGGACCGCGGAGAGTTTAATTGCGTAGATACGTGCATTAATTATACATTCCTATAATTCAGCCCAAATAAATATTCTACAGAAGGTAAAAAATTCTATTTTCTCCACTGCCATAAAAGAAGAACATCAAACCAAATTTGTGGTCCTCTTTCAGAATTAGATTACGTCACCAATGTTCGCGACAGTCACGTTTCGAGAACAAGGGCTCTTGATTTTCTGCATCCAATTGTGTTTACTTTATTTAATTATGATTTAATTAAATTCGCTGTCAGCAGTTCGGACTACGCAATGTCAAATAATAGTCCAATAGTAGGTAAAGAAACAAGAACTACTGTGTAAGTGGGCCGATCCCAGTGGTCCCGCGGTCTAAGGCGTAGGTCTGCGGCCGAGCGCTTGCTGGGATCGTGGGTTCGAATCCCACTGGGGGCATGGATATTTGTCTGTTGTGAGTGTCTGTAGGTTGCCAGGTAGAGGTCTCTGCGACTGGCCGATCCCTCGTGCAGAGAAGTCCTACCAACTGTGGTGTGTGTCTGAGTGTGCTCAAGTGAAAATAAACAACCTCGACACCTACTGTGAGTAGGTGGAAGAGGGAAGGACTACGAAACGAAACGAAATGGAATGAAACGAATTTATAAGTGATCATAGCTTCATTTGATTAATTGTCCCGGAATCGGACGTACTGCAGACAGCTAAGAACACTCTCAGTCGTCCGACCAAGATATAAAGTGGTTATGTCCCGTTATACCCACTTTGTCCCGAGGTTCATTGTAAATTTTCTTCATCTAAGTTTTCGATACACTAAGGATACACTAAGGATAAACGAAGGACATCTGTTATTTTTATAAGTTACAAATTAATAAGCTTACCGTCCAAATCAACTATATTTATTCTACAACAATATTCTCTTAAAAATAAGCTACAGGTTTCGGCCCAGTATGGTGTCCCTCAGGCTTTCTAGAAAAAATATCAAATGAAGTGAAATATGCTATTATTATTATTATTATTATTATTATTATTATTATTATTATTACAAATGTAACTTTAGTTTCAGATGTCCTTTTGTATTCTTATATTCTCTATATTCTTATATGAAGCCTGGCCCGAAATATGTAGCTTATTTTAATAGGATGTTGTTATAGAAAAATACAGCTTTGAGGGTAATCTTATTAATTAGAAACACCACTTTTGTGTAGTTTTGTATAAATTCTCAGCTCCTTTAAAACGAGTTGTTTTACAGCTTTTCTCAGGTCTCCAGCCTAAAAATGAAGTAAGGCTTTAAAATATGTCATGCCTTTTCTCTTTCATCTCACTCGACGTCAAGTTGAGACAGACTTTTTACAAAAGCCGTGAAACAAGTTCTCGTATGTAAAGGAAAACAATCCATATACAGGCCTGGACAGGCCCTGAGTGTTCCAGGAGGTAGAGGCGCCCAGATTTCAAGACAATCGGCAAAGGTGGTAACGTTGTCAGCCCTACGCAACGGCCGCCTTTACCCCCAGGAAATATTCATGGTACTCATTCCTGTTACATGCTGAGTCGACCCCAGGGCCATAGTACGCCTGGAAGGATTAAGTTCCCGTATGTAGGAAACAAAGTATAAGGTATTTCGCAAGGGACAGCACAGAGATTCAACTCAATCTACTGGCCTTGAACCACAATGTAGACTACTGCGTGCATGCTTTCAGTTTACAAAAGGACGTTGTTTCTTTGAAGCCACTAAAGCTGGCGTTATAAACAGTCTTATGTGCTTTGATATATAAATTCTTGACGCTTCGGAAGTCCAAGGACGTGAAATTACTGCCTGAGTAGCCAACAGTTTATTTTATGGTAATAAACACTTTTATGGTAATAAACACTTTTATGGTAATAAACACTTTTATGGTAATAAACACTTTTATGGTAATAAACACTTTTATGGTAGTTACGAATACCGAACGCGAGAAAGCCGATCCCAGTGGCTACGCTTGTTAAGGTGTGGGTCTGCCGCCGCTAGCTTGCAAGGATTGTTGGTTCGAATCTCGCAGAGGCATGGCTGTTCTTCCCTTGTGAGGGTTGTACTGTCAAGGTAGAGGTCTGCGCGTCGGACTGATCACTTGTCAAGAGGAGTCCTACCGAGTGCGGTGTGTCTGAGGGTGATCATAAAGTTTCGATAATGTGGAAGCCCTGGCCCACTAGGGGTTGTTGCGCCATGGGAAAAATGTGACAATTTTAAAAGCTCAATTCTGAATAATATGACTTAAATTATTTTATGCTATATATTCTTAAAAAAATACTGTACAGACAGATGATGGCCTAATTAAAAGCCGAAATATGTAGCTGCCTTTATGTTTGCTATATAAAGTATGAACTGTGTCTGACGGATACTCATCGGCCCTTTGCATTTATTTCTTTCAAAAAATGAACCTACAAGAGGCCGTAACGATCTCAGTAAACGTTTAAAATGCACGCGGTTTGCATACTGGATAACTAAGGCTACAGACACACACTCAGCATACGTAATATCCTTACTTATTATTTTTCTACGACAACAATGATTACGCGATGGAGCATCAATATTAGGTGACATTTACATTGCTTGTCTTTTTTTATCGGATCGCTGCTTCCTGCTCGTTATGTCTTGTACGGCAGAGTAACGAAATTATTCCGTCACCTTACTCCTGCAGGGTGTTTACATCCGTTCCGGAAGAAACACATCCCACATCTCTCCTGTTACAAGCCATCTCGTAGACTACGACAGTTATCGGAAAATAAAACTAGAGGGGTGTGCAGCCAGGAGGTGTACTGTCCACTTTCCTGTAGAAACAGCCTCGAGGAAATTAATTTCCTTCTTCTTTCTCTTCTATTTTTTCATTTTCTTTATCATCATTGTCACCACTACGACCAGCACAATAACCAAATAAGATTTCTTACGGCTCTTTGTTTCTTACCGTCACCGGTACCACCCTGCCCTCCGTAGTATTGTCACGCACACTTATCCAGCCACATTAACGATTCATTTACTAATAAAGTTGGCTCAAGAAGTAACAGCTTTGACTTTCATTCGGAACATGCCTGATCCTAATATCGACCTGTAATACCGCTACGCTAATTGATGTTCTTCGTGGATTTCCTACATCTGCGCATGAAAGTTCCGAAACATTGGCCCACACTTGTCCACGATTATTGTTTTCCACATCCTTTTTCATTTGTTACTCATAATTATCCTATCACTAGTTGCCATACAACTATAGCAGAAGCTACTGACCGCGTCTTTGAAGAAGACGTAGATAAATTTTAAGTTTTTAGTGACATACAAAATTTTGATGGTAGTACACACGAATTAAATCCGAGGGTATTGTTACTGTAATAAACATCCGAAGACTGGAATGGCTTGGGCATGTTATCAGAAAGAATGAGACCGGGTCTGTAATGAAGATTTTTGAAGGAAAAGTAGAAGTTAGAAGGGGCAGAAGGAGACCTAGACTCAGGTGGATTGATGATGTGGAGGATGATTTAAGAAAGCTCGGTATAAAACAATGAAGAATGAAAGCGGTGGATAGAGATGAATGGGCATCAGTTATAAAGGAAGCCAAGGCCAAACTGAAAGGGCTGTAGTGCCATAGGAAGAAGCAGAAGTAGAGAGGAATTAGACACCGTGTATTTTAGAGTCTGGGTACTGAGATTTGTTCTGCCTTGGCGATGGAAATATCTTGATTTTCCCTCATCGCCAACATCTCTGCTTCAGTGTATTTATCATGATTATAGCACTCTTCCTCATCTTCACAGTCCTTGTCTTCCTTATTAACATCTTCTTCCTGTTCTTGTTTTTCTTCTTACTCAGTTACTAATTTGGCATAGTTAGTTATTCCAATTTCGTAATAAATTCTGAAATATTCACTCATTTACATATTCTGTAGGGCCCATTCAACGACTCTTCTGGTCAGTCATAGAATGGACCTTATTCACATACAAAATTCGGATACACATCCATGCCATGACCGGGATTCAAAATTCCCTATTCCAGTGTCACAGGTGTCTAAGGCTGCCTTACGTCGTTTTGTAAATCCTTGGGGCTAAAAGAGTAAGAAAAACACAATGTGAAGTACCGTCTTATACTCTTACGTTTGAAGCAGGAGTTTTATCCAAGACGTTGGTAAACACCTACCAGGCTATACAGACTGCAGGCTACTCAGAATATTTCATTACAGATTTTTACTGTAGTCACAACTTGTGACCTCAGTGGGAAATATGTTTGCCAGAAGTACCAGTCGATAATAACTTACGAAGTAACTTCAGTCCCGTCAGTACTCCAATAGGCCAGAAGTCAGCGCTAAGATCCAGAAGACAAATGCAGGCTTTACTGCGTGTCACGTTCTTTTGTTTTTGCTCGGAGTATTTGAAACAGAGTTTCCAAGACAAGCAATCGTGTGCAGCCTGCACATTTGAAATAAGAACTGAAGAGACGGGAGCTTGATGACCTGCCCTTCATCACGTCTGCTACGTCAACGGAGATTCAAGGCTTTTACACGTTTACTCTGGGCGTTCACTGCAGCTTTGCCAGAGATTATGGCGATAAGACATTGCGAAGATGGTAGTTCACAATGGAAAAAAAGCGTCTAAATTTCGAAATCCCTAATACTTATAAAATTCCCAGTTGGTTATTTTACTGTAGTCAAAGCACGGAACGAATTAAAGTCCGATTTTTATATCTAAAATGAAGCGCACTTAAACTATCACAAATTCACATTAACATATTCAAAAAAACACAATATATTCCTACGTGTGTTTTTAAATATATTATTTTGAATCTGTGACAATCTAAGTCTATTTGTTTGTTGTTATTAAAATCGAACTGTAATCGCATGGATTGGAAAATCCAGAATTAAAATCCATGAAATCTGAAAGTTTATCCGAACAACAACGGACACAGACTGATAATGACAAGGATAATCTAATAATGTCATAATAATAATATGCCTTTTTGACAGGTCAAAAGGTCGCTCAGAAATATTTACGTTATAGAAAAAAAAAAGACCAACAATTTTCAGAGCTGCGTAACGCTCGCATGCTATACATTCTCCCAACACTGAAGGCGGTGTATTGTTTTCGCTTCCAGGTTCCGCCGACGACAGAAAATATAGACTTACTTGGCTCTGGGCTGAAGTACAAAGCTGGTGACAGGTTTCTTCATTCTAGTTTATACCTAATGCTTGGACATTGTTGCTGAAGGCGGGGAAGATTAAATTTCCTTCACGTCACGTAGAATTATATTCGCGAAATGTCTGTGAGTAAGTTATACGCGATACGTGCTCGCCGCCCTTCACTTCACAAAACTTTGTCTTACCGCTTATGATATGTATTCCTATAGCTAAAAATATACGAAAATAATTTACCCTTTCATGTGGGAGTGGAAATTCTCATACTGATAGTAAGTGCAGGTAGGAGATGTAAGTTTCTAAGGGCAGTAAAATCTAAGATTAGGGTCTTAAGGGATGTGACATGTTATATGCTGGGACAGAAGCAGCGACGTTTCGGAGACACCAGCTATTTCCATTTTCTTATACGGTGATTATGGTAACAGAAGTTCACGATGAAACGTTTGTGCCTATCTGCCACACTACACCGATTCACACCCCCAGCAAAATATACGACTATATAATACGTGTTTATTCAACATAACTATTTTTATTATAAAAATAATAACCACCTTTATAAAATGCCAGATGTTCTCACACTTATCCGTCACTATCAGGCGCAAATGATTAAAAAGAAAGGCATCTTACAAAGGCAAATATTTGTGTTGCAATAAAAAATAGCTGTATTGCCTACGATTTTCTCTATTATTATTATTATTATTATTATTATTATTATTTAGTTACTGAAAAAGAGCAGGATATATTCTCTGAAGATTGAGTGTGTATGAGCAGAGAGAAAAAAGCAAATGTGGACGAATAATATATATTGGAGTTGTTACCTTGACCAAATATTTTGAGGGTGATGAACTGGAGGACAGGATAGGCGAGAGGTGTTACCACACGCAGAAGAAATGAGGAATTAAAAAAAATCTAATCGAAAAGCTTGGAGGGAAGAGAATATTTATAAGACAAAGCCGAAGATGAGCGAATAATATTACAAAGAATCTGTAAGGACGAGGAAGTGACCTGGATCAATCTGAATCACGACAGGGAAAAGTAGCGGCCTTTTGTGAACACGGAAATGAATTTTTTTTTTCCTAAAACGTGGAGAATTTCTTACCTAAACCGTCATACACTTCATGGAATTACCATTAATACTGCTCGAACCATAACTGAAAAATATGACCATTCGCAGCTCTATCTGTGATTTCCTCAAATCAACCTGTCATTTATCAAATCTTAACATTTTAAAGCCTAGCGGTAACTTTACATACCACCAGATTTAACATTAAAAAATTCTACGTGGTGCCCACACTGCGTTTATGTGTTTTGTACGGATCTCAGAACAAACAGCAACTTTCGCCTTATAAAACATGAAGAGACTGGTTTTTATAACCGAAGTGGAGAGTGTTTACAACGCGGTACGCACTGAGTCCTTATATAAAACAGATAATTTTCGTCTTTAAAGGGTTAAACCCTACATTTGTTGAAGTGTCGATCTCAATTCATACGCACTTTACAAACTTCATGCGTTCCGTACATAATATGTGCTGTGGAAAACGCAGAGATTAACATAACTGAAGCATAGGTATGTCTCACTGTCGTTTATTCCTGCCATCTTGTGGTCTGTTCGTAACTACCGACAATAAAAAAAATTACGTATCAGAGTAACAAGACGTAGCATTGTATACTTACAGTTAAGTACCGTTGCCTCGGAAGATCACTAAAAAAAAGCAGCACGCAAATAAGAGCTCTGGATCCTGTTACATTTACGCGTGGGTTCTTGGATGAAGAAACTGCAAGGTCATATAACAATGCGGCCAAGTAATAAAGCATACAGGAGAAAGACGAGGCCAGGAGAGAAATGTGTGCGAATTTCTTAATCAAAAAACATTACAAAGAGTAATAAAATGAACACAAGCAAGAGCATTTGCTAAACGTGGTTATGATTCATAGAAGATTGCCTTTACAGAAGTGCCCATAAAGCGATTCTCTTTGCAAAGACTTGATTCAATGTGACAACACTGAAAAATAAACAGAGGACATCAAAGAAATTCTGGTACGAATGAATTATCTCTGCTGCGGCCCGAATACGGATAACTACTTGTCATAATGTAAAAGGCAAGCACCGCCTCGCAATCCAGGCTGAAGACAATTCGTGTCTCTGCGCATCCAGCAACAGGCCAGTGATATCCGTGAGGAAGGGAATTTACGGGAGCTCTTAAAGAAACCATGAAAATTAAATTGTCGATTTTTTGCCGTCATTTAAATGATACGATTATTAAAGCCTCATTCAGTATAAGACCTCTTTATATTTTACCTTCCATGTAGAAAATATATACATAAATTTTATTTCAGTCCCTCTCTACATATAAATATAAAAACAATTTTCCCATTACATTTGATAACTGCCTAATGCTAATTTTGCAGCAGTTTAACTAACTTAATTTGCTGAAAATTACATAATAAACGCCACAAGGACGAATAATTCAGACTGAACGGTTCTACCGAATTGTTATAACTGCCTGGTACTCAGAACATACCGAATTCAAAATTATTCCCAGAGACCAGCTATTCCAAATATTTTTTTTTTAACCTTTTAAAGCCTAGCGGTAACTTTACGTACCACCAGGTGTAACATTAAAAAATTCTACGTGGTGCCCACATTGCGTTTATGTGTTTTGTACGGATCTCAGAACAAACAGCGACCTTTGCCTTATAAAACATTAAGAGATTGGTTTTTATAACCGAAGTGGAGAGTGTTTACAGCGCGGTACGCACTGAGTTCCTATATAAAACAGATACGCTTCGTCTTTAAAGGGTTAATTTGTACTTCTAGCTCCAAGCAATTTATTGGATAACGTTTTAAAAATTTTCAGATTCGCTTCCTTCTAAAATTTGACACTGCATTACCAATGAAGTTGAAAACGGTAGTTAAATTAACAAAAATTAAATCAACAAATTAATAAGGAGGAGAATTTGTTTTGGGCGTGCTTATATTGTTTTCTGTTTCTGAACGACAATTCTGATTACGAAGTACACATTTGTCATCCTATTTAAATTACGCATGTCTCAGACATCCCGCTCTTACGTAGTAAAACACTTACGAGGAACAGTTAGTTGTATTACAGCCCGCAATTACCCTGTGCACTGTAAGAAATTCCAAAAGATGCGGTCGAGTTAATGGACACCCGCTCCACATTGCTGTCTAGTGCTCAGCCTCCCCTGGGTCTCTCCTAGTGGCTTCACGTAGCACTTCTAGATTAAGTACCCAGATAGCAGGCCTACCTCAACTAATGCCATAACGACTTCTTGCCGCATCTTTAGTGGTTCATTATCGAATATCACCAAAACCTTCATCGCTATAATGCAAATTCATACTTATTGAGAGTACCGTTAAATAAATAAAATTAATAACGATTTGTTATCGCTGTCACTGAATCTCTTTTTGTCCAGCGTCTTAACATTGCGAACAGGATATTATGTATAGGGAGATGGATGTGATTCCATCTTCAAGTAAACCTTAGATGACAGCGGTAGTCGAGAAAATCATTAATACTACTAATTGTAATATTTCATAATCAGCAACCTTTGAGATATATTTTAAATATTAAACCTGAAATATTTCTAACACAGATCTTTTTCCAGTTTTAGTTCAGACCGTATTATATTTATGTACAGTCCAAACCAAATATGCATAACATTCTCGAATGTTTCTGTACGTTAAAGATCTTTCCATAACACATTTTGTAGAGAGGAAGGTCAATGTTAAACCATAATTTAAGTAACGGCAATTTACTAAACGGAAACTAGAAAATATCCGTACGAAACCAACGTGAAATTTGTTAACACACTTTGTGCAACGGAATTTCTCAGAACTACGCCTCACGTGACTGACAAGTTTCGTATTTCGTCTCCTTTAAGCAATGTCTTTTCTAGGAAACAAGGCGAAACGTAAGACGTTCCTAATCAAGTGAATGTAGCTAGTCTGCGCCTGCAAAAATCCAGTAACAGAACTGTTAACACTTGTCACGCAACGAGGGCCTTTTGAGCTGTTTCTCTGGAGAGAAAAGTATCCCAGTCCAAACATAACAAACCAGGTTGCAGTAAACATGCAAACATCCGCAGAAATACTGAAATGATGCAAGAGAAATAAGGAAGTGATTTAAGAAAACTGTCGCAGAAAAATATTCTGGATGTTAAACGTGTGTAAAAATGTTACTATAGCTATACTAAGGTCACGGAAGGAAGTCAAATTGATCGACATCTCCACATCTCCGCCCAGCATAATTCTATATACGCCCCTTCCCATCATCTAGCCAGTCTCTTCACACAAATATTGATAACTTTCGCTACAGAGAGGCCTTTTGGTCTGGTTTACATAGGCCTAAGGGCACTGGAAGGCCACAGTACTCTCTCATAAACCATGAAACGTCTTTCAGTAATCTCTCAAAACCATGAACTTTCTTTCAGTAATTTCACTGTGGACGCCACTTACAGTGGACCACCAACATAACTGTTAACACTAGCAAAAGCAACGGCAATTTTTTAAAATGTTTCTTGCCAGTGTTGTGTATTTTACATAACACAACAGCGGAAGAAGTGTAGAGTGTACGCAAACGTAACGACGTTAAGTTGAAAAATATACACAAAAGTAACAGCACAAGTTGCGGAATGTACACAAATACCTTCAAGAAGTGGAGCGACTTCGTTTCCTAAGTCACGTAAAGCAGCGAGGCTAGCGATGTCAAAAATGTGGCCCGCAGGCTGTATGTGGCCCTTCTACATTTTCAATGAGTTCCGCCATCAAATTTCGGAAATATGAAAGGCAAAGATATTAAATCCGGCGAATAATTAATCCACTAACAAACTTACGCACTTAATAAAATACATTCAGAAATACAAAACTCCTATAAAACTCCTACATGTTTCGGCACCGAGGTGCCCTCATCAGGGATTTATTCTGAAAAAGGAGTATGAGGCCAATATGCTTAACTAGGTAATGTGTCTCCAGAAAACTGTTAATTCTACCTCTCAAATGTTTATAGTAGCAACGAATAGAGTCTTTATGTGTCTTTCTTGCTCCAACTTGCTATGAATTCAGAATCAGTGTAGGGCATAAGTGTAAATAAGTGTAAATAAGTCTCCAAGTTTCACTCAAAAGCATAAAATATATGCAGACGACATTTAGTATTTAATTGCTTATTCTAAGTAATTTCTACAGTCGCTAATTTTAATCCAAAATTAGCAGATGAAGTACAATATTTCGCTAACAATTTCTAATAATAAATGTAATGAAACCGAGGGAATGAGTGACACTTTCTTACGAATACAGCAAATTTATTCGGCAATTATCACTTGATACAACACCTGCTCCTTGTAATTCGACTTCACAAAACTCAGACGTTAAATAGGTTACTCATTTAATGTGTTCCATGTCCGTGCACTATAGTATACAAAAACACTAATCACCAACAAATGCACAAAGAGAGTTTTATCATCAATCGTAACACTCCTACATGTTTCGACCCTGCTGGGTCATCTTCAGGGAGAACTTTTTTGTTATCGTTACACTAAGGTTGCACTTTACAGTTGAGTGAGAATGTGCTGTTGACTGTGTACTGTGTACTGGAGGCGTGGT
>BLKM01000378.1:1801081-2001259 GCA_013340265.1 Coptotermes formosanus | reverse complement strand
AGAAGATACTAAACAATATCACAGACATTGGCCTGAACACGGGAATTAAAGCAGAAGACACTAAACACTGTCACAGAGAGTGGCCTGAACACGGGAATTAAAGCAGAAGACACTAAACAGTACCACAGACATTGGCCTGAACGTGGGAAAAGAGCGATCACTTATCATTTGCTGTGTCAGAAAACAAAGCCTTATAGACGTTTCGGAACAATTTACTCCATCAATATTCTGGGTAGAACTGGGAACATGACGCTGTGTACTCTTGTGCATATTTATCAAATGCCCCATCCTGTAAGATGGAGCACACTACTGTTAAAGTCACAGTTTCCTACCACATCATTGGACTTCTCTTCCCAGAAGAGAGCAACATTTACAGTCACTGTCGTGGAAACCCTACACTCGTGTTCGTACTTCTGTCTTTAAAGAAAGCAGTCCTTCATCTTTATCACGGCAATTTATTTCATGTTGCTCCGTGAAATAACCTTAACCAGTGCTGTAGATTATAGAAAACTGTACGCCCCAGTACCATTTTATTGGTTAAGAAAAATCAAAACATAAATTTAATATATACAGTGTACTGAGTATAACAAATATTATGAATTATATTTATCATATTATACATCTCTATAATATATTTTTATAATATATATAAATATATTATAGTCTATGTAAATATAAAATTAATACTTGTTCATTAAATGCTTTTGTAAATAATTCTTATGTAACAACAAAAACATTACATCCATACTCCTTACGAGATTTGAGCTTCTCACACTGTTCTTGTAGAAGACCAAAGTCTCATCGGAAGTGACGTCATATCATTTGGTGAAGAGTTACCAACATTTTGGTGGGGCTTCTTGCCGCCATCTACAGGGTATACCAAGAAAAATTAATTTCTTGTCCTGAAAGAGGAGGCATTTATCCCTTTAGAGAAATGGATGACTACTTACCAATTGACACAGAGTCAAATCCCAGCAGACTTCAATTTCCTTGAATAGTTACTTTCCTCGATTGTAGCCAGCAAATAAAAAAAAAAAAAAGCAGGAGCGAATTGCATGCAAGTGTCGCCACACAAATTGATGGTAGAACAGGAAGGCGCAGGAAGGTTCTTCCTAAAGTCAGTACACGTCTGCTAGGCCACACGATGCCACATCCTAAGTAAAATATAATTTTTATGGTCACTGCCCAGAGAATCGCAAACCCGTAGACATTGTCACAAGAGGCTACACTTCCAATGGCACAAGTTCTACTCGTGAAAGAATTCATTCGGTCACAGAGATCGATGTTTTAATGTACATTCTATATGCTGCATGCCAATTGTTGTTCTACCTTGCACACTGATTTTGGCTGCCTTTTGTTCACAATTGGGGACACAAAGAATCGCTACGTAAGGACTGAATAATTTAAATTTCAAGTTTTCTTTCCTTCTACGTCGATCCATTTGTGTTTATGCTAGTACACTTACATAAAGTAATGCGGGGAGTTTAGTTTGACAGTATCAGTTGTGAATATGGCGTCCTGCGCAACAGAACAGGAGGTGCTTAATATGAAAACAATATTGTATAGGTAAAGTTAGCCCTGTCTACGCCGTGAAGGCGAGTAAAGGAGCACACAGCTCTACTGATTCTTAACTTCTGGTCAACTTCACGCCCCGGTCGCTTCACTCTGGGAAAGAATCCCGTTACCCATTTAATAGGAGCCTGTTTGGACTCCAGAGCTGGTGTGGTTGCTTTGGAGAAGGGGAAATTTCTTTGCCCTGCTGAGGTTTGAAACCCGGACCGTCCAGCCTATAGCCTAGTCGCTGTGTCGAGTACGCTATACCGCTTCCGTGAAAATACCATTTTAATGTAAAAGTGCCGTATAAATGTAAGGAAAGTCCCAAAAATATTCCAATGTTTGTGTTGATCCTTAGAGACTTTGTGTAATGAATTTCGTACGAAAGTACGAAGAAACCGGTCATGTGTAACGTAACTTGAAAAGCGCTGCTTGGCGCAAGCGAACACTACAAAATGATGAAGCCGTGTAAGGTGTGGAGGAAACAGCTCAAAAAAAATGTTCCAAGGAAGCCAATTCCTCGTACCAAACTCATTACAAAATTTCTTGAAGCAGAATCACAAGCATTCAAACGTTACTGGTAGCTACTTGGCAATTACACGACGCTTTCTACCTAAGTTTTAAAAACAAACACTGCTTCATTATCAATCGCCAGGTCCTCAACTGCTGCTGTCGAACCAAACTCCAGAGTACTTTACTTAATGGTACCGACACAGAAATAGTAGTGCAAAGGAAAGGAAGAGAAAATTTAAAAAGTGTATATAGACTTTTCGTAAAATCCCCATATACTTAAGGCCTATAAATGATGTCACACGACATTAATTTAAGTCGAATGGAGCTAAAGCGTTACGTAAGCCTAATCAGTAAACGAAATTTAAAGGCACTGAGCACAGAAAGAAATGCGGTATGCATCACTTTATATTTCGACACAGAGAACTGAAAGACTGTACAGTCACGCTGAAACTCAGTACGGAATCCGCGATCTGTGGATCCTTACTCAGTCTCCTTAAATAAGGAGTTAATTTATTTAGAACATTGGTTTCATAAGGCATGCGGTTTCTTCACTAACAGAAAAGTGATTGTATCAAAACGCCAGCTCCATTTGCAATAAAACATGCACCTATTATCCCATGGTCTCACTTTGTTTCAAAAATATCAAAGAAATTCGGAGCCCGTTCGTGCTTCTGTTATTATGTTAAATAAAGGAGATCTAAAATATTGTACTCAGTGACAGAAAACCTAAACTTGACTAAGACATTTTCCTTTCAAACAGTAGGCCTACATAAGAAACCGTGAGTACATTTACTCCCTAAGAAGTGTAAGATTTGCCCTGCGCCTATATTTACAAAATTCATAAATGTTTAATAGTATAGAGTGTAAATCAGTTTTACTGCATTTCACCCAAATCAGAAAATAAAAGTTGAAATTAGAGAAAAAGTTTATTTACGTACCAAGTACAGTACGGCCTCAACTGCGTCTAAATTCACGGCACTCATTATGACTCAAGGGCATTATATGGAGATTTTCAACCTGATCATTAAAAGACACGAAAAGTACTAGTGTGATTACGTTCTTAAGGAAAGCGTGATTCTCATAGTACTGATTCTGACGACACTAATGAAGGAACAAGTTACCGTCAAGAACAACCTCCCGACAGGTGACACCTGATAGTACACTTGTGCACCGGATTCAGCAGTCCGTAAATAACATGGTAATGCAACATATTTAACCATCTATTCAAAATAAGATTTATAACGAAAAAGGAAATACAACTATAAGCATGAACAAGACCAACAAGGCGAAACTGCATGGCCTTTATATCTCGCGTATTCTTTTACCACACCATAATAAAGAAACATTACTTGCGAATTTCTCTTAATTATATTTTAATCATTTTAATCAGTATCGTTAATAATTTGACACAGCAATATTTATTGGTTTGAATGTAAAATCGAGAACTCATCTTTTGACACAATTCTTTGCAGTTCTTTTTAAGAATTTTGTATTATTGGCTTGAAGCTGACTATACCGGATCGAAACGTGTTGCCACAATGAAGTGTGTAATATGTTTGCAGTCACCATAATGAGATGTCAAACACAAGAAACAGTATCATGACACTCAAGCTTGCTTGACAACGCTGTGCCAAGAGACCTTGTACCAAATTTCATAAAGTATGACGAACGATTTCCATCGTCGATTTTCTTGTAACTACTACTTTGTTTCGAAGAATGTAAACTACAAGATACTATCCCAGATAGCAAAATCTGACTGCGTAATTTCTTAACTGCAGTTGCGAAGGGCAACATCAGTTGCTCCCATCTTATGGGCAATCATATTCTTCGTGTCTGCATTATGCAAATCAGGGAGTTTCCCACTTTCAGTGCCAGTAATGCCGTTGGGAGTTTTTAGTAGAAACATAGTTTCTCTTGAACTGTTTGACCCTGAAGACGAAGGCATTATAATACTTCGAATCACCGGGATTTTCTCGCCCAACCACACAGCCCACAGATCAAACCACTTGAATCTTCAGCATTTTCCCTTGTGGTTATTTTCCCTTTCTTCAGCCCAGTTCTTTGTTGTCGTTATTGAATTTTTTGTTTGTTCATAGTTTTGTACATAGCCAATAGCCTTCGCTTGTTAAACTCGTAGCTCTTAGGAAGTACTCTACTAAAGGAACTGAATGTGATTGGAACTGAAGTAAAAGGACACACGGTAATTAACTTTGACCTTTAAAAAGCAAAGGTTGCAATAAAAATGAGGAAGACTCCAATTCCTGCGAGAAAAAATGTTGCTTCCGCTACAGACGGGTTATATACACTGCCGCATATCACAAACAAATGCTGACAACATGACATTAACTTTTTAAAGCCTAGCGGTAACTTTACATACCACCAGGTTTAACATTAAAAAATTCTACGTCGTGTCCACATTGCGTTTATGTGTTTTGTACGGATCTCAGAACAAACAGCAACTTTTGCCTTATAAAACATTAAGAGATCGGCTTTTATAACCGAAGTGGAGAGTGTTTACAGCGCGGTACGCACTCAGTCCTTATATAAAACAGATACGTTCCGTCTTTAAAGGGTTAATCACGCAGTGCCTCTACGTACAGACAGCGTCCTCTGACTCAGTGCATAAAAGTTGTTGGGCGGCAGGTTGCTGTAGGAAAGCTTAGACGTATTCTCCTGGTGAGAAATTAGCTAAACGACCCAAGCTTAAAAAGTATCTTAGATGCCCAGGACACATAATTTTACGACAGCCATGTAGAGCATTAGTTACCAAACTTACCGAATATGGAGGTCCCCTTTATAATCCAAAATCTCCGTGGAGCTTCATACATTGATAGCCGTGATTTTAATTTCAGTGATTTGAGAAAATGAGTCATGAAAAAGAAATACTGTAATTTCAGAAACGTTGTAAATTGTCACATTTTATTCGTCACAATAATATTAGTAGAGGATAATATAAGAAAGAATGGTTTCTGGGAGAAGAAGACTTTCTAAGAAGTTACGTAAATTCCCGAAGCCCGTGGAATAAATTCGCGGCCGTCGCTGAATAACCGTGCGTTTACCCTGAATGCCCGCACTCAACAAATTGGCTACCACTATGTGCAGGAATTCTGGAGTTCCTTCTTCAAGTACTCAACCAATTCTTCGTCCGCTTGCATCCATTGAAATGAAGGAAAATTTGTGTACATACCTGTGCCTTCGTATCCTTGGATTTCCATTTTGTGAACCAGACTAAACTATTTTTTCAAAGTCGTGTTTTTCAATTTCGTACAGGAAGAAGAAAATTTGTTTTTTAATTATTTTAAAGTTACAGTTGACAAACATATTTGTTAGTTCAAACCGACAATTTGACTGTTCTATTTTGCAGTGTAAATTGCCTTCAGATACCTACCTGTTTGGGGAACTGTTTCCTAAAGTGTTTAAATAAAAACTAACTCTGTAATTGCATCTGTCAATAACAGAGAACAAGTCCATTCATTGTGTATTTAACGATGCTCTGAGTAACTAGACCACATAGCACTCCGAAAAATGGGAAAAGTTTTCCAATCAATCTACAGCCTTGCTATTCGGGGTAGAAAAGCGCAAACCGTCAATTCACAGAAGACCACGTTCTTAATATAAAACACCCTAGGACAGGGGTGCACAAATTTTGCAGAAATCTAGGAACCATCTTAAAATTCTAAACGCAAGAAAGGTGACATGAAGCAAGTTTCATACTGAGGTCCGAAATATATTAGACACCAGCACACAAAATTTAGTCGTCCGGGGGTTTGTGCCCCCCTGGCCTAAGACCATAAAATTTCATGTAGTTTGAAAATATTTCTAATCTATACATCATAATTTTAGACGTTGAATTTAGTGTAGTTGTTGGTGCAAATATTCTGACACACTCTATATTTCAGTTTGTCCCAAGGGGGTTTTGCACTGGCACGAAGTAAACGAGAAATTGCCTCCTATCTGCGAGGGTGGAGTGGATAATAACGTGCAGTGCTGTTGTAAAGCTGATATGAGCCAACTGAGACTGAAGGGGAACGAAACCGACAGTATTGACAACAAACAGACGGTGAAAGTTTATCGTAACGCGCCATTATATTCTTATATACAACTTTGTAGCTCCAGACATCTCCAAGCCGCTTCCGCTTAATTTAAAAGTATTTAAGATCATTACATTGAAAACGAGTTACTTATTTGAAGCTGCTGTTAGAAATCTTTTACGAAAACTGATGATTTCCAACATGAAAGGTGGGAAATGTGCAACAAATCGACCGTTGTGCTACTAAAGCAATAAAATGGTACAATTCATATTCTTCCTTTGCTAAATTGGATTTAATGCAAAATACCGAGTCATGTTAAAGCAAAACGAAAAATACAGGTTGTTTCTTTTATCGATGTTCCAACACGACAGCTTTATTGCATAGAACGCCTGCATGCGGCGGGACATCCTGTTAGAGCTGTGGTGTTCAGGACAGCAATAAAAAACGCACTAAGTTATTCGAATCTTTTACGAAATAGTCAGGACTTGTAAAACTTGAACCCATTTAAACCTTTTAACATTCAATATTTTTATTGTGGGTAATATCCAGATAGGCCTACTTTCTTCCACAGTGTGATGCCATGTAGCTTGGTAGAAGGTTACCAAGACTAAAATTTATACCATGAAGATGGAGGCAACAGATTCCTCCTTCAGGATGGTACCCGTTTATCAAAGTACACAGTATTTCATTCCGTAAGGCAAACACGTCAATTTAAAACATTAAGGAATGAAAACGCTGCGAAAATACTTTAGTGTGCATTTCTCTCCCGATATTCTAAAGAATACTGTTCTGTTTCAACATCCCCAGGATTCGCCGGCCTGTTCTTCTTAAAAGAGAAGTAATAAGACGAAGAAGGTATGGAGCATTGATGGAATGATACTTACAAAGAAAAGCATTTGAAGAAAAATCTGTTCCAGTGCCACATTTTTCACGACAAAACTCGCACGAAATAATCTGGGATCGAATCAGTGCCTCAGCCGTGAGAGGCTGCCTGAGCCCTCGCACGGCCTCCGAAGCATACATTTCTTTTAAATGTAATTTGAAAGCTCAGTTTCTACCTTACAGTAAACACATTCTACCTCCAGCACAGAGGCCAAGTGGCTAACTTTTAAAGCCCAACTATAATATGTGTTCCACGTAAACGTTTTGACGATGGTGTATAATATTGTGTGGTGATGGGTTTATGGACTTTACCCACCGTCTGAAGGGTAAAATATTAAAAATATTAAAAAATTAAAATCACAAGGTTTCGGAAGCTATCTCTGCTTCCTTCCTCAAGGGAATGGAGGAGAGAAGAGAAAAACACCTATTCTGTTTGGCCCTTTAGAAAGAGCTCCCCCTCCATTCGCCTGAGAACGGAAGCACAGCCAGCTTTCGAAACGTTGTGATTTTAATTTTTTAATATTTGTAATATTTTACCCTTCGGACGATGAATAAAGTCTAGAAACCCATCACCACACAGTATGTTCCATCCCTTTTAACATTATGAAACTCCTGTTATTTACCTAAAGAGCTTTAACCGATTAGGCTTTTTAGTGGCGCGGAGTTTTCTCTCTCTGAGGTAGACAATTAACTGAACATCACGTATAATTTAGAGGACTTTCAGCCAAACGTGTTAGTGCATAAAATTATCTTAAATTTTACCTCAGAATCATAGTAATCTTATAACTATACTCTTTGGGCAAAATTTAGTGCTTTAGTAATGACGTACGTGACGTTCTTTATGAGGTTAACGAACTCAGAGCAAGATTCGAACAATTTGAAACTTAGTTTAAACATTGTCTTTTGAATATTTCTCCATAAATAATACAGTTGGGGTCCTTACAAGAGCCAGTATCTAATTACACGCTAAAATAAGAATATTTTGCGTAACATAGAACAGTGTCTACAGTCACTAAACTCAAATTACTACGTTGGTTTATCTTTCTTCATCGCACATCATAATTTTTACTCTATCTATAGACAAGGTTTTTGTCATATTCCTGGTTTTTAAAGATGCTTTCAGTTGTTGAGATTGTAAAGCTTCGAACGAAGAGAATGTCACTGAAAAAGGAATTGCAAATGAGACGGGAATGTCGTGCCTTAATAAGGAAATATGAACTTTTCCTCAAGGTTGTGAAGAAAGCGATGAAAACTTGAAGCGGCATCCTGTCTCTCAGCCGAGATGTAAAACATGGACCACCCGCATATGAAGCAAGACAGCTGACACTTGCCCACGTTTAATTAAATATTTTTCATATCCTGAAGTACAACGTTACAGGCAACAAATGAATCTTACTCTGTTTCTGTGGAGGACCAAATTCATTGATGCGATGATCTCTTCCTGGCACACGAAAGAATGGCGTACGAGTGTTGTTTGGAGACGTCATCCAGTCTTTATTGAGAGTGGAATGTTGTGGGTGTTAATGAGCAAGGGACTGGCGTTCCTTCCTTATTTTGACACGAGCTCTGGCGTACAAGGCTACAACAGCTGTGCCTGCTTTCACACTTCTACAACACGATAGTAAAAAAAAAAAAAAAAAGTGGAATGAAATGCAAGTTTTGATTCGTCGTGTGGTTTAAAGTACTCCTGTCGATAGTCGACAAAGGTGTTTCTCTTCTCTTACAGTACTTCTGCTTGCGTCTATTTTTCCGGTCGTTTTCGTGTGTGTAGTCTCTACGTGCGTTCGCAGAATGGCGAGAAGCTGCTATTTGCTTCGTCATGTCCGACTGTCTGTTTGTTTTCTGTCTGTCTATCTGTTTGTCTGTCTGTCCGTCCGTCCGTCCGTCCACTTGGAACAACTCGTCTCCCACGTGACACTTTGTCATGAAATTTGGTATTTGAGTATTTTTTAAAAATCTGTCCAGAAAATTCAAGCTTCAGTAACATCTGACAAGAATGACGGGTACTTTACAAGAAGACCTATGTACGTTTGTGACAATATCTCGCTGCATTCTTCTTACAATGAGAAACGTTTCAGCCAAAGTTTGTAGAGAAAATCAAAAGACACATTTTTTTATCCAATAAAGTTTCCCGAAAATTGTGTCATTTATAAAATAATGTGGAAAAATATGGTACAGCCAGACAGGCCACAGATGACAATATAATATGGCGCATGCACTTTCCTACTGGATAACTAAGGCTACAGACACACACTCAGAATATGTAATAGATCTTGCTTTTCAACGACAAAAATGGATACGCGAAAGCTTCTCAACGTTACCTCTATATGAGCATTTCGTGTCTTGTTTATGTATTCTCTATGCGAGATTTCACGTTCTTACAGCGGTGGTACCGAAGATTCAGTCGTCTGGGATGTTGCGCTGTCTCGAACCGCAGGTCCGAAGTTTCGGAGAACCGTAGCGCCATCTTTGTCTACAGAATCAACCGGTCTAAGAGATTTCTATTTATACCTTATCTGAGTGTGGCATTCGGGTGATTCCGTGTTCATGGAAGACCCTCTATCCTGACTGATGTTTTTCGTGATTTTATTCAGCCTTGTAAGGGAAATGCATGAATAACAGCTGAAATTACACCACTGCCAATTCAGTCATCCAAACGTCAGTTGCGAAAGACTAAGGATTATAATTGCATTCGTTCTACAATTATTGATGAAAAAATGGACTTTATGTTTAATCTGAGATTGTGATAGCGTAGTTTAAGTGTAAAGATAAGTCTGTCACTGTGCCTAAATAAGCCCCACGCCATGAAGACATGTGCTGCAGAACATACATACCACCACACATCTTTAACCCTTTAAAGACGAAGCCTATCTGTTTTATATATGGACTCAGTGCGTACCGCGCTGTAAACACTCTACACTTCGGTTATAAAAACCAATATCTTAATGTTTTATAAGGCAAAAGTTGCTGTTTGTTCTGAGATCCGTACAAAACACATAAACGCAATGTGGACACCACGTAGAATTTTTTAATGTTAAACCTGGTGGTATGTAAAGTTACCGCTAGGCTTTAAAAGGTTAATCACGACACTAGCTTAAGGTGAGGGCCCAGCCTCATGGCGTGACAGATTTTGCCTTAACAACACATTCACGGCATGCAGTGGGTAAGCAAGTTATTCATAAGTCGAAACCGGGCCGGTGTGGACGTCATGGTGAGCACAAAGATTATGACTGTGCTGTGAATCGAATCGTCCAGTTCATAGCCCATCATTATATTAACATTTTAAAGCCTAGCGGTAACTTTACGTACACCAGTTTCAATATTCAGTAATTCTCCATAGTGCTCAAATCGCGTTTATGTATTCTGTACATATCTCGGAAAAACTGCAACTTTTACCGTAAACATCAGCAAATCATTTGTTTTTTATGACCGAGGTTGAAACTGTTTACTGTGCGGTACGCACAGAGTCCTTATATAAAGCAATTTACCTTTCGTCTTTAAAGGGTTAAAAAAAAGCTATACGGATTTGACTTGAGTCATCCTGATGTGTCAACTTTCAAACAAAACTATACAAGAAGACACAGTCAGACACAACACACACAATGTGCCGCACACCTATGATCCCTTGAAGTATATAATTTATTCCATGTACTGCATTTAGACTTCAGTATTATTAAATACGCTTGTGTCTTCAGATTTCGACAGTGTGATATCTTCGTGTGAGGATCCACTGTTGGAGAGCGTACCTGTACGTGACTTGACGGAAATCATTATCTATAAGCACAGAGGCACGTGACTTTCAGACACGTCGTTCTAGTACGTAATTTTCATACCATATATTTCAGTCCTGTGTTGTATAACACAAAGACTGTTGTGAGAATTTTTATTATGTCCTCCTGAAAAAAGTTTTTCTGTAGTCTTCTGAGATTTGACACCGTGTAGTCTTATAAACAAAGACTTCCAGTAGAACGTGCTGCATCCAGCTTGCAAAGCAGACGGTGCTGAAATGAAGAAGACCAAAATCTGAACTCAAAAATATGTCTACACGCGCTGGCTGGTAATTTATATGTGATCAGAAACAAGACAGCCCTTGACTGAAAGTGATTAAATGCTTCTTGTAATTCAGTTATCAACCGTGTTAGTTAAATATGTAATTTACGTATCTCTCGAATATATAAAAAGCGAAATTACTGTTATGAGAGGTAAAATTTTTACTGCCCAGATGGCTTATAGCGCGAGAAGAGGTATAGATCCACTCATTCCCATAAAAGTGAGTGGTTATCTTCACGCTCCGGCCGCTTTAGCCAGGGAAAGCCCCCGATACCCATTGAAGAGGAGATAGGTGTGACCCAGAGCCGGTTTGCACGTTTTGGAGAAGAGAAAACCCCCTTACCCCTACTGGGATTCGAACGCCGGACCGTCCAGGCTGTAGCCTAGTCACCATACGGATAACGCCACTCCAGCTCCTTGCATTTGTTATAGGAAAACTAATAGAGGATTGTACGGCCCTCAAGTTTCCCTGGAAATTCCCGCCTTCCTTGTCTTAAATACGGGTTGTAAATGACATAAAGCTTTGGAAAATAAAGTGATGGAGGCTAGCTCTGTCTGACGGGCCCAACAGAATAAGTGTTCTTCTCTTCTCACCCTCCATTCACCTGAGGACGGAAGCAGAGTCAGCTTCCGAAACGTTGTGATTTTAATTTTTTAATATTTTTAATATTTTACTCTTCGGACGATGGATAAAGTCCATAAACCCATTACCACACACTATTATACACCATCGTCAAAACCTTTTAGAATTTATCAAAATGAAGAAGATAAAGCCATCTCAGGCCCATGTTAACCACCCTACGATGCTTATAGCCATCGAAGTTTATACTGAGGTTTTGACTTAGAGCACTCGTGTGAAATGATTCGCTAGACAACTGGAGGGGAAGCTTAACAATGAGAGGGAGACGGGCAGGATTTCGAACCATGGGATCCCTGCCCGTGGTATTAACCCTTTAAAGACGAACCGTATCTGTTTTATAGAAGGACTCAGTGCGTACCGCGCTGTAAACACTCTCCACTTCGGTTATAAAACCAGTCTCTTAAAGTTTTATAAGGCAAAAGTTGCTGTTTGTTCTGAGATCCGTACAAAACACATAAACGCAATGTGGGCACCACGTAGAATTTTTTAATGTTAAACCTGGTCGTATGTAAAGTTACCGCTAGGCTTTAAAAGGTTAATGTTGCGAGTTTCATCTCTGCCGCAGGGAAAGTAAATGTGTATCATCACCTCAGTCACTTAGGCCATCAAAATTCCAAAAGAGTCGATTTGATACACGACTGGAGGGGAATACACTGAAGCTAACCTTGATCAGCACGGGGGGAATGTGGCGATTCACGATCTATTGAGCATCTTTGCCTGACCTCAACTAAGAAATTTTTACTCAATGCCAAATTCCCCCCCCCCATCGCGCAACAGCCCTTAGTGACCCAGGACTTCCTCATTATAGAGGCTTCACGATCATACTCAGACACACCACATTCGGTAGGACGAGTGATCAGCCCGACGCAGAGACCTCTACCTGACAACACTCACAACAGACAGACATCCATGCCACCGGCAGGGCTCGAACTTGCAATTCCAGCAAACGAACGGCCGTAGACCTACGCCTTGTACCACGCGGCCACTGGGATCGGCTTAAAGCTGAAGTAGGGTGTATTATTTATTTGTGAAATGCGATTTACAGCCGTTGTTACCACACCAGCACCAATATAAATAACATCGTACTTGCATAATAACATGCTGTTCAGAAACACATTCAACATTTCTGCACAAAGGCTAACGTAAAACGGTTTACATAACATGTTAGAAATACGACCAGGCCCTTGGTTAGCCCTTTCTCTTCAAAAATATACGTATACTGCAATCCCTATCATATCGGCAAATATATGCTGCTTTTTATAACGAATTCAAATTTCTGATGATAGGTCATTTTTCAGCGCGCACAGAAGGGGGAAACAGTTTTGTAAATCGACAGCACTTTTCAAGCATGCTACCTATGTAGTTCACTGTAAGAAACAAGATTTAATATTTAATGTGGAGACAGACGTGTGTATCAGACTGACACAAATCGCGCTTTGCTTATGCTGTGCTACTAATCAGTGACATCAATAGAAGGAGTGTGAAATGTTCTCCATTTGTTGTAACTCTACTCGTCTGTATTGTACCACGTACGTTACATGGCATAACGAGTTTCCCGTTATTTTAACATAAAATCTCAGAACAAAACTTGGATACATAAACAATATTGTCATTTTAATACCTGTTCTTAATCAGAATAATCCAGTTCACAGCTTCACACAGCATTTCTTAAATATCTATTTTAATATTACTTCCTTCTGTATGTTTAGGCTTCCAAGGAGACAGAATTTGCATAGCGGTACAGTTTCCTCTCGCGCAATTCCAGGGTTACTCAACTTTTAAAAAGTTTAAAAATTTAAATAGTTACATTTTTAAATAATGCCGGAGTTTTTCTTTACGGGAATGAAAGTGCAACGGGACGAAAGCGGCGAGAGAATACTGCTGGGCGTTAACACGTTCTGCGGAGTGGTCATGCTGCAGCCGATCAGGGCTCGGTGTGCTGGAGTGTGGGTGCCCGCTGGACTGCCCTGTATGTGCACATACATTTGGCCGTATGTAGCCTATCCTCCATTCCGACTGGCGCAACATTCGACTTGAACCGGTTCTTCCTTAACGCAACTACTGCGTAAGTCGGGGAGTTTTCGTACTGAGTAAATCCACGAAAAACCCTAAAATAGACCGTGTCCCCTCCGAAATCGGAACCAGCCACCTCCCGAACACAAGTGCATAAAGGTAACGCGTTGGACTTGCTCAAACTGACTGAAGAAAACCACGACAAATCTCAATCAAGATAGTCTTGGGTCCGGTCCGGGACAGGAAACGGGCGCTTTGCCAGTGAAACCCAGAAGCGCGACCGCGTGTGTTAATGTGTTCGTTCTTCTTGTTGTTGTTGTTGTTGTTGTTGTTGTTGTTGTTGTTGTTGCTGCTGCTGCTGCTGCTGCTGCTGCTGCTGCTGTTTTGTTGTTGATTTGTAGCTGTTGTTTTGTTATTTTGTTGTTCTGTTGTGCGGTTGTTTTGTTGCTGTTGTTTTGTTGTTTTTGTTGTTGCTGCTGCTACTGCTGCTTTTGGTGGTTGTGGTGTTGGTGCTGGTAGTGGCGGTAGTTATTTATTATTCTAATGCTAATAAATTACTGTCAGAAGCGACGATCAAGTTCAGAACCTGTAATTTATATTTTACCCTACAGCTCGCCTGCAAAGGACTCAGGCAACAATAGAGAAATCATTCAAGCGTGATGTTAATTGATAAAAAAGGGATGTTGTAAAACCGTGTCAGATTCAATTAAGCAGTTCGACAGTGACTTTAAAATAAATGCTGTCATTCTGTGTAGTGACTACGCTAACGCCTGTAGGACAGCCGATGGGATTCCGACTTTTGGCAAGGGCGAGATAACATTCTCTTACCCACAAAGTCCATATCATACGTGAGACAAACCCAGCCTCCTAGTCAAAGCGTATAGGGGGTAGGCGGCTGGAAGGTGGAACTCACCATTTTCCTCTATCTGGTCGATGGTTAAGAACGCGTGGATACAAATCTACCCACCACGTTTCCCTGTAGTGGTGGTTATCTAAACACAAGGATAAGTTGAGATCTGGGCTATTCTGTGGTATTATGCAGCGTCGAATGGTAATCCTTTACCGACGTTTCGAGACAGAGTATCGGTCCCGTCTCAAGGGCCAAGAAACTGACCCTTCAAGATGGGAGCGATACGCCGTCCCAAGACGTCGGTAAAGGATTACCATTCGACGCTGCATAACATACCAGAAGAGCGCAGATCTCATCAGCATCGCGGCCGAAGCGTGAAATCACAGAGACAAGTTGCCTTTGCCTGTGACAAACACCAAAGATCGATACGTCATTTCTATGCAGTTCGGAAGTGTAATTGTTTCTTCAACAAAGAAAGAAAGAAAGAAAGAAAGAAAGAAAGAAAGAAAGAAAGAAAGAAAGAAAGAAAGAGAGAAAGAGAGAGAGAAAGGGAGAGAGAAAGAGAGAGAAAAAAGAAAGAAAGAAGGAAAGAAGGAAAGAAAGAAAGAAAGAAAGAGAGAAAGAGAGAGAGAAAGAGAGAGAAAAAAGAAAGAAAGAAGGAAGGAAAGAAAGAAAGAAAGAAAGAAAGAAAGAAAGAAAGAAAGAAAGAAAGAAAGAAATTTATGATTAAGAATTTCTAACAGTAAAATACCCACACAAAACTACAATTTTTAAGAGAACTGTAAGATAAAGATGTGTACTTTAGACGGTTACATCATTTAGGCCTGTTCATATAAATCACCGTATGTTTTGGTCTCTCCATCGTGTTTTGGGCGTCCAACGCTCGGTCAATTAAGGAGTGCCATTTCTGGGAGGCTGTCTCTTCCATTCACTCTATATTCCTTTTCTAATTCTCTTGACATCTTCATAACCCATTCAACTTATCCATACCTCACCTACCGTAACGTCCTTGCTATCAGCTTTGTGTCAGCCACACTACAAATGGCAAAAGTGGCAATTTACACACAGTGTCCAAATTTTAATCACCTGAGTCTTGAAATATATCCAGATACAGTGTACTGTCCATTATCCGTGTGCAGATTATCCGGTTTGAAGATTATACGCGCACGATCGTAAGTTGCCAATGGTTAACGCCGGAGGTGGGAAATAACGTAACCTCACGACGAGGGCTCGAACAAAATTCTCAATACAAAAAAAAAATCACAGACCATTTACGTAAATTGAACGTAAGCTGTGTATATATTATGTATGTAATAAAGAAAGTACTGAATTATTTTTTGTTCGTGACTCAATGTAAGTGTAACTTCTAGATTATCCGTGCACACTCCTTCCCATTATTACATAGGATAGTCGAGAGTACACAGTAATGTGCAAAACTTGAATTTCTACCTTACAGTGAAAACAATGCTGCTAAAATATAAAAAATAGATCAGTTAGTACTGTATAAGAGGAAAGTAACTTTTAGAATAATAAGACCCCTACAAATAAAGAAATTTTCTGAAAAAAAAAAAGATGCAGTATGTTTTAATGCTTTGATGCTGTATACACTCCGCTTTAGAAACTGGATCAATCTCACGGCATATTTACTAAACACAATGTTATGTGCTAGAGATTATGCGGAGTTGTGGCTCCGTATTGTCTTAAAATAATAAAACTTGTGTGCCTTAAAATTGAGAATAACCTGTATTACTTGTAAACTGAGGTTTGTAAGAAAATGAGAAATATTATATATATGATCATATCAAATATTAAATAAATGAAATTAAATTTTAAAAAATCACAGTTTAGACCTACAAAATAAATCTCAGAGCGAAAGCTGAAAACTAAAGGAATGCAGAACTTAAGATGGATATAAGGGATGTGCACCGCAAAGAAATTGGTATTAGCAGAAACATTCATCGCTGCAAATCTGTAATCTGGCTCAGCAAAGTTATCATCATCATCGTCGTCGTCGTCGTCATTATTATTATTATCATCATCATCATCATCTGTAGCGTGTTCTCAGTGCTACTAATCCTTTCGGGTAAAGAGTCCTAAATATCACTTTTTAATAATTCTAAAATCACAAATATGAACTTGCAGCGTAAAGTTGCGGCCCTTTCCTTCCTGTTTCTTTGAGACTCTTAAGAATTTGCGAGGCATTTTGTTGGACATAAAATAGTTCGGTGTGTTACTTTGATAAGGCGGCACGTGCAGTGGTCCCCGTCAGTTAATCAAACGCTTTAACGTCTCGATGAAAACTCAGCGCTAATATTCTACAATACTGTTCAGATTCTTTCCACTTCTAAGATGAAAGAAGGTAATAAACTTCTACTGCCGCTTAACTAAATTATATGTAGATAATTATTACTTTATTCTTTTGTCTGTAGTTTATTTAACCTTTTAAACCCTAGTGGTAACTTTACGTACCACCAGGTTTAACATTAAAAAATTCTACGTGGTGCCCACATTGCGTTTATGTGTTTTGTACGGATCTCAGAACAAACAGCAACTTTTGCCTTATAAAACATTAAGAGACTGGTTTTTATAACCGAAGTGGAGAGTGTTTACAGCGCGGTACGCACTGAGTCCTTATATAAAACAGATACGCTTCGTCTTTAAAGGGTTAATGAGGCTGTGAGTATTTAAGCCAATAAATATCGTCGCAAAATTGCGTGAGAGTAAAAACGAGTTTGAAAATATGTGAAGGAAGCGTTCGTAGTGTCACAGAAAGTACCACCCAGACACATAAAAAGAGGAACTGAAGAAACCCACGGAAACCTTAAAATAATCAGATAGCGTTATGGCTTGACCACATTTGTTTTTGAAAAAGTGTATAAACACAAAGTCACGAAAAATGAGATGGGCGGGGCATGTAACACGTAGGGAGACAGAAAAGGTGCATATAGAAGATTGGTAGGAAGACCTGAGGGAAAGAGAAAACTCCGAAGACCTAGGCGTAGATGGGGAATAATATTAAAATGGAACTTCAGGGATTGAGCACGGGGCACGGACAGGATTGATCTGACTAAGGATAGGGAGAGGTGGCGGGTGCTTGTGAATGGGTAATGAACGTTTGGGTTCCATAAAATGCGAGGGACTTCTTGGCTAGCTGAGGGCCTCTTAGCTTCTCAAGAAGGACCCTGCTCCTTGGGCTTAGTTATTTAGTGAGTTTGTTAGTTTGTTTGTTGGTATAAACATCACAGAAGTATGTACGTTTCCAAGTAACGGGCAAGCAATTGACAGGTCTTAAAATTTACCCTCTTGTTTTGGTCGGATTAAATACTGAAGTTGGATATTTCCTGTATTAAAAATTAATCTTTCTTCAACATATTTTTAATAGACAAATTTTTATGTAGTAATTAACACAAAAAATCAATGGACTTTTTCACAATGAATTGCTGAGTGTAATTATATGATTAAACAACATGTGTTTGATATTAAAGTAGCCGAGTTAGCCACTATCAAATCACCAGATACGTGGCACAGAGCTGGTCCGCTTCATAACAATATTTGTCTCTCCTACATACGAAAACACACAATGATGTAAAAATGTGCCTCTAATTGCAGAGAGAAAGACAAAATCCGGCTAACAAAATATACTTACCAGGCAAAATGCTGTTCGCATATTAATTTATCTACCTGTGTGTATTCTATGCTGTACTGGCGACAGATGGGGTTCAGTGTGACAGGTCAGAGACTGTCCTGAAAAATAGCCATAGGGTCTTGCTTCCAAACCACAATCTACTTAATCTCTATTATTTATTTATTTATTTATTTATTTATTTATTTATTTATGATACATTTGACGACCAACTAAGTCCATAGAAAAGACACCCTTGGACAGGTAACATTTCTTCATCTTGCTAAGAAGGCCCCCCCATTTTATGGCAGCAGAAAAGGCGTTAACGTGTTTACAAGTGACCGTAAATTATCCCCGCCCTGAGCCCGTATACGGCTTCCCATCCCATTTCTTCAAGGTCAATTTTAATACTACTATCCCATCTAGCCATAGCTCTTCAAAGTGGTTCTTTCTTTGAGGATTTCCCACCAAAACCCTGCACACATTTCTCTTCTTCCCTGTACGTGCCACATACTCTACCCATCCCATCCTCCTTGACTTTATCACGAGAAGAGTGTTTGGTAAAAATCACAAATCTTAAATTGAATTTATTTATATATTCAGACTAACACAACTAACAATTAACCCTGTAAAGACAAAGCGTGTCGGTTTCACATAAGGACTCAGTGCGTACTGCGCTGTAAACATTCCACTTCGGTTATAAAAACCAGTCTCTTAATGTTTTATAAGGCAAAAGTTGCTGTTTGTTCTGAGATCCGTGCAACACACATAAACGCAATGTGGGCACCACGTAGAATTTTTTAATGTTAAACCTGGTGGTATGTAAAGTTATCGCTAGGCTTTAAAAGGTTAAAATAGATGTTCGAACTGCAATTCAGTAGCTTTCTTTTTGTATTCCTGTATTTACTAACGAGACGAGCTTGACTAGCAGGAATAAATTTATGTGTCTTCATCCCACTGTGTTTTAAATCTAATTAATTTATATGCGCAACCTAACACGACTAAAAAATATAAACAACTCAAAAATCTCCTTACTGATCAATTTACCGCAGCCTCCTGCCACTACATCCCTGTTTAGTTGAAACTGTTCATTTAATGACAGTTGTGGTCTCTATAAATAAATAAATAAATAAATTTTTTCCGTGGTGCAACAACTCCTAGTGGACCAGGGCCTCCTCATTATCGAGGCTTCACGATCACACTTACACACCACACTCGGTAGGGCTCCTCTTGACGAGTGATCAGCCCGACACAGAGACCGCTACCTTAAAAAACATGCTACTCACAAGAGACACGCTTCCATGCCCCCGGAGGGATTCGAATTCGCAATCCCAGCAAGCGAGCGGCCGCAGACCCACGCCTTAGACGGCGCGGCCACTGGGATCGGCATATATATCTGATGACAGAGCAGTGAATAATGAATTGGAAAGGACTGGGAAGGAAGCGGTCGTGAACTGCTACAGGTAGGCCTACTAACATGGTGTTTGGCTGCAGGAACTGAAGGGTATCAGATAGTACGTCAATCATGATCTCTGTCCTTCCGATCGAGGTTCGAAGACGGCATCCCCCGGATACAAGAGGGAAGCAACGCCCTTGAGCCAAATTGCAGCATTTGGACACGCGACTGACTGAGACAATTCAAATTCCGCGCGACATCTACTTCCTTGTCTGTTCACAACCCAATATCCATGATTACTTTCCCATCTCATTTAGCTCTATAATCTCTGGAGCCGAATTTATATCCGTTAAGTGTTCCTTTCGCTTGTTCCAACAACCCTCTCCTTCCTACCCCTCGCAGCTCTACCCTACAGGCTACTTTATAAATCTTTGTCCTTCTGTAAGGAAGGTTCCTTGAAATCGTTAATACATATTAGCAATATGCTGCAATAACACACAAAGTAAAAAAAAGCTATCAGAAGCGTATAGTATCATTATCAGCTAAATTGAAGGAACTCCTTTAGTAGGATATGACGCCGTGCAATTTGGTAGAAATTTGCTGACATTTTAGAAGGCACCCCTATTTCTATTTTCGTGATAAAACACTTCTTCTACTCTGAAGACGGAAGCAGCAGTTTCTTCTGGAAAGTCGAGAAATTTCTATTAATTTAATTTAAGACGGTATTCTTCATAATCACTACAGCAGCAACTCTTTATTTCGTATCACTTTCATCGTCCCTGTTAATTACAGCACAAAATCTACACCACACTACAGTCCAATTAGCCAAACATCTGTCAGAGACACTTCCTATTTGGAACGATTTAATACAAAGTTGTATAATGCCGCCAATGATTTTGAACCAAGCTTTAAATGGTTAGACTAGGGAAATACAAGGAAATCGCTGTGTGTGTGTGTGTGTGTGTGTGTGTGTGTGTGTGTGTGTGTGGAAGGGGAGGGGGAATTAGTGTTGAAATTTCATGGGTCATATATATCAGGTTTCGGCCTGTGCTAATGGTATGAATTTATTGGTAGGAAAAAATACGCAACAAAATTTAAGAACAACCGCAGACATTTTATCGGACGATATAATGGAGTTTGGAACAGAAACAAACGCACAGAAAAGTACGTAAATGATTATGCTTGCTTGTAACGAAGAAGAAAATGATCATATGGAGGTAACTTAACTTTACAAGTGTGGCAAATTTCATACATTTGGAAATGATAATAACAAATCAAGATTGCAACCATACAAATTAAGACAGCAGTTTGAATTCGGGGAATAGTTGCTGCAACGCCTTTCATCGTCTTCTCTTAACCCTTTAAAGACGAAGCGTATCGGTTTTATATAAGGACTCAGTGCGTACCGCGCTGTAAACACTCCACTTCGGTTATAAAAACCAGTCTCTTAATGTAGTATGTAAAGTTACCGCTAGGCTTTAAAAGGTTAATGCGCGCTGGCTTATAAATTGTATCAGAGTGTATAGAAATAAAGCCATCGCTATTGCTTTTATGAGTACGGAAACTGGGTTGTCATAATAAGCAAAGGACACGGATTCATCTACATTATAGGCTATAAAAAATTTAAGTTGTTCCTGCATAAAGAACACAGCCAGTTTGCATTACGAAAACACATCACTTGGTGGTGTTCGGGGAAATAAGGGCTCCTCCTTGGAGGATTCACTCGCAACACGTAAGTACACAGCGTAGCAGAACGTAGCGTTTGTAATGCGAACGCAGGTGGTACGTGCACTTACCGTTGGGCTTTGAAAAGCTAAGGCGATTGAAAACAGACAGCCATGAACTAGTTAAATCAACTGCACAGTCTTACACCAAATTTTATGAAAAATCACCTTAACCTTTTAAAGCCTAGCAGTAACTTTACGTACCACCAGGTTTAACATTAAAAAATTCTACGTGGTGCCCACATTACGTTTATGTGTTTTTACGGATCTCAGAACAAACAGCAACTTTTGCCTTATAAAACATTAAGAGACTGGTTTTTATAACCGAGGTGGAGAGTGTTTACTGCGCGGTACGCACTGAGTCCTTATATAAAGCAGACAAGCTTGGTCTTTAAAGGGCTAATATAATCCCCCGTTTACACGTATATTTCCCAGTGGGTTTATTCTGTTTGGGATTTTAGGGTAAAATATTATATGTTTTTATCACTTTCTCTGTGCTTCCTGTATGTCTCTCCAATCTCATTTTCCTGCGTGTAAACACCTACGCTTTACTTCTCCTAGGTCATTCAACATGGCTGTCAGTGCAGACCATATAGCATCAAATGACAAGGAAGGTAACTGATTACGATTTGGAAAGAACTTGGCAGGGAGCAGTTCGCTCTTTCGGGACGTTACGCAGCGTAGGTTGCTAGTTTGTAACCAACCTACGCTGCGTAACATCTCAGAAGAGCGAATGCTTCGTTTTCACTGCGACGAAATCATGAAACCTCGCGTTCTTGGAAGGAAGAAGTACAGTCGAACCCGGTTATAACGATATTGGTTTAAGCGACACCTCGTCTATAGTGTCAGATATTCTGTGGTACCAATTAATTTTTCACTGTTAACCATGACTTTATACCCCTCGGTTATAAAGACACTCGTTTATAAAGACACAAAATATTCAGTCTCTTTCATGACGTTATAGCCCATTTAGACTGTAATGGCCTATGCCAAGTTACGTACTGCCATTTGACTGGAGGGGGTAAGACAAACCAAGGATGGCCCACGTCAGCATTCTGGGTGGAACAGGCGAAATTCTAAACCAGGTACCTCGCGAAACCTGTCTAGATTACGACCGCCCCCCGCCCCCCGTCCCCAAAAAACTGTTCAGTCCTCCAACAATATTGGTTTAGATGAATGGTACAACTGAACTTCATTTACGTAATTTTATCTTTTTTCTTCGTCTTCACTATGCACAAACGCTATCCTCACACCTTACGGACACCTAGACTATGTTCTTCCGTCAGATTAGATGTTATGCCTCACATCCGTATGCGGCTAGTGAAAGAAACGGTATTCACCTTACGAAAACTTTACTCGCTTGAGTGCGCAATTTGTTTAACCTTCGCGGAGGGTCAGATGCAACTCCAACCATCAGTCATGTTCCTAGCGCGCTGCCGTAAGGGCACCTTAATTACATACTCACATCGCATACATCGATGCAAAGTTCCTGCAGAATGATGGAGAGGTACGGGTATTTCGTTTCGCAGTAATAAAAGCAAATTACAGCTTAAAGGTTAACAATTTCGCAATTAAGCCATTTATGTAAACTCAGACGTCGTTCCAGGCAGTGCTGTGTTTATTTCAACCGCTTTCAAAGGTCGAACTGCTTTAACTTTCTTTCTTTCTTACTCCTTCCCTCTTCAACCCACTTGTTCACAGCAGGTGTCGAGGGTTTTTGTAATTTCACTTGATCACACTCAAGCACACACCACAGTCAGTAAGACTCCTCTGGACGAAGGATCGGCCCGTCGCAGAGACCTCTACCTGACAACACAAACACTGTACAAGACAAACAACCATGCCCCCGGTGGGATTCGAACCCACGATCCCAGCAAGCCCTCGACCGCAGACCTACGCCTTGGATCGCGCGGCCACTGGGATCGGCCTGCTTTGACTTAACAGGTTATATTTTACTCATTTGTGTGGTGTACGTAGCTTTACGCGGTCTCAATCTCCCTTCAGTTTATATACTTGAGCCACACTGTAACAGAAATGTTCCCACAACCTTTTAAAATACTGTAACTTATTACGTTTATGTATACAAATCACATCATACGTAATCGAAAACAAAAGAGGCAACGTACGTACGTACGTATATAACCTAACATTTTAGCGCATGCGCATAATGTTTTTGCTTCCTCGGCTACACCAACAACTTGACAATATTTTGCTCGAAAAGACAAACTTTATTAGTGTCGCGGGCAGAAATACAGCCTCCCTATGTCTTCATTTAAAGCGCTCAATATTTTTGGCCCGTTTTTAACCAAATTTGAATTTTCTCAACAGAGATTAATGAAACCCCCTACCATAAAATTTCACGGAAATCCGTCGAATGGGATCTGCAGTGATACATGAGGACAGATGACCAAACGAACGGACATGACGAAGTTGACAGGCACTTTCGTGACTACGAGAACGCGCCTAAAATGACAAATCTCTGATTTCATTAACTGCCATAGTCCCCAGCCACACTTCGGTTTCAGTCATTGAAAAATAATGGCCTATCCGAAATTCAAACCAGCATAAGTACGTGCTTACACAAACAACGTTAACACAGCAAAGGTAATTTAAGCGTTCACGTATTTCCCTTCATAAAATGAAAAAAACACAACTCGCATTATTTAACAGTGCTCTATTAGATAACAAATTATAGATCTGAAAGATACATTTTTCCAAATATGCTCTTAGCTGCATTAAACTTTTAAAGCCTAGTGGTAACTTTACGTACCACCAGGTTTAACATTAAAAAATGCTACGTGATGCCCACATTGCGTTTGTGTGTTTTGTACGGATCTCAGAACAAACAGCAACTTTTGCCTTATAAAATATTAAGAGATTGGTTTTTATAACTGAAGTGGAGAGTGTTTACAGCGCGGTACGTACTGAGTCCTTATATAAAACAGATACGCTTCGTCTTTAGAGGGTTAAAATCTCTTGAACAAAGTAGATGTTCCTAACGCCCAAGCAAGCACCTGGTGTATCTTTCATTCCTCAAACAGGAGCATTTGATGTACTGGGCAAAATACTGCAGTAAACTCCTTCAGCATTCTACCAATGAAAGCTACACGTCAGATTTTTCAGTTTACACAGTTACTTTTATTCCCGAACGCAATTTTATACCTTCTGCCGCCCTTTTTCACCACTTCTTAGCTTGCACACCACAGGCATCAAACAATTAAACGAGGCAGGTGTCAGATTTCTCTGCCTATTGCTGCTGAGTCTGAACACAGTATTTTACGTTAGCCCTATTGAAATGCAATGTTCGTTCGGTGAATACTGTGGCGCAAGGTGAATGATGTAACGGGTTTAGACTTCAGTGCTTTACAATGGAAGTCCAACTAGCATAAAATATATTTCAGGCTTCACGAAGTGTAAAACACTGCACATGAATTATTCCCACATTTTTAGTAACAGAATTAGAATACTTTGTTGTTGCATGATGATTTTATTCTTTTGTTTTCTAACATCAAGTACGTCCCATGTGTCACTCAGTAGATTAAAAGAATGTCCTGAGTGTCCTGACACATGAAGTTCTTTACACCACTTGAATAATTACAAAAGTGGAAGCGTCCTTCCCTTACCCTAGTTTTTCTTAGTGTGTACTGTTATGTTATAATGACACTCGTAATACATTTACTACGATGACATTATGAATACAAATTCGTAATGCACATTCCTTAATTTTGCAGTATGGAATGGCATGATGCAATAAGTAGCTACCAAGTAAGGAAACAGCAGTAAATACAAATTGCATTTAGGCTATAAAACCAGTTGTGGCTGGCTATAGAAGTCTTGATGTTCGAGGATTCCCGCTCGAGTCTGGAAATACATTGGGAACAAACTCTACTTGCATGCATATATACACGTCATTCTACGCGACATCGAAAGGTGACCCGTCAAACAACAGTAACACATACGGAAGAAGAGCATTGGTGTTCTGGTACCATACCGGTGGCTCAAGAATATCGTGTTACCCTGCATGTAGCATCGTACAGCTATTTCAACAGTACCGTATTATCCTATTTGCAGCATTGTGCAGCTATCTCAACAGTACCGTGTTATCCTACATGCAGCATCGTGCAGCTATCTTAACAGTACCGTGTTATCCTACCTGCAGCATTGTGCAGCTATCTCAACAGTACCGTGTTATCCTACCTGCAGCATCGTGCAGCTATCTTAACAGTACCGTGTTATCCTAACTGCAGCATTGTGCAGCTATCTCAACAGTACCGTGTTATCCTAACTGCAGCATTGTGCAGCTATCTCAACAATACCGCGTTATCCTACCTGTCGTGTCATAGATCCGCAACTGGAATGTCAAGCCTGCATTTTTGTCGTAATTTTCACCGCATGAAGGTCGACACGCAACTGCATATGTCGTAACACGTAGTGTACTCTCCACAAATATTTCGAGGCTCACTGAGTGTGAATACTTCTGTAGTAACAAGAATAGAGACAGATAAAGAGACAAATGGCAAGAAATGATGCGAAAGAAACCTACAGACTAAAATTGATTTGCTGGCGTATAAACACATTCGAGTAGAGTTGTTCCTGAGAAATTAATAACCGCTTTTGTGGAGAAGAAATTTCCTGATTCATTTTTGTACCTCACTTCAGAAATTCCCACCACTGGTTTCTGTAAAATTCTGTGCATGCTTTTAGAGGATGAGCTTTTAGAAGATTCTCACGCATGACTCGGCTTCTGGAGTTAGTGTATGACCTCACAACGGGTGGCAGAACCTATATTTCTTCAAAAGGAAATACGTCGAAATAATATAGGTATAGACGATGTCATGAATTCTCTATATTATTTTATCATACTGTTTCTTCTGGAGTATGGAAACACAGTAAGCGTATCTAGAATCGAAAGTGATGTTGTCAATTGTGTGCTGCTGCCTAAATGTTAATTACAAGTATACAGAAGGAGAGTGTCAGATTCCTGAATGTTGTCTCCTTAACAACAGGGGCGGGGCTGCATATTCATCTCACGGTTCACCTCTGACCTCATCAGCATACGTATTACCTCTCACGCTGGCTACAAGAATAAAAAGGCAGGATATTTTCAATAGACATTTTAGTGCTTATAGAACATGAGACTGGCTAAAAGAATTTAAATGGGACAACCTCTAAAAGCGGTGTTATTAAAATGGTACTTTCAAGATAAGGTGGCGGTAGTCAATCGGCCACCTGTAATATTCGCCCACTGTACGTAATTGATTCGAAGACTATACGCGTATACATTTTCTTCAACATCACAGTACATTATTTTAAAAGATTATATCAATCAACCACTCCACACATGTTTCGAATCGTAAGATCCATCTTCAGGGACTAAAATCTTGACTTAAATGAGTATAAAGCGTTAACACAAGATATAAAGTTCTGATAACGCCTTATATTCATTTAATTTTACGAAAACAACGGTATGTCTAACACAAAAAATATTCACGTTGCCATTCATCATTTCGTAGTGTCTTATGACAGGTCCATAGCCTCTTCCAAAGCGAGTTCTCTATACAGGGCGATCTAGTGCTTCCTTTTTCAATATTCAGTACCCTCTCGTTTCCTTAAGGTAATTCAGTAGCTGCTTATGTCTTCTTCGTAATATTCCCGTTACTTCTACCCCTCCGTTATCTTTCTTTCCACAACGTGTTTAAAAGGCAGCTTCTAGGCAAGATATGACCAACCAAGTCAGCCTTCCTTCTTTTTATTGTATAATGCAATAGTTAATTATAAGAAATAATGTACGGCTTAAAGATTACAGCAGCTAACGACCTTGCCAATATAAATATTAAGGATATAGGGAAAATTTACAATTATAAAAATTTTGAAGTATTTTAATAAATAATCTATAAGAAACTAAGCACTTACTGCTATGCACCTAATAATGGATATTCTAATTGAAGTGTAATAATATAACAAATATAGTGGCTTACGTCAAGACGAAATAGCTTGTTCTACATTGATGCCGAAGAAAACAGGAATATCGAATGGCAATACAACGGAGAGGATCCCTGTGAAATTCGGAGTTGAATAACACCACAGAGCGAAGTCCTTTGAAGCAGAATTCCACAAAGAAGTTTCCCCCACTGAAATGCTGTTTACGAACACAGCTACTTACCCATCCCATCGCAGACTTATGGATTTCGGGGTTGTAAATGTACTCACGAAGTTCCTGGCTGTTTAATGTCCCAAATTTTACACCTGTTCTTTCGTAAATATTCAAGGGTTTTACATTCGTGTTACACTAACTGGCTGACTAACTGACTAACTAACTAACTAACTAACTAACTAACTAACTAACTAACCAACCAACCAACCAACCAACCAAATAACTAACTAACAAACCAACCAACCAAATAACTAACTAACTAACTAACTCCATGGAGCAGAGGCCTTCTTGAGAAGCTAACAGTTTCTCAGCTAGTCAAGAAATTCCCCGCATTTTATGGAACCCGAAGGTTCATTACCGCATTCACAAGAACCCGCCACCTGTCCCTACCCAGAGCCAGCTCAATCCAGTCCATGACCCAATCCCACTTCTTGAAGATCCATTTTAATATTATCCTCCCATCTATTCCTGGGTATCCCAAGTGGTCGCTTTCCCCAGGTCTCCCCACCAAAATCCTGTATGCACCTCTCTTTTCCCCCATACATGCTACATGCCCCGTCCATCTCATTCTTCTCGATTGGTTACCCGAATAATATTTGGTGATGAGTACACGTCATTAAGTTCCTCGTTATGTAGTCTTCTCCACTCCCCTGTCGCCTCGTCCCTCTTAGGCCCAAATATCCTCCTCAGCACCCTATTCTCGATCACCCTCAGTCTTTGTTCCTCCCTCAGTGTGAGAGACCAAGTTTCACACCCACAAACTACATTTACTAAACCGGTAATATATAAAGCAATTTATCGGAATAGAAATCAATACATTTGCCGCTTTGAGCGTGGAGACCCTTTAAATAAGTGAATGTTTAAGAATCACCTGCTACAGCTCAGTGAACGCGCGTTTTCTCCAGCAGGAACTCCAGGTCTTTATGATTACGTGAACGATAATGTTCGTTTTCCATGTTGCAAATCATACTACATCCATAAACACATTCTGTGCACAGAAACGGACTTTTTAAATGTTAAAGGCGAGCGACACGTATAATTACATATTGCTTTTTGAAGAGCTTAAACCAATGTCTAGAATGGATATGGTTACACTTCTTTGTGTACCAGCTGTTACCTACTGCATGTGAATTCTTATGGCTCAAATTTCAAGAGCAAAGGTAGGAAAACTACAAATGTGATAAAATTTTAGAATAAGTAACGTACAATTTTCGACTGTGAAACAATTTTAGAGGAACTTCCTGTGTAATTTATGCATATTCCCACTGACTTTCGAGCCACTTTTTTTTCCTTTTCAGAAACGACATCTGTGGCATCTGGCTTTTGTAACATGCCACGCACAGCGCAAACAGTCGTTTTAGCATTCCCTTTAGATATGGCCAAGTTTTATCGGCTTAGGAGAAATCGCAACCTGCGCTACACCATTATGTGAAAAGTGTGCAAACTTTCTGCCCTGGAGTCGGAAACACGGCTAGTTTTCAGAAAAGATTCAACTCTTTACGATTTTACATATCAACCTGACATTAAATAAGCTGCCGGCTTTATTCTGAACCTTACAACAGATTTCACTTTGTTTTCACTGTGCATTTTTTATATATAACACTGATAAATACACCAACAAAATGCACTATAGACGATAGAATCACTTTTTATTCACTCACTTCATCTACCCCGACATGTTTCGGTGCGTCATGACACCATCGTCAGGGGGATTTTTTGCACTTCAAAGACCTTTGTCACTCGGAGAGAAGCATACAGATTATGTAATATTGTTGCCAAAAACCCCCCGAAGATGGTGTCATGACGCACCGAAACATGTCGGGGTAGATGAAGCGAGTCAATAAAAAGTGATTCTATCGTCTATAGTGCATTTTATTGTTGTATTTATCAGTGTTACTTACAACAGATGTTTTCAGATCTCGAGGAGAATTTAAGAATGGCGCCGTACAAAAATATTTGAACATCATAGCAAAGGGGAGAAAGGGGATTCTAGAGAGACAACACTACCATATTTTGATTCAATATTCCCACAGCGGTGAAGGCTGCCTCCATCTTCAGGGCAGGTTTGTAGGGGCTGTAGGTTCCTCCGAATTTTTGGTGCCTGCCTGAAAGACACATGGCCTCACACACAAGATGATATTCATTTTTAACTACACTGAATGTACTTAAAAGCCAGTTACTACATAAGTTAGTACACAAAGTGACACTAGAGTAGCTGCTGTCACATTTGAATGACGTCAAGTTGGTACTTCTGACAACAGGAAATTAAAATTACATGGATGGAATGAAGAAAAGAGGCGTAACATTCACACCAAGTGTCATGACAGCCTCTCATTCGGTTGAAGAAACTTAGCCACACCGATTTGATATCATAAAAGTGTTCGTGTTTATCGGTGAACAACTTTCAACGCATCAACAAATGACGCAATGTCTCAACATAGTGCGTCATAAAGTGGTGTTTTAGCAATTTTAGTAACTGGGCTTATGTACTTTTACGTGTTCCGTGTTCAGTGTTCCCCTGAAGATGGTGCCTTTAGCACACCGAAACATGTCAGGACTTTTGTGAAGTTTTCTAAACATTTTCTTTTAATTTTGTGTAGCAGTTGGTAAAATGCATGTTGCTGTAATACTACGTACAAGGAATGGGCAATTTTAAATTATTGAATTTTATGCTGAAGAAACGGGTGAGTCAGCCCACTCCCCACTGAATACGATTACATCATCCCCAGAGCTGCTATAACATTAAAGCTATACCTATGCTACTTCAGTGAAGAATATAAGTGTCGTGGAAGTAGAGGTGCATTCATTCATTTTGTCGGCATTCCCAGCCTTTATCGATGAGATATGTGTCTCCTGCATCTACTGAATTCGACGTCAATGGTCACTAGAGTCGTTCTACAGGAGAAAGCAAAAAGCAATCCCATTACAGGCCTGAACAGGCCTTTAGGGTTCCAGGAGGTTGACGCTCCCAGAGTTCTAGACAATCGGCACTTGAAAGTGGTAAGGTTGTCAGCGCTACGCACCGGCCGCCTTTACACCCCAGGAAATATTCCTGGTACCCATTTATGTTAGAGGCTGAGTCGACCCCAGGGCAATAGTGAGACCGGAAGGATTATGTAAATGATAAATTCCAATGACACCCTCGGGAATCGAACCCGCAATCTTCCGTCTATAGGAGAAGACGTCAGAATATTTCCAACATTTGTACATGGAAAAGAATGTGAAGGCTCCACTCCACACCAACGTACGTACTTCCTCCCTGTTGTAAAGATTTGACGAACAAAGAATGGTTAGTGAAAGCTACAAAAGGTGCTCCCGGGCAAGACGAGATATTGATAAGGGTACGACTATTGGAACCGTGCTGAATTCTCCTCGTGTATCCGAACCGCCCATAGAGGCAAAGTGTTTGTAACCATGTCATTGCCTTTCTAATGGACACGTGCCTTTTTTTCTGATTCCAAGTAATGAAAATTGAACCAAACAAAAAAAGTATGAACGTGAGTATTGAAATTGATAAGATTAAAAACAAGAGTTCAATATCGCAAATAAAAATATACAGGTGAAAGCAAGTACTACTTTAAATCGCTCAAAAATTAATTTAAAACACAGTGGTTGCTGTATGTACCACTTGTTTCAATGTTAGAATTCCATATTTTGACCACACTCCGTTTATATGAGTTCCGTGCTTTCCTCTTAACATTTACGTCACACACCTCGTATTAACGTAATTTTATGCTAGACTATTTCGGACACGCAATTTTTAAGAACTAAGATAATGAGAAAAGTAACGTTTTTGAAAAGAGCGGCGATTACTTCCTTTCGAGAAAGAAAGCGCATTGAAACGAAGGTGGCGGAAGAATACTACTGGGCGATAACACAGACTGTGGGTCCTCATGCTGCGGCCGATCCAGTTCCAGCATTTTGGAGATTTTCAACCGGACTACCTTGTATATATACGTCTATATATACATACATGTGAATATACATAAATATATATGTATTTTTATATGTATAACCTATTCCAACTTGCGACAGATTCGATTTACGCCAAATATCGGGAAAGTAAGTAACGCTTAAGTCGCAGAGTGTCTGTATTTCTCTATCCGGGGTTCGAATCAAGACGGGGGCAAGATATTTTCTCTTCTCCCAAACGCCCACCCAGTCTCCTACCCCATGTTTAACGAGGTCTCCTTCTCCAGGAGTAATGCAGCCAGAGCATGAGGCTCACCACTCACCTCGAGCAAGTGCCGAGGTTAAGAATGAGTGGTACTATAAGCCCACGGCATGTACAGGGACAAATTTTTATTCCCTTAAAGAGAACTAAGGAACTTAATGATCTGTACTTATCATCAAATATAAGAATGAGATGGGCGGGGCATATGGCACTATGGGGAGAAGAGAGTTGTATACAGGATTTTGATAGAGAGACCTGAGGGAAGGAGACCACTTGGGAGACCCAGGCGTAGATGGGAGGATAATGTCAAGATGGATCTTCAAGAAGTGGGATGGGCTTCATGGACTGGATTGAGCTGGCTCAGGGTAGGGAGACGTGGCGGGTTCTTGTAAATTCGGTAATGAAATTTCGGGTTCCACAAAATGCGGGGAACTTCTTGACTAGCTGAGGAACTGTTATCTTCTCAGAAGGACTGTGCTCCATGGAGTTAGTTATGCAGGACTAATTAACTCGCTTGTATGGAGACTCGGTAGTTGTCAGTGAGGCAGAACCGAAGTCTTGTGCATCACGTACATAAATTTTAGGCTTCGAAAGGTCACCCACTGTGTTTATCATCTCTGATACGTTAACAGCTCCATAGAAGTGGTGAGGTGCTATTCAATGCAATGAGTCGGTGGAAATTAAAGGTGACAGGCTATCAGAGGCTGAGTGCAGTAGCCCTTCTTAAGTCACTGACGGTCGCTCGGCTGTTCAAGGAAGTTACCCGTTTCATCACAGCCTTACTTCTATCAGACCTTTAAAGATTAAAGTCAGTCTAAACTGTGTATGAAATTCAGTTCCTATTCCTCAGGGAACATAGCCCGCTATACCGGACAATCAATTAATATTGTACAGGGAAGTACTCTCTAATTTTTACTACATCCTTATAAAAATGATCACCCTGTACCGAAAAAATGCAGGTGGTACGTACATTCACCACAGGCCTTGAAACGGTTAAGATCAAGTGTGCACAAATGCCGGGCGCCATGTTTCCGGGTGACAAAACGTTTTTTTACGATGGGCCTCTAATAACTGCAGGTCTTCTGTAAGGGTCGTCCTTCCTTTCAACCTTTGGCACTTAGAATTTTGAGGATGTTCCTAGGTTTTTGGAAAATTTGTGTAAATTGCTTATGATGTTTAAAATAGTTTATATTATTCATAACGTGCACAGTTATTGATTAAGCACAAATTGATCCCAAATAATGCACTGTTTTTATTCATTATGTTCTTATATTAAAATATTTTTTTCAAAAATGTTTCTACCCCTATTGGGATCACCCTCAGGGACACGTTTAAAAGTTAAAATTACACAATCACAAAGACAGTATTTTGCGTATGTTACAACGTGTGCAAAATACTGTCTTTCTGATTGTGTAACTTTTAACTTTTAAATGTATCCCTGAGGATGACCCGAATAGGGATCGAAATATTTTTGAACAAAATATTTTAATGTAAGAACATGCTGAACAAAACAGTGCATTGTTTGGGATCAATTTGTACTTAACATTTAAAATAATTCGTGAATATACCTTCTCCTATGCCAGTTCAGTCCAGTCCAGTCCAGTTTAGAATTTCGCACTTTATATCCTTAAGATCTGTTTCAAAAGCATCCTCAATAAAGACTTATAGATCCTCAACGTACCTTCGTTATTTCTGGTTTGTGCAGCTAAAATTTCGTATGAATTTCTTATTTCTCAGGTGCGTGCTGTAGATAGTATATCTTGTTATAACACGTGCACGATAATAAGAAACACGCCAGAAGCAGATGGTTGAGAAAGTGTGGAATGGAACACTGATCATCATAAACAGATACTTTACAATCCCAGCTATTACATAATAATTTAGTTCGGGTTATGAAATGTTCAAAAGCTTTCCAAAATTTCGACACTCTTCTTTAAGGCAGGCATTAAATCTCCCTCAGTAACACGCACGTCAGCGTCAGTACAAAGTGTCCTGGCCAGCGTTCAGTGGCAACGCCCTTGTGGAGATAGAAGAGGCTACACACACACACACACACACACACACACACACACACACACACACACACACACACACACACCAACGCGNCACACACACACACACACACACACACACACACACACACACACACACACAGCATCGCGTATTGCGACATCCGACATGAGGTAATTTATACATGACTATTATGTTCCCATAGGACGATAAAATATATGCCCATACAGATGTAAGATGACAAAGTCTAATGCCACTGCCTCCTCTCATTTAACCCACTTCACATTCGCCTGCCGCATTCCACTCCAATAAAAAGAAATAACTTTTGAAAAGCAAACAAAGAGACAGGTCTTCAATGGTACGTGCTGTCACGTTCAGAACAGACGATCGAAATCACACTCGGTGTCGTAACAGAATACAGCACCTGTGTTACCTGGGTCAGTATGTCTAACAAACCGGACACATTGCGAATTAAGGAGTCCTGTGTGATAATTTCCTGTCACCTCTTGATGCAATACATTCACATTCTGCAGTGACATATTTACACACACTCATGTTACATAAATCACTTTCTAAAGAAGTTGTTGAATAATTACGCCCACCGTTAAACCTTTAATGCCGGCCTCGGAGAATTATACGAAACTTTAATTCCTTTCAGAAACAAGATAAAATCCGTCCAAACACAACTACGTTCCATTTATTTACAGAACATGTTTCGACCGATTTAGGTCATCTTCAGGTTTATAATTCTTATTCTTCAAAACATATGGAGGAAAAGTTTCTACAATGCGTTAAAAATATTTATTACATTCTTTTCATTATGCCGACCTCGGTGCAATATACGGGCCTTTCATTTTTTACATGCTGCCGGCGTCGGTACACTGTACGGTCATGAATGCATACAAGAGTCGGAATGGCTAGACGAGTGGAGGGGAACATGAGGAAGTACCCCTGTGTGGAAATGTAACCGTGACATCTGCGCCCTTCTGGGATATAACGCAGAGTCGAGTGGTAATTCTTTACCGACGTTTCGGGACAACGTATCGGTATGTTGTCCCGAAACGTCGGTACAGGATTACCACTCGAAGCTGCGTTATACGCCAGAAGAGCGCAGATCTCATCAGCATCGTGAAGGAAGCCTGAAATCACGGAACTGTAACCGTGTTGAAATGTAGAGCGGGCCGATCCATGGTATTTCTTTCTGTGGCCTCAGTAAACTAATCCTCTTACTGCATAGAGCAGAATCTTTGAGATGCGACAGTCGCTCAGTTGTAGTATAATGGTGTTCACGTCTCTCACAAGAAAAGAAGCCTGGAATAAAGTCTCCGATCGCAATCTTACAGCACTGTGTGCGCGGGCAGCCCTGAGGCACAGAAAAGTGACGGGCATAGCATGGGCGGTTGAAGAGAGCAAATACACAACAGATAAGTAGTCAGTCTTTCCGAGAAGGCAGTTTTATGTTCTTACCTCTCTGTCTAACCCGCATTTCAATACATTTCACAATTTTCACGTTACTGAATATGAATAACTCTATGGTTTATCTCAGAAAATACATCAGTATAGTGCAGTTATTGGTGGCACGCAGTGGCGCTGTTGGTTGAGACACGGCGCTAGAAGCCGGAAGAAAGCGGGTTCGATTTTCCATGGTTCCACTGACAATCCTTCCGACCGCACTATGGCCCTGGGTTCGACTCAGCCTCTAACATAAATGAGTACCAGGAATACTTCCTGGGGGGGTAAAGACGGCCGGTGCGTAGGGATGAAAACCTTACCACCTTCATGTGCCGATTTCTTGAAATACGGGAGCCTCAGCCTCCTGGAACCCTCATGGGTTGTCCAGGCCTTTACAGGGATTTAAAACATAGTACAGTTATCGACTAATTTTCCCGACACCTCTCCAGCATCCTCTACGGAAGAATCCAATTAGAGGGACTGACATCAGTTCCTTCTGCAGTGCCATAAGACTGCGAACGGGCTCTACGGTCTGCGGGAATACAACGTATGTGTTCCAGTACGATCGTCAGAGTGGCGCATAGGATTAAAATGGCAGAATAAATGCCCCAATACGCAAAATTGTGGTATTCGTTTCCGTAACAAATGAGTTGGCTACCCGTGTGATGTACGTGGAATGCTGTCCGCGGCATATCTCTCTACACAGACCTACCGCTAAGCTCTAGCGTCAGAAGTTGTAAAATATATATTCAGTGCTCTTAATACAAGATATTACCTTTACCTTGTACAGTAGATTTATTTAGGACGAAAGTTCGCGAACCAATAAAGACCTTGGGAATGACTGTGACTTAACACGGGGATGTAATTTTAGATTGTGATATTTATAAAGATAATACCGTGTAGCCCGGTGGGGGGCCACCGACGTTATGGAAGAACCTGTTGCCTCCATCTTCTGAGTATAAATTATGTCACAACCGTCACGTTCATAGTCTGAAACGCTCAAGATTTTAAAGCCTCCATTTCTTTTGGAAGGTCAAGCCACGTCACTGAGTAACTGGTACCCGACTTTTCGAGACAACTTAGGGGTCTAATTTTCAAGAATATTCTTGGAATTTTCGACCCTTCCATGAGATCATTTGGATGACCCGAAACGCCGCGCACCAATTACCCAATGGTGCGGAGCCACATCCCAGAATAAAAGAAATTTTAACTACATCTCCCTGAAAGCCTGAAAGTTCCAAATTAACCCTTTAAAGACGAAGCATATCTGTTTTATATAAGGACTCAGTGCGTACCGCGCTGTAAACACTCTCCACTTCGGTTATAAAAACCAGTCTCTTAATGTTTTATAAGGCAAAAGTTGCTGTTTGTTCTGAGATCCGTACAAAACACGTAAACGCAATGTGGGCACCACGTAGAATTTTTAGTGTTAGACCTGGTCGTATGTAAAGTTACCGCTACGCATTAAAAGGTTAAGATATCCTAGCTGACGTATAAAAATTAAAAGAAACTGTACAAAACCCACTTCAGCCCAAGCTAATTTTAATCTTTGAGTTTTATTTGATGGTACTATCAATGCATTAGACTGTATGGCCTGTTATGATACTGTAATTAGAGAATAATGAATTGTGGTCACGTGGAGTGAAGCGATCGTGGCCTAACTTGAGGAACAGCTACTCCACGACTAACTTCACAGTTACGTTCCAGAAGGTCCGGCCCAAGTTGAAATTTGCCCAAGTCGCAACTGAGTACACATACGGTCACCTATATATGTACACAGAAGGAAGTCCAGGTGATAGCCAAATTCCAACACAATGAAATTTGACCGGCCGCAGCATGATCGCCATGCCGCATGTGTTATCGCCCAGCAGTATTCTTCCGCTACCTTCATCTCAATGCTCTTTCATTCCGGCAAGGAAAAATTCGACGTGCTTTTCAAATATATTATTTCAATGTGATTACGTTTTTAAACGCCTGTTAGTCTGAAATTACATAACTTGAAATCGTGTTAAGTTGTAGAGTGTCTGTACCTATCACGGAATATTCCCTGGAGGCACTGAGTAAAACCAAGGAGACCTCAATCACGGTACACATTTGTCATTTCAGGCTTCCGCCACGATTTAGATGAGATCTGCACTCTTTTGGCATATTACACGGTGTCGAGCGGCAATCCTTTACAGACTCTTCGGGACAACCTACTGAAGTACAAAAAAAGAAAAAAGAAGATGGGTCAGATAGGTTGTCCCAAAACGTCGGTACAGAATTACCAATCGACTCTGTGTCATGTCGCAGAAGAGCGCAGATCTGAAGATACATATTGTCTGTGCTTAGATTTCAAACCCGAACCTTCCACTCAACTCCAACGTCCGATAAGCCAGCCTGACGCCTACTATTGTGTGGAAGGTCAATCCTGTTAAATGCTGTTACTTGTTATGTGTGATGGCTTCGCGTTAAGTCCTTATGACAGGCGCTATGAATGGTGCTGTTGTTAAAGACAGTTACATAAGCTTTATCATGAGTCGTGGGCATATCACAAGCAAACATAATAGACAACAAATGAAATGCGTGAGTTAAACATTTTTAATGTAATTATAAAGCCGTCACCTAGAACATTCTTAATAACTAATCGATAGAACTGAAGTCAGGCTACCTTTCAACGTAACAATCTGAATAAAACAGTTGCTTGTTCTGACGGGCAGGGTAGCTGTCTGTGGCGTCATGAGAATAAACTATTAATCACATCACTTGAAAACTTTCGACAAAAAAAAATTTAACCTCTCCATACACACTAGAGTAACCCGTAAGTCGTGCTTGCACTGCCCTCCCTTTTTTATCTAGGCGAATATACAGTATACGCCAAGCGTCTGAAGGCCGATTTATCTCTGGTAGTAACATCTTGTCTTCGGTGTCAGGCGCTTTTTATAAATGTCGAGACGATACTAAAATAGCTCACTACTTTTAATTCTCTTCGTATTCATTTGGACAACAAATGAAAACTGTCAACATAAATTAATCCGTAGATTTAAAATTGCGTAGTTGTCCTTAATAGAAAATTCATATCAAGGGAAAAAGGACATATAATACACACGTGAAAGCAACGCGTGAAAATTTTTTCTTATTTTAAGCTTATGTTGTGTGACAGGGAAGTATTTCTCACTAAAACAGAATTATAATTTTAATCTGCCCAATAAATTTATTTTCAGAAAAAGCTTAGAGGTGCGGTTCTTTACAATGATACTTGAGAAGCTGAGAGTCGCCAGCCGGTTAAGACATTTCTCGAATTTCACGCAATTCACAGTTTCATTGCCGTATTGAAAAACCCTGTCATAGACTTATATTAAAGCTGGTCCACACTCTATATCACGTTCTTTTAAGATCCATTTTAATAATATCCCCATTTAAGATCATTTTCCCCCACTGTTTCTACCCATTAAGTTTTCAGGTTAAAATACTGCATCAATTTCTCATTGCCTGCTAAGCGCGCTAGACGTCCTGCCAGTCCCCCCGTTTATTTAGTTTGAGCCATTTGTACACACACTCGCTCCCGTTCACGTCACTACAGAAAACAAACTTTTATCTCGTATTAAGTTCTAAGCTGCCACAACTCAAGGATTCTGCTCCTAAGTTTACGGCTTCCTGGGAAGTAATTCCTACAGTTTAGTCGATGGCTAAACGTGGCAACAACACTTTTCTTTCAGTTGCGTCTACTGAACAACATGGTATCAAATACCAGAACACTCTACTCATAGGTTCAATACCCTACATTATTGTGTGCAGTATGTAACAATATGGTAGCACACCAAACCCTTGTTTTACGCAGCAGTTCTGTTCCTGAAAAGTGGGCGCAAATAAAAAAGGCGTACATAAAATGGTATTCGAATAAGAAATAATGTAATACGTAGGGGTTAGCGTAATAGAGGGTAGCCAGCCAAATGGCGTTAAACCGAAAATGAGTGGGCGTAAATTAAGAAGTAGGACATATTAACAAGGGGCGTTAGAGGAAAAATGCGTGGAAGAAGTGGGTGTAAAGGAAGGCCTAAGTGTAGTAGACTCAACAAGGTTAATGCGACATGATCTGCGGTCTTGTGGTACATTCCGTAGCGCTGAGTGGTTTTTCTGTACCGACGTTTCGGGACAACCGATCGGTCTCATTTTCACGGGTCAAGAATTTAAAGAAGAAAAATCACGCAAGTGTAATGCGGATTTCAGTCAAATATCAGAACACTGCCCTGCTAAGTGACGTAGGGCCCACCTGCTCCATCACACTATGATTACAGCTAACAGACGAAAAACACCAATCGCTGTGCACATGTCTCCACTTTGACCTTCGATATTTCGACGTCAGACTAAGGGCACAAAGAAATTGTGATAATTTCCACGTGGGGACAATATCACGCACTAAGTAACATGCAAGCGACAGTCTTCACGTTGGGCACGTTAAATGAAGTGACACTGAATTTTGGCCGTGTGTCTGTTTTAATTATTATCTGTTTTAAAAATATACCGACAAAGTGTCTAAAAAACCTAGCGATTTTAACTCACCACATTCTAATATTTCAATGACTGTTGATGTATTCGTGCGTATAGTGGCAATAAAACTTAGTGAGTGTACACCATCTAGTGTTTTTAACAAATGGTTACTTATGTGAACTTTGCACCAGTGACCCCCTCACGATGGCGACTTGATCGTCGAAATGTACATACAGGCTTATGTAAAAATTAATATAATCTCTAACTGTGCATTAGTTGGTGCTTATCAGTTCAGTCTTCACAAGGTTTGTTCTGTACTCTACTTCAGATGTTTTCAGGCTTGCGTCGCGTTGTTGGTGAGATCTGCGTTCTTATCGGGTGTTACGCAGCGTCGAATGACCCAGTCGGCTTCTTGACAACTGAAGATGGGACCTGTACTTTGTCCCGGAACGTGGTCAAGGATTACCATTGGACGCTGCATAATACCCCAGCAGAAAGCATATCTCTTCACACGTTCTATACATTCCCTATCAGTTACGACTTTAACTGGATTCTGTACACTCCACATTGCACATAACACTAAATGACTGGCGGAGGTTTCTTAAAATAATTTATGTACAATTTTATCTTGCTACTTAAAAAAGAAATTTTTATTAAAAATTTTACTTTTTTAATATTATCTGTAAAGACTAATATATTTATCTTTAAGCACATTAATAAGCATGCTGTATATTGTTATAGTCCAACGTGATGATGGCCTGAAAAAATAAGATGAAATATGTTTTCTGCGTAACGTGTATATTATAACGCAGCAATTAAGGTGTATCAAAAGGTACAGTTCCATTTGAATCACATTTGTTTTGTGTTCTTATTAGAATCGTTTGTTTCGTAGTCCTTCCCCCTTCTACCTACTCACAGTAGGTGTCGAGGTTGTTTATTTTCACTTGATCACACTTAAACACACACCACAGTCGGTAGGATTCCTCTGAAAGAGGGATCGGCCCGTCGCATAGACACCTATCTGACAACACAAACACTCACAAGAGACAAATACCTATGCCCCCGGTGGGATTCGAAACCACGATCCCAGCAGGCCCTCGGCCGCACACCTACGCCTTAGCGCGGCCACTGGGGTCGGCATTAGGATCGTACGTAAGTTCAATTCAGTTTCACCGTAGCTGCATATGCTGTTTATTACTAACTGGTGTGACCGTATATTACAAAGGCCTTGTTATCCTGTGGGTATGAATACATTCGAGGAGCTATCCAGATAAAGATTCATAATTTTACGACTGTAATTTTATTGCTCATCCCGCATACTGTAGAAGAAACCTAAGTTGACTTCCACATAGATGATTGTCACTGTACAAGAAGTATTTTTCATGTCATAGTAAAATGTGACCAGAGAAAGTTTCTATGTTACCTAATACCTAACGGTCTGTGTTTTGTAGTCTGAATATACAAGAAATATATAATAAATTTAAGCTTGATCAAAGAATAATGCATTGCACTACAGGATAGTAGCGACGCGCGATGGCGCTGCGCTAAAAGCCGGAAAGTTGTAGGTTCGATTCCCGCTGGGGTTATTGTCATTTTTCATTGACGTAACACTTCCTGTTGCATTAGGGCTCTGAGATCGACTCAGTCTGTAACAGAAGTGAGTACCAGGAATATATCTTGGGGGTAAAGGCGGCTGGTGCTTAGGGCTGACAAAATTTTCAGCTTCTTACTAGGACTGTCAAGAAATTCTGGGAGTATCAACCTCCAGGAGCCCTAACGGCCTGTCCAGGCCTGTATAAGGATTGCTTTACCTTTACCTTTACCTTTTTTTTAGTGGTGAAGGACACCGCAGCAGACGCTACTGACGCACTGCAGCCATGAGGCTTATTGTGCAACCCTATGATGAAGATGAAGATGATGATTTTTTGTCCTTTTCCTAGTAATGGAGCACCGGTGGAATGAAATTGACAGGGGAAAACCTGTCCCAGTTCCACTTTGTCCACCACAAATCCCACATGGACTGACCCGCGATCGAAACCGGGCCTTCGCGGTGGGAGGCCGGCGGCTAACCGCCTGAGCCATGGCACGGCCCTACTTTACCCTTACTACAGGACGTTAACACTATGTACTACATACTCTCGCATAGTTTAAAAAACACAGCCGTAAGTGTTCTTACATGGCACACCGGAAACCTGACCAGCCTCAGCGCAGTGGCAGAAGACAGCATAGTCACACGGTAACGACCAAAACAGAATGGCAGTAACGATCGAAAATTATTGGCGAAGGTGCCCGTTTTGAATCCAAGTAGGGATTCCGACAGAGCCTGCGCGGTTGACCTCTGTCCTGCCAGAAATATATTAAAATGGTTCCGACCAATCATCCTAACACAATGTATGATATAACAAGGGCCGTTGCATATTACAAAATAACTCAGGCAAATGTTCTGTATTCGAACCCCCGATCCAAAATTTCGACTGAACTAAGGCCACGCACACCTCAGAATGAGCTTTCGTAAATATCGAAAATTTATTTATTCACTGATGTTTCATTTAATTACAATAAGAGTACGGCTATATAACGTTGAATAGTAGCTTTGCAGTGCGTGAAGAATTTACGCGAATGAAAGGAACTGGTCGCGGCTTGATTGTAGAAGTCACACTAATATTTGCCTAGGGATACTTAGGAAAAATTAGAATAATGTTATTCAGAATAGCATGGATAATATTTGAAAAAGAGATCTTCTGAATTAGGGGCAGAAATGTTACTCAACCCACCGTCATAGTTTCGGCCCAATACCTCTCTACAACATTCATTCATTTATTCACACATCACACAGTCGGTCTTGCAACAGGTACACAGTCTCTTCCAGATAGTGTTATTTAATACTTCTTCTTTAAATTCCAGTATCAACTTGTTTCCTTAAGGTCATCCAGTAGCTGCCTATGTCTCCTACCTCGTCCTCTCACCTCCTCTATCCTTTCAATAACGTGTTCTGAAACGTTGTTCCTACGCAAGATGTAACCAATCCTGTTGGCCTTCTTTCGTTTTATTGTATGTAGGATGCTCCGCGTCCGGAAACTCTATTACGCGCTTTTACGAAATAATCACACAAAAATTTGAAGTGTAATATTTTCCTGTGCAATAACACTGTTTATAAGGCGTTTGGTTCATCTTTTCGCACTTTATCCCAGTGTCAACAGAATACAAATTTCACCGGTTCTTTTCATTACTGACGTTCATTCCAACACATGTTCTTCAATGCTCATTATTCTGTTGTTCCGGATACGCTGATAGCTAGGTTTAAACGCGTTATACTTGACTACAGCACGGAACGCACATAACCTGCAAATCCTTCTACCCTGTTCTGAATCCTTCTATTCATTCCAAACTTGTCTGTAACTCGTACCATTTTCGCCACACTGAATTGTTCCCCTTGTGTGAATATCATTAATTTCCACACCACCTAAGTACAAAAATTGGGTCACAGATCCTTAGTTCTTCTGTGATGCAGTCTAAGCGCAATAAGAACCAAGCAGACCAAAACGACGTACAGAGCAGAGTGTTTGTGCTCATCATAAGTTACCTCGATGACAACCATATTTCATGGGTACAGTAAAATTGCTTTATCGTGTTCTAATTTTCTCCCATAACATAAAAACTTCCAATAAAGTTACAGTTATTTTATTCTTTGCGTCTCTGGTAAAGGAATTTAATAGCGTTAATTTATTAAAAATTTTATTGCTTCGAATTTTAATACTTAATTTCTGTACCGCTTTTATTGTTTTTGGCACTTTAGTGTAACAAGTGGGAGTAAAAATGTTTCTACTGACGAATAAATTACATTTATTTCGCTTCCAACAGGGCACAGGCCTTTCTGCAGTCATTATTTTTATCTGCATCCCTAAGCAGTTTTAGAAAGGAGTTAGGCCGAAACGCGTATGTATAAGAGGGAATATTTTTCTACCTCAGATCTTAAAAGTACCTAACAGACCCCAAAATGATTAAAATTCTGGAAGTTTACTTAAAGTAACTCACTTATTATACTTCCTTCGCTACAAGCCCTTAGAGCCAGTTCAACACTTTAAGGCCAATTATGTACATTTACCGCCTGCTTAAAACAATGCACAGTGTGTTCCAAGAAGGAATCATAAAATTTATTTTTCTACTGCACAAATTTAAGTCTAGAGAATACTACTACTACTACTACTACCACTACTACTACTACTTTATATGTGAATAATTTGTTACTTACGCAAACTTACGTTCTATGTTATACTTATCGGTTATAATATTAAAAAGAAATATTCATTATCTCAGAACGGAGAGTTTTGCTCTTTATAGCCGCAACAAATTATCTATTGAAATGTGCAACTACCCATCTCACTTGCTGGATAATGGTCTTCTTCCTAAAGCTAAACTTTCCTCAGATACTAAAGAAATACTCCGAAATGTAAGGAACCCAAAAATCAACACCATGTTTACAACAGCCCGCCAGTTGTCACCATCCTCATCCAGATGAATCCAGTACACACGTTCCCACACTATTTCTTTAACATCCACTTTAATAACATCCTCCCACCTAAGCATATACATTCATAGTGGTGTCATTCTGTCAGCTTTCTCCAACCACAAAACCAGTACGCATTCCATTTCTCCCCAGTACGTGCCATATGTAATGCACATTACATCCTCCATACTCTGACCGTCTGTGCAACTTCACAGCTATCTTTGCATTATTCGCCAGTAATACGAGCATATCTAAAAAACACATGTCTACAGTCTATGTATAACATGTAGCCTACCTAAGACTAAGGATTTTTATACTGTAAATATGGATGCTGTTTAAAATCCAGAGACGGAAATATTTATGATTACTATACGTAGATGACACTGTAAGGCACACTGTGTTTCATTCAGAACTGTTGTACTAACTTTTGGCCAAAAAAAAGTTGCATCTGTAAAGCTTATATTATAAACGTCTTTTCTGGAATATTTGTACTTTACAGCCTGCACGATCAGTGATATTATGGGCTCCCTTGGAGCTATAAAGTATAAAAGCGGATCAGTGGAGAAGTTATCTGTGTAAAATACAGCTCGAGATGGCGAGCTGTCAAATTGTCAAACTGGGGTGTATAATAAAATATTCGCTTTTTTAATCGAGAAAAAAATAAATTCTACAAAGCATTCTTCTAACAGAACAAATATTACAACGTAAGGTGTCAGGTTCTCACGGCCTTGAAAAGTCGTGCTGCTGTAATCGGTTTACGAAGGCGTGTAGTTTGGCAATTGGGCGTCAAACTTTAGGAGGGCAGGATGCTGTCTCCATATCCAGGCCCGTATAGAGGCAGTAAGTTCCTCCGAAGCAATGGCAAGTACGCCTACTTAAGAAAATACTCGATATTACGCTATGGAACACTACAGCATGGACTACAAGATAAGCATGTAAACTGATACACAGTATTCCCTCGGGAATCACATTTGCGTCTACTTGCTCTGGTAAAACTCCCAGGAGCAAACTTCTGATTGCAACGTAATTAATTCAAGTCCATGGTGAATGAGAGGAAACTGACTCTAAATAAGTTCATTGCGGATTGTGTGTTGATTATTTGTCTGTATTTACACAAAGCTACGGAAAGAACAGAAGGGGGCAGTACTGTTGTATTTTATATAACTGTGCGCATACGCAGGTATTCTAATTAAGATATATTAAACTGAGGTAAACAACAGAAATCTAACGTTGAATATTCAGTGCTGCGACCGAAATTCAACCTTAGTCCCTCTGCGAGTTCAAGTCAATATTCCTCGCTGCACCGATACGAACAATGAAATAATTAAATGCGATGCATTTTATCCTGGTGCATGTATACATAGGCATCAGTAATTAACGGTTTAAAACAAAACTTATTTGTTAAAATTCACACTCAACTACCTGTTTTGGCTATGGTGTACTTGTATTGTTCTACACAGCCTCAGGATGGACAATCATAGCCGAAACATGTAGCTAAGTGTGGATTTGAATACATAACTATTGTATTAGACGGCTAATTGTCTGTGTCCAGTTATAAACAATGCTTTGAAAGGTGAAGTAAATTAGGAATAAATTGCAGAGTGGCACTCTGTGTTTTTAACAGAGTGTACATCTCTAAATCTCCATCATAAGCACAACTTTTGATATGATTTATGAAAACCTTTGTTTAAGGTTTTAAATGAACGTGGGACCGGTTTTTATTTTACAATATATCATCTCACATTGCGATATATTGATTTATTTAAAATACAAACAGGAATAATGATCCCAGAGAATATTCTCTTTCGTGCAATTTATTTAAGATGAATGTCTGTCTTGTACTCTCATTCGTACGTTAAGTGTGCTTAATTATTTGCATTGTTTACAGAGAGAAAGACAAAATTTTATTAGTAAGTACGGTTATTCCCTGAGGCGTTTTAACATGATATATGCTGAAAACTAATATTCAATTAAGGCAGATCCTTAGAACCTACCAGCAGCAGTGAAAATGCAATTAAGTTACGTAAATAAAATAACTGTCCATTAGTTGCCGTTAAAATATTGATGCCAAGAAGGAAGTATATGTAAAAAAGAGAGTCTGAGGGCTTCACAGACACATTTCTGTGTAAGACTAACAGATGAAAGAGCAGAAACCATAAATCTCCTTTATTCTTTGTTTCAAAAACACCAGGTTTCAAATCACAACACTCAAAGTTAAAACAATTGCACAGACTCGTGGTACCAACCTATGCTAGACAAAAGCCCGATGAGCGAAGATCTCACCTTTACTCATATCTAATTCTTTTAACATCAGTGTCGTATAACTCGTAATGGAGTTGTGACATTGTCTCCCACACTTTTCAAGGCCACTTGTATAGAATTTACCGTCGTCTTATTTTTCACTTAACAGTCAGACCCTTTGTTACCGTCTTCAGAGAGAGAAGTGCGTAGTGACTCCTACTGTGTTGGTACATACTGTGAGATCAGCAATTACATAAAGCGAAGCAGGATAGGGATGTCTTCTTGTCTTGTCCATTCGATGACAGAATAATAAACCACACCCGAACTAACTCCATGGAACAGAGTCACCTTAAGAACGTAACAGTTCCGTAGCTAGTCAAGAAATTTCCCGCATTTTATGCAACACCAATGTTCATTACCGCATTCAAACGCACCCGCCACCTGTCCCTGTCCTGACCCACAGCAATCCAGTCGAAGTCTTCCCATCCCACTTCTTCAAGTTCTATTATTTTCCAATCTACGACTGGGTCTTCAAAGTGGTTTGCTTTCCTCAATTCTCCCCAGAAAAATCCAGTATGCACCTCTCCTGTCAGGACATTCAGATTCTTTCTTCAGATTCAAACCAGATACCACCACAATACAGGTCAGCCTATTATATCTGAGATAAACAGCTTACTTTACCAGCTCTCTGATAATTTCCTGCAGAAACCTCTGCCCTATTCCTGCAGCACTCACTGATTCGTTTTGTTAAGGTTCAGTATTTTGTTCTCTAGACAGAAATTAATTTAAATTCCAGTTAATGGCCAGGTGCTGCCCACTAATTCGATAGAAGCTCCAGGTTCGGAAAAAACCGTATAACAAGTGCTGCACGCACCGTGAACACACAGTGCAGAAGGCTCAAAAGGTAAAAAGAAGCACGCATGTGTTATCCAATTGAACACGGTGACTGATTGTGTAAATACATTATCTACAGACAGAAGCAGCAAAACACTGTCGCCAGTGGCAACCAAAAACCGGCAGTTAATTACCCTGTGGGCATTCGGGGGCTGATGTTCTGAGAATTAGCAATAACGCTCACTCACAAAATGCTATGAACTAGAATGTGTGGTCGCAATAGGATGAAATTCAATAAACGTGAAAACTGATCTTCTGGGATGTGACGTCATGCAGCTTGGATACTGGTACCAATGCCTCGGAGGAGCACGCTGCCTCCGTCTTGAGGGTCAGAGAAATGCAATATAATAACCTTCAAAATCGCCACAGTTAAAACTCCAGATATTAAATTTCGCCACGTAACAGTCCATGAAGGCCCACATGGGGAGTAGACGTATAACTTTAATTTTTCTTTAACCTCGGCGCTAAATGGGAGTGAACTGCCAACGCCACGACCCGGACGATTTACCCCGCGAAAGAGATCCTCCATACCCGGAGGCCGTTCCTCCATCTGCAACCTGAGGACGCGCCATGCCGTGGTGAGAGGGACCCACTTATCACGAAATCATACCCGACTCTTTACACTTTTTTTATGTGATGAAATTGGACGATGGATGTAGTAAAAGTAACATAAGAACGGACCTGCCAGTCAAGTGCACTATGTATAATATAATTGAACAAAGTTTGCTTGGAGACGCTTGGGAGTTCCATGGATCGCCACCAGATGGCAGCAGACAGAACTATGAGATCGTTTGAGTTCCGTAGATGAACACTAGATGTTAAGAGATGCAAATAAACAGGCCTATGAAAACGCTTTCAAGTTTAATCACAAACCTTGAATGTGGTAACAGTGCACACTTATGCTCTTACAATATTTATGCTGTTATGGTACTTGATATGTATATGGAATCAAGCGTGAATGAAGGTAATACAACACCACCACGAAATTCCAGTGTTTTAAATGTCGTAATACTGGAATGCACAGCAGTTATATGCTGTGATTTATATAGAACTGCACGTAACATAACACTGTAGCATTTCAGTGTCACAATACTGCAGAAATTGAAGAACTCATTCTAATATAACATGCCTAATGCTCTCATGCTATATAACCGCACATAATATAGCATTTCAGTGTCACAATACTGCAGCAATTAATGCACTCATTCTGACGTAACATGCCTAATGCTCTCATGCTATATAACTGCACATCTACATAAAAATTCAGTAATGCAAAGGTATGTAACGCTTGGAGTTTCATGGGCCTCCGCCAGATAGCGGGACAACTATGACAACGTTCGAGTTCCACAGACCGCCACTATATGTCAGGAAACGTAAATACAGATAACTGTGTTTTCTGCGCGGTACGATCTGAGCCTGTATTATGACTCGGGTTTATTTACGTGTTTTGTATGGATTTCGGAATAAACCGCGATTCTTTCCCCATATGCATTAAATGATTGAATTTAAAACAATTTCGGGGTGTGTTTGCTGCGCGGTACGGACTGAGCCTGTAATATGATTCGGGTTTATTGACGTGTTTTGTATGGATGTGGGAACCAACTGCGACTGTTTCCCCATATAGCATTAAATGATTGTATTTAAAACCCTGTCAGGATGTGTTTACTGCGCGGTACGGACTGAGCTGTAATATAATTGAGATTTCTTTAGTGTTTTGTACGGATCTCGGAACAAAAGAGCGATTATTTTCCTATGCAGCATTAACTGATAGATTTTTAAAACCGAGACGGAGTGTGTTTACTGCGCGGTACGAACTTAGCCTGTAATATATAATTCAGCGTAATCTTAGTCTTTAAATGGTTAAACACAAAGATATAAAATAGCAAAGAAATATTCGTAAACAATGTTCTCTGTGGCTTAACTTATGATTTAAGTTTGTGCCATGGCTCAGGCGCTTAGCCGCCGGCCTCCCAGGGCGGAGGCCCGAGTTCGATCCCTGGTCAGTCCACGTGGGATTTCTGGTGGACAAAGTGGCACTGGGACAGGGGTTCCCCGAGAATTTCGGTCTTCCCCTGTCCATTTCATTCCACCGGTGCTCCATTACCAGGAAAACGACAATGATGATGATGATGATGATGATGATGATGATGACGACGACGACGACGACGACGACGATGATAATAATAATAAGGTTGCACAAGAAGGCTTAGGGTTGCGGTGCTTCCATAGCGCCTGCTGCGGGGTCCTTATCCACAAAAGAATGAAATCATGGTATGGGATTTTATGGTGTGGCTCTTCCTTCAAATGCTTCAAACTTTTGCCTTCTGCAAGCAGTAAGTCCATCTTATATACAGTGCAACATCGTTAGTTTCTGTCCCACTCCCACACTGGAGTTCCATGGACCACCACCAAATAGCAGGAAAAGACAAGACACAGAATTCAGTTTGACGGACGCGCGGATGGTATGTACCAGACACGACTAATTGGGGTTGGCACGTTAACTACGTAAAGGTTCGCTGGGAACTAATACAATAGTATAATATACATACATACATACATACATACATACATACATACATACATACGTACGTACGTACATACATACATACAGACATACATACATACATACATACATACATACATACATACATACATACATACATACATACATACATACATACACATTATTCGGGTTTTCAAGAAAATTGCGGGCACCACTACGAAATTATAATACACAGGCATATACATTCTTCAGGTTTCCACGGTAAATACGTAAATGGGTGTTCCTAACCCGCCCGGGTCGCCGGGCACCAGCATACTAGTAAAACTCATAATTCGGTCGACCATCATATTCCAATCAAAGTGCCTAAGCAGAAGATAAACTTCGCGATTTCAGGCTCCCGCGGCCATGTTCATGAGAGCTGCGATCTTCTGGGGCATTACGCAGTGTCGAATGATGATCCTTTACCGACATTGCGGGAAAAAGTATCCGTCCATTCTTCAAGGGACAAGAAGTCTTCTTGGACTTCTTTACCCTTAAAGAAGGGACAGATACCTTGTCCCGAAAAGTTGGTAAAGGATGACCAACGCTGTGTAATACCCCCTAAGGGCGTAGATCTCAGAAGATACTGTTCTTCCACAGAAGGATAATTTTCGAAGACTTAATGTTAGCTTAGAGGACTGAAGGGGAAAACAGAAAACAGAGAAAGGGAGAAAATTAAGAGCTGGATGGAGAAGTGCAGTGCGACAATTCATGGGAATTCCTCTGCATAGCTTCGTGCAAAGATGTCAGTTGGTGTGGCGCACATCTTCAAAAACAATGGGTTGTATTCGTACTGCGTTTAATTTGACTAATGTCAACAAGAGATTACAGGAGGCTGATGGTTCTAAGAGAAGTGCTGCTGAAGATTCGAGTGTCCTGCGATGTGATGTGTCGTTGAATCAATATTTCCGTTGTTCCAAAGCCACTAAGTTTCTTCTAAACGCAGGGAACTGTTTACCCAAAGACACAGTATAACGTTACAGAAGATAGGAATATTCAAGAGCACATAGGTACCTCTATTTTATGGACACATTTATGAAATTCTTTATTTATGTACTTGCATACTAAATGGGCTAAAGTGAATTTTCCCCCGGAGACTAAAGACAGCCGGAGCGCAAACCCGAAAATTTATTCACATCTACAGCAGAGTCTAAGAGTGGGTGGAGTTTTAGATCCATCATTCCATATGCCTGTATGTTGCGCAAACGTATAAATTCGCATTAGCTTTACGTTACGTGCTTCCATGTGGAAGGTCACACAAAACAGAGGACGTTGTAAAGTTACGTGCCTATATACACTGACGTGTTGAACTTACGGCACTGGTTCTGATATCAAAGTACTAACAAAACACTGGAGATTTTGTTCACGCGATAATAGTCCTATATTTAACATGTGGTGGGTGCTCCTAGTGACTGGAATTTTTAAAAATTACCATAAACTGCAACCAGAATTTCTTTAGTTACGTTTTTCAGAGCAGCTGTGATTTATACCTGCAGTCCTTTAACTATCTGCCCTGTGTATTGTTTTTAGGTCTCGAACTACAATTCGTCTGCACTTATGTCCCCTCTGTGTCATAAACGAATTCGCGTAAGTCTAGGTTATGTGTTGAATGAAGTACTTGAACAGTGTTGGTTTCTCTGTCATATTTCCACTCTGCATTAGTTCCCGCTTTCTACGACTTTAATAATATCTTTACATTAACCGTGTTTTAACAGGTACAAATCTACCGTGCTACGTGTTCCACTCTTCTATAATTGCGAAAAATATTTGGTGAAGGGCACAATTTATAATCTCGCTTTATAAAAACTATCCCCCACTTAAAACTTTACGGCCGATTTTTCGGTTTCACTACGATTTCTTTACGCCAACAGCACATATACTAACTCGCCAAGGCTAGAGAGACATTTTACATTTTATAACGCGGAGTTGTAGTTCGCTCATCTGTGGTTATTGCAATATGTAAATGACATTTTATTTTCTGTTTCTTGTGTCATTGTTTCGGTATTATGGTAGATATTCTAAAATGAACTCCAAGCCCCTTCACAGTAGGAATAATTGTACGTATTACAGTTGCCAGGCAACTAACACGGCCCGTATTTTCATTCTGCATATTTATAGCTACCACTGCCGCCACAGAAGACCCTAAAAGAATATTCATTTTTCCCTGTGGCTCTGCGGATCGTGTTCGGGTCACGACCTTCCTTTACAAGGGTTCGCAGTCACAATGAGTGATCTGGACGAGTGATCAGCCCGACGCAGAAACCTCTACCTGATAGCACACAACACTCACAAGAAACAGACATCCATGTTCCCGGTGAAATTCGAACCCGCAATCCCAGCAAGCGAGCAGCCGCACACCCACAAATTAGACCGCACAGCCAATAGGATCGGTCTAAAAGAATATAGAAACCTAAAAATTCAGACAAATAGGAACGACGTGTACGTGGATCCTACACATTTAAATTGCCTTCACTCGCTTTTACAATGAAAGTTGGTAAACCTTTCCGTAAGGACTTTCATTTCTGGCAACTTTATAATGACCGCTATTTATTCGTCTGTAACTTAAAGGAACCCAAGCTCATGTGAAGCAAACTAACAATTCACACGAAGTATATACACAGTATACGTATATATACAGTATATATAAGTCTGCCGAACAGAAAAATTATTTTAAGATACAAAACGAAGAGAAACAGCATTATGCCTCATTACGTACACAATCGCCCTTGAAAGATAGAAACTGAATTGAAATGAGAAGCTTATAAAAATATTCGTTTATGAAAGAAACCAATATTTTGAAAAACGCAAAGGCTACAAGTATACTAATGAGGGTATTTATTATTATCATTGTCATCATCATCATCATCATCATCATCATCATCATCATCTAACAAAACAAACGTGGAAAACAAGTGTTTCGATTATCCACGAAATTCCTCGCCTTTGTGGAACCTGGTGTTCCCGTGTTTATTCAAGGAACAGAATTATGAAGCAGATTAATCCATGCCACATTCGCATGCCCTATTCTAATAGGCCTGTACATTTTATATTATACCCCTAGATCTCCTAAATACTCCAGTTCCTTTACACTTTCACAGTAAGACTGTTTATGTCCTTTTCATCCGAACACAACATCTTTCTCTCATACGGGGTGTTACTGTTATCTTGCGACTCTGTCAGTGTTTCAGACTGTGGAGCGCCGATGGTAGGATGTAAGCTGAATGTGCAAGTGGAAAAGATCGGAAAGGAAGCGGTCTTACTGTGCTCGAGATAATATCCCGACGTTTGTCTGGAGGGACTGCGGAAAACCAAGGGAAACCTTAGACAATGTAGTCTTTGGCCCGGCTGATATTCGAACTGGGAACCTCCCGAATGCAAGTCTAGGTCGTTGCAACGAATCGTTATAATTTTACAGGGACATACACTGTAACACTGTAGGACCAGCAACCATAATGTCCACACGCAACTTCAATGTAATATTATGACCATCAGCAGTACAACACAGTAATTGATGTTAATCAGTACATGTAACCGATAAAGGTAAAGCAATCCCTGTACAGGCCTGGACAGGGTCTGAGATTTCCAGCATTTCCAGGCAATAGGTACATGAATGTGTTAAGTTTGTCAGCCCTACGCACCTGTTGCTTTACCCCCCAATAAATATTTCTGGTACTCATTTATGTTAGTGGCTAGTTCGACCCCAAGGGCCGTAGTGATAAATTCCAATGACATCCTCGGGAATCGAACCCGCAACCTTCCGGCTTGTAGCGCAGCGCCTCAACCAAATGCGTGTCCCTGTTTTATACATTCTGCCATCATCAATTGAAGTATCTATAATACAATGTATTATCATAATTAATAAGTTTCTACTGATTACCTGAATTACGCTGTGGAAAAGATGCAGTGTAAAAGTCTAGTCACTAAAAAATACTAGTTACTTTTCTCACTTCCATGTTGAGCCATAAGAAAAGCAAATCAATATTATGTTGTTTGTATCCGGGTCATGAGGGAAAAGGAATTGTCATACAAGTGGCTGACCACCATAAACTGCACTCATAGTAACAAAATTTATGTGTTGTTTGCATGCTAAAATTATCTCCCAGTAGGTTCTAAATATTCCGCCTGGAGATGTAGATAATTGAGCGGCTATAAACTGGGAAACAGAAACGCTACTCGGCATTCCAGACGGTCCACGTAAGATTTGTGTTCGGCAGCTAACCGACACCTCGTACACGTTTCAGCCTGACTTGGCCATCTTGTCGGTTTGGCTATTGCATAAGGCTGTGCAGGAATTTCAGTCCATTACCAAGAACAGAACAGAACAGAACAGAACAGAACAGAACAGAACAGAACAGAACAGGACAGGACAGGACAGGACAGGACAGGACAGGACAGAACAGGACAGGACAGGACAGGACAGGACAGGACAGGACAGGACAGGACAGAACAGAACAGAACAGAACAGAACAGGACAGGACAGGACAGGACAGGACAGGACAGGACAGGACAGGACAGGACAGAACAGGACAGAACCGAACAGAACAGAACCGAACAGAACAGAACAGAACAGAACAGAATAGAACAGAACAGAACAGAACAGAACAGAACAGAACAGAACAGAACAGAACAGAATAGAACAGATGGTCACAACGTGTTTTAAGTGTTCTTTTACTAATTTACTTCTTGAAGTTTTTTCTTATATAATTATCATTGCTCCTCAGGTTTTTGAAGTTCAGCGGTAACCATTTGTTAAACATTCAAGAACTCTCAATTCTTGTTATGGAGTGCCTTTAGAAATACATAGAGTTCTGCGAGTTTTTATGTTTTCTTGGCCTGTGGCTCAGGCTTTCCTTCATCAGCATCATATCCCAGAAGAACGGAAGTCTTGGTATGATTCCCATATCGCATATGAATGATTACCTTCCCCCCCACCCAAAAATTAAACGAGTGTGTATGGAATGTAGAAGCACTGTTATCTGTGAATTATGAAAAATATTTTCACATATTATTTATTCTGGTCGACTCACGAGGACAGATATATCTTTAGTAGTGACGGCGCATGGGGAATTCAGACAGATGTTTATAAATAGCAACCGATATATTACACCGATCCCACTGGCCGTGCGGTCTAACGTGTGGGTCTGCGACCGCTCGCTTGTTGGGACTTTGGGTTCGAATCCCGCAGGGGTAATGGCTATCTGCCTCTTGTGAGTGCTGTCTGCTGTCAGGTACAGGTATCCGCGTCCGGCTCATCACTTGTAGAGGGGAGTCCCACCGACTGTGGTGTGTCTGAGTGTGCTCCTGAAGCCTCGATAATGAACAGGCCCTGGCCCACTAGGGGCTGTTGCGCCACGAAAAAGAACCGATATATTTCGGTTAAAAATATATTGAAATGAAATGGATTTGCACATTTGCGTGCGAGCATACACTATTATTTTCTGTTCTGTTCCATCTACTTATACCTGCTTATAAATTTGCTTGTTAGGAAGTGAAAAGCTAACAAATGGCGACCAGAGCTACCAACGCTGCCAAGGTCAAAGTTGTTCTCGCCAGGCAAGGACATTATATTACGAGTAACTGCATACGTCAGAGGATTACTACAAGGCATGCCTCTATGTTAGATGGATAGTGTAACTTAGAGTGCGTTACCGAAGTCTGTGAAGATGAAGTTATGTAACAGGATAATCAGTTTTGGAATTCGAACCACGGATTCCGTTCACAACATGACACAATTAAAATTTTTGAAAGGTACTTCCATTCGTGTCTATTGCACGGCATCTTTTCTAGACTTTTATCGACATGATCTTGACAATATCTGGACCCTTCTGCCCTGAACACAAAGGCAGCACTTACCCTTGAAAACATGGGACTTAAATGCCGAAGTACACGGTGTCACATTCCACAAGACTGTAAATTTCCTAACTTCACAGTTAAATCCATATCAATGTGCTCAGTATCAAACAACATTAACAAAAACTGACAATGACTTATGATGGAAAGATCCATGGAGAAGGGCAAGCGCAGAAGTAACAGAGGACTAGCGTTCATCGAGAGAGGTACTTCGGAATGGAAGAATATTTTTTTGAGTAGGCTGTTTCTTCAGAAAAGGCTGGAGAATCCAGTTTCCTATATAGGTCTACCTTGAAACTAGATTTTGAACCGTAAAGGTACGTTGATTTAGAATTTGGTTCCAACGATGACCGTAGATTACGACGTCACCTCTTCTGGGATGTAAAGATTCATTCATATGATCCTACGAACCTGCCGCTGGACGCTATCCCCATATGTCTTTGGGTCTTCCAGGAATACTTCTGAAACAGTATACTCGCTTCTTCCGCTAACGGCATATTTGTCGCGGAAGTGAGCGACCATGCCACTGATAACGGCGTTGGAATTGGGAGGGTTGGCATTTGGATCTGGGCGAGGCTGAGTTGTAAACTTCACCCTCAGGCCGTTTTACCTCCGTGGAACCTTTTAAAGCCTAGCGGTAACTTTACGCACCACCAGGTTTAACATTAAAAAATTCGACGTGGTGCCCACATTGCATTTATGTGTTTTGTACGGATCTCAGAAGAAACAGCAACTTTTGCCTTATAAAACATTAAGAGATTGGTTTTTATAACCGAAGTGGAGAGTGTTTACAGCGCGGTACGCACTGAGTCCTTATAAAAACAGATACGCTTCGTCTTTAAAGGGTTATAAGGTTCCTAGCCCAGTACTTCCATGCGGACGCACAGATAGATAGGCGACCTGGCAGGCGTGCAGTATTGTGGAAAGACATGTCAAAGATATTTGTCTCTTTTCTAAACTTCTCCAATGCGCCTAAAATGGACTATTTTTACATCGTATATGACACATTTGTTTACGCTTCAAGAATGGGTTGGGCCTGAAGATGGCTGTGTTCGCCGGAACATGTCGCTCGTCATGATAGTCCTCTGTATGACAGCGTAAATAAACTTGACTTGTATTGTATATGCGCTTCAGTGAGCCAAATGTGTAAACAGAGGTACACTGTTAACCACGGAACACCTCCTTCTTCAGTTCCTCCCTATCTTTCACACTTCACAGAAATATTTTACAGTGCATGCGGAGTAGAGTACAGATGAACAGAGCTTTACACTGCGTCCTGTACAAACTACAGCTAAATGAGGCTACCTAGGAGCTACTGTTCAGGTCACTCAACAGGCTCGACAGGAACCCGGGTCAGATAAAAAATAAACACAGAATAACCCTCCACTCCATACTTAGCAATGGCTACCGTACTGCATCCCTTACCCCACTCCCTCTATGTCTCCTTTCTTTACGCTTTCCTTTCTTCCTGCAATAGGCTCAAACTCCCTCTCTCTACCTCTCTGTCACTAGTTATCTTGGTTTGATATTTGTTATTGTAAACAATTTCTCTCTCAGCAAATAAACACCAGCATGTCATTTGTATTGGCCCATGGAAAAAGGGAAATGCAACATTTGCTTGCGATTCTGATTTTGACGTCGGATTTCAATTTGGCATTAACAATAAGATAAGGCTCTATCGATCTCAAAATAAAAATGAGCTTCAAACTTTGGGGGCAGCATAAGAACTTAACTGTCAGTTTAATAAGTTTTGCTTATTTTCAGTACAGTAGGGTGCAAGTGAGAAACAAAATTTCCTTATTTGTGTGTCACAAGTATATTGTGCATTTTCTTCGGCTGAAGTGTAAGTCAAAAACAGACCCATTCCCTTGGATGGTGACTTCCTACGTGTAACTTCAGTATATACCATTCACTCCAACACATCTACATTTCTTGTTAACGGCACCTTATATTAACCTTTTAAAGCCTAGCGGTAACTTTACATACTGCCAGGTTTAACATTAAAAAATTCTACGTGGTGCCCACATCGTGTTTATGTGTTTTGTACGGATCTCAGAACAAACAGCAACTTTTGTCTTATAAAACATTAAGAGATTGGTTTTTATAACCGAAGTGGACAGTGTTTACAGCGCGGTACGCACTGAGTGCTTATATAAAACAGATATGCTTCGTCTTTAAAGGGTTAATGTATTTTAAACCATGTTTTTTTGTAATTGTCGTTTTATATGTGTCGATTGCTCCTGATAATTCAGTAATTTAATTTTTGTATATTCATCCTTTGTTCCCCCCCCCCCCCCGAGCACGGCCACGTGGTTGACCAAAACCTGTAGAAGTCACTGCGTATATAACTGTTTTTAATATACTACTGTGAATTTTGTTGTTATTATTCTATTGTAGAAGAATAATATTTTACTGGATCTCATATAAATAGAGTCAAACAGTACAGAACAGATTCATGTGGCAAATAATATGGACCAGTGGCACAATACTTAGGGTCTATAAACTTCGGGGAATACCTGGACTTTGCTAGATGGACATAGGTCCGTACGTGTGTACCACGGAAAGTATCAGTAACGAAGTTGTGCCACTACTGCATTCAGCATTTCCCACTACCAGATGGATTGCCATTTGCATAAACGTGTTTTCCTGCGTTAAACATGTTTACTGTCAGTCACAGTTGTTGGTTCTCATTTCTCACAGTTAACCCTGCTGGTCTCGTGCGACCACATTTTCGGAGCGCCAAATCCTTGTACGTTTAGCTGGCGTTCGCGTACCACGCTGTTTCTAACTACGCAGAATATATATAGGGAAAATAATGTGATGTAGGCTTACATTTTTAGAGTTGTGGGTTGTTATTACTTCTATTTAGAGAGAAAGGCACAATTTCGCATTTAAATCTCTGTAGTGGAACAAAGAAATCTTAGTCTCTACTAGGCAAGAGATCATTTGCTTTGTATCTGTAGGTACATTTCATGGGCAAGAACAATGCACAGTCCTTAGCCCGGCTTAAGCTTCTCTGCAGATAAGTGAAGTCTTTTAATAAGTTTAAAGAGAAAACTTGAGGAACTAAGTTTAAAAACAATAAGACTAGTTTTCCTTTTCGTTAAATTTCTTCTCCAGATATTCAAGAATAATAATTCATTAACCTTCTCCTCCAGCCATTCATTACCGTTAGTTTATTAATCCTCTTCTCCAGTAATTCAAAAAGAATAATTCATCAATTTTCTTCTCCATTCCTTCAATGACGATGGTTCATTCATTTATTCTCCAGTCATTCAATAATCATAAATTACCAAACTTCTCTAGCCACCCAATAATAATAATAATAATAATAATTCATTAATCCTTTCCTCCAGCCACTAAATAATTACAATAATGTCATTAAACTTCTCCAGCCATATACTAACAATATTAATAATAATTTATTAAACTTCTTCTCCAGCAACTCAGTAAAATCAGTTCACTAACTTTCTTCTCTAGCCATTCAATAAAAATAATTTATGAATCTTCTTTAGTCATTCAGTAATAATAATTACTTTTCTTATTCTCCAGCCGTTCATTAGTAATAATTCTGAGAAAATAATTCCTCCATTAAATTCAAAGTTTCTCAGAATTCAAGAGTTTTATTTAAATTCCGAACGTACTGCTGTAAAGTCTAGTTTATCATTACATTTCCACCCAAGCGCAATCTCAGAAACCGGCCCTTGATGAAATCTGGCACCAACTTCACTCTGTAGCCGACCACCGCTTTCACAGACAAAATCTCCTCTCACATCCATTACAGAGAAGACAGGTCGGACCCCAGAAGCCATGTGGACACACTGACAGGACGAAAAATATGTTGAACCCATCCAGATATTCCGCCTGTGACACGCTTCACTGATTTATTCTACTTGCCTGGAATTTCAAGAAATCTTATTTAAATTCTTGTAAATATTTGACGATTAAGGCCATTTTTCAGTTACCGTCTGTTATTTTGGGAGCGTCTGACTATTAACGCCGTGTATCAGACACAAAGATTCAGTTACTGGTGAAAGCATGTATATTTAGAGGCAGTCTAACAGTTCTGTCTGTTAGACATTGATGATAATTACGTCCTTTGTGAGCAAGTAACATACGCATATTTAAAGAGTCATAAAGCTTCTGCAATTACATAAGCAAAATTTTTATTTTTCCACTAGTGAAAACTGAGAATATTGTCCTGACGATATTTAGATTAATAGTGAGGAAATACCAAAAAGATGAAAAAATTGCGCAAGTTAAAACTCTTGTACATTTTATCATTTACCGTGTATCTTTTATCTTGTATCATCAGGGTTTTAAAACAATGGAGAATGAGATGAGTGAAACGTGTAGCACAAACCGGGCAGTACGAAATGAAAAAGGAATTTTAGCCACAAGACTTGAACGGATAAGGTATTTCGGAATATATGCCTAAATGGACGTAAAAGATTAATGGATGTTGATGAAATAGCGATCACCATAAACATCACAAACAGCCTTGCAATTGTAGAGTGGCTAAAAATTACGGGACCTTTTCAAGGGCTCTTAATTTTACAGTGAGAAAACACATTCAAAACTTGATATTTGGGTGACTGCTTTGCATGAAAAAGAGAAAAAAATTTTCCGTAAGTGTTCTCAGTAGATATTTATAAGCCCTACAATTTGTCCAGTAATATCGAAGGCCTCCCTATGTCTGTACGAACATGCATAGATCCGAACTTTGAATGCATTACTTTCTTCCAGACTCTGCTGCATGTTATTTCCATACAAATTCCTACAACTTTAATGGTCAAAGCGTTCTCTTTCTCCACTGCATTTCTGTTCTACATCCGACCTCTCGGCTTCCGGCTATGCCTTTTGTACATAAAAACCTCTCAAGGGACCTCGTTGTATAGAAATATTGAAACACGTGGCAGTGAAAGGAAACACGAAATGCTCGTAAAGGCATAAGTACTTCATGAACACAAGACTTAGCTTTGGATGGGTTAGAGTTAAGCCTTTAAAGACGAAGCTTATCTGCTTTATATAAGGACTCACTGCGTACCGCGCTGTAAACACTCTCCACTTCGGTTATAAAAACCAATCTCTTAATGTTTTATAAGGCAAAAGTTGCTGTTTGTTCTGAGATCCGTACAAAACACATAAACGCAATGTGGGCACCACGTAGAATTTTTTAATGCTAAACCTGGCGGTATTTAAAGTTACCGCTAGGCTTTAAAAGGTTAAGTGTGCTATTAACGGCGCTGTCAGTTGCTAACATTAAGATGGATAAATAAATAAGCGAATAATTAAGAAGCGTTGGTAGAATGACAAGGAGAAACAGAAGGACTCGGACGAAAGTTTGTGCCAGCGCCGCCTTTTCCACCGCAAATGTCACGTGAACTGGCCTGGAATTTAAATCGATTCTCCGGGTGCGAGGCCGGCGACAAGTCTTCTCAGCCATGGTATGGAATAGACGGATTAATCATTCCTTCTCATAACACAGATGTCAATAATTTCTTTCCCGCAAAAATATTAATATTAACCTCATCGGCGTCCCTGGTCGTTGCATGTGGGATCTGTGGTAGACAAAGTGGCAATGGAACAGGTTTTTCACCGAATGTTTCCGTTTTCTCCTGTGAGTTTCATCCCACCGGAGCTCCATTACTTGGAAAAGTAAAAAAAAAAACTGATCATCTTTATCTTCATCTTCATCACAGCTTTGCACAATAAGCCTTAAGGCTGCGGTGAGTCCTTAATTTCTGATGCGGAGCGCTTCTTCACAAAAACAAACCTCACTCGAAAATTAGTTTAGGCAAACAATATACAGCTTATATAACAATATGCCCATCCCAGTGACCGCACGGTCTAAGGCGTGGGTCTGTGGCCGTTTGCTTGCTGGGATTGCGGGTTCGAATCCCGCTGGGGGCACGGATGTCTGTCACTTTTGAGTGATGTGTGTTGTCTGGTAGAGGTCCCTGCGACAGGCTGATCACTCATCCAGAACAGTCCTGCCGAGTTTTGTGTGTCTGAGTGTGATCGATAATGAGGGGACCCTGGCCCACTGGGGCTGTTGCGTCATGGGAAAAAATGCAATAATATAGGTAATAATAAAACAGTGCAATCAGAAACCAATTCTACCTTTCTACGGAACTTTCGAAGAAGCATGTTCCCGCAAATGCGCTAAAAAGTTAGGATTAGAAAAGATTTTAATGGGGCAGTATGAAGCATATAATACTGTATTAATATTAACCTTTTAAAGCCTAGCGGTAACTTTGTGTAATACCAGGGTTAGCAATCAACAATTCTGCATGGTGCCCACATTGCGTTTATGTGTTTTGCACGGATCTCAGAACAAACCGCGACTTTTGCCTTATAAAACGTTAAGAGACCGGTTTTTATACCCGAAGTGGACAGTGTTTACTGCGCGGTACGCACTGAGTCCTTATATGAAGGAGATAAGCTTCGTCTTTAAAGGGCTAATCATATCATAACACTACATTGTCTGCATTTTTAAACCTTTAAATTTTAAAAAGGGTGCGATTTTTATTATTATATTATGTATTTTAACACTACAGATTTTGTCATAATTCACTACGTTTTAAATATTTTTGTGGTTGTCTGATATTGAAGGTCGGTCGCCGAAACATGTAGATGTGGATTGATATCATGTAGGGCCTATATGTGATTGTACGTGTAGGTTTTTGGTTTTATGAACTGAATTACGCAGCACAGATTTACACTTCTCTAAATTTATTAGTATTGCTATGTTTGTTTTATTTTACTTCTGTAGCCAACGAGTGCATAATCTGTTTGCTTTAAGTTTGTTGGGTACGGGAAAGGATGCATGATCCCCTCGTTTTTAAATATTTAAAGACTACTTCAAGTACAATGTGTAGGGACGACTACGATTTACCTCTGTGTAAATTGTCGCATATCTAGCTTCAGTACTTGCTTAATTATCACCATCAGATTGTAAACTAAAGAAACTTTGCATGCGGAAGATATTTTGCTATTTTACTTTCTATAAAAATAGTACTTTAAAAATGTCGCTTCTTTTCCGAAGGTCTATTTCTACACACAACGTTATCTCCCGACCAAAAGTACGTGTCGTACCCACATGAGAATTTCGCATCCCCGCCAAACTATTATCACTGATTTTACGAAAAACTTACGTGATGGGGCGCAACCAATATCATAAGTTTATACCCAGTCTTACAAAAACCAGTCAACTGAATTAAAAATTGAAGCAAGGACACATAGACAAACACAGACAGCATAGTGAACTCAAAAAACTATTTAACTCTTAAGAATGATGTTTGGCTAAAAATTACAATTATAGACACCAAAACCTCTCAGCTGTAATGTTCCAGTGAAATTTATGCATAGGTGTTCATGTAATTTGCAGTACACACGTGACGTATTTTCATAAACAAACTTGAAAATTTAACACGTATACGTTTTGAGGAGGTACAGATATTTGACGCAGTCTGCAGACAGATTCTAAGGATCTGTTTTTATCAGGTTCGTTCACTGAATGCCTTTGCCCTCAGGTGACCATTTATTTACACTGTGAGACTTTGAGAGATATATGGCCACAAAGGAAGACATCTTGCTACCGGTCCTGCGGGCAGTTGCCGTACTTAATAACAGTCACAGGTCACAAGCAGTTCTAAAAATCTGGTAACTGTGCTGTTGCAATCGAGTATTACTCACAAAACCACTTTTTTATAACTTACGGCACAACCAAATTGTATCCTTACAGACTGCATACCGATGTGAGACTAGCAAATTAGGTACAATCAAAAGCCGCCCTCACAACTTCAATATAAAATTATTATTTATGATATACAAGGCTACATGTTTCGACCAGCTAGGTGGTCATCATCAGGCCTGGGTACAAGATATAATAGAAGATGATTATTGAAATAATATTCTTCTATTATATCTTGTACCCAGGCCTGATGATGACCACCTACTTTGTCAAAACATGTAGCCTTGTATATCATAAATAATAATTTTATATTGAAGTTGTGAGGGCGGCTTCTAATTGTATCTAACAACCAAATTGGCTGGTATAGACAAACACACTATTGTGTTCGTGAACTGTCAGATTCAAATTTAATTCGAACATCTGTAATCCTAACAGAGGTATTCCCATGTCTTTCCTTATTGTATCTAGACAAATATCAGGACATGTCCTTAGTTATGTCACAACCGTTTTCTTCCGAATAATTTCAACCACACCATTCATCAACAATCGCAGCATCAGGTGCTACAATGAGGTACTCAGAATTTTGTAGAGTAAAGCAAACAGTAAGTCATCATTGCTTTATAATTACCCACCTTGGTTTGCAACTGAAAGGTAGAAAATAATAAAATCAAACACAGCTGACACAATTGAAATCAATCTCGACAAAACTGCGTCCGCGATCAGCACAAAAGATCATTACGTGTGATTGTTTGCTAGCATATAGTTAGTGTAGGGGTCGACTAGGATAACTTTATGAATTGGAGATTGGGAACGGGGTGCAAGGAAGCGGTCATACTCTACATGACAGTAATACACCAACATTTGATTGGAATATTTAATTAAGAGTGCCAAAAGCCACGATCTAAACAACCTGCCATTAGTTCGGGATTTGAAAAAATGACATCACGAATATGAAATAGCTTAGAATGGGCTTGAAAGAATTCAGTCACGAACACAGGACATAAGTGAGTGTGAACAGTATCAGGCTGTAGCGAAGAGGAAAAGAAATATATGTATACAGTCATGGTCACATGGTAACAGGTAACCGCGTATGGGTTCCCGTTGACCAAACATTTTGAATTTAAGAGACCTAATATTTTTTCGGCCCCTCCCCCCCCCCCCATAAATTTAAACTCAGTGTATTCAAACTTCGCACTCATAACTTCATTGTCAGGAATGTAACGTCTTTAGTTACACAATTTGCGCTCTTGTTTTCAGAGCCGGTTGTCATCTGTCATTACCCTCTTGAGCTTACAATGCCTGGTTTCTTCGTCTACAAGTAGTTGGCACCATGCTCTTCCGAATCAAGTTCTTCGTCGACAGGCACGACAACTTGCTCCATCGTACGACCAGTGCAGTCACCCCTTCCACAGCTACTTATGCAACCCGGCACCGAAACCAAGAATAGTGAATCCTGAAGGCGCTGCATCGCTCACTGCTAAGCAAGTGGCGAAACCATCTGCTCGTGTAGCTGCTCTTTCTGTCGGAGTTAAGGATATTGCAGCAGCACCAGAGCTCCAACCAGACCCTTCTTCAAATTACTTCCACAAACAATCAACGCCCAAACCCGTTACACGTCCAACGGAAGTAACAATAGAAGATCCAGAGTTTGTCAACTGTCAGCATCATACAGTCACTGTGAAACCACCCACTACACCAAAGACTGTTATAATACAAGGCGAGAGTTCTTTTGCAAGAGAATCTAAATTGGCTCCAGAGCCTTACTTGCCTCCACCCGAGTCGCCGTCACCGGCGCCAACATTTTCACAACCACACATACTGTCTCTCCCTCTCCAAACACCAACAAGAAAAACTTCACCAACGCCGAAACCTTTCTTTGAAGCCTATCCCAAAGCATCAGCTACTTTTGTTCAAAGTGAAAACATTTTGCCTTCATATCAAAATAAAAATTTCCAAACAACCACACTACCACCACTTCCTTCAAGCGTGAAACCTGAAAGACCCATTTTTGAAGGCCAGGCAGCCAGTCCTTCAAAATCAGTAATTCCCATCGATAATGAAGTCGATAACTGTAAACATTCTTTTCACAGCTTTTTATGTAACCCAGCTTCATCATCTAGAAACAGACGACCATTTAATAGTCCTAAACCTAAGCCTCTTCTTTCGCTGACAGGGGACAGCACTTTTGATGACCCTTCCAGGGTGCTGCCCTCCTTAGCTCAAGATCCCTTTCAGAAGTCCACAACAAAATTAAAACCTCAAGTATCAACTACTACTTCAAGTCCAACTTCTATACCAACGCCTCCCAAAGACCCAAATTTCTCTGCTGAAGCAGCTCAGAATCCTGTTCAAGTAGCTTCATTGCAGGACCCAAAACAACCTGACATTTGCAAGGACGCCTTTCATAGCTTCCTGTGCCAACCTGTTGATACATCTCGAAGAAGACAAAAATATGGCGTCAGGTACCAAGTTACCACTGCAGGAACACCTGCCTCTTCTGCTTCTTTAAGAGGAGATAGCTCCTTCATTCGACCTTCGAAATTATTGCCAAATTTGAAAGAGCCGCCAGCTACTGTAGGATCTATCGAAGAATCGAGCACTTCATTTCCTGAATACTTGACACCGAGACTTATTATTTCATCTCAGACACCGTCGATTTTGTGTAACCATTCCAAACCTTCACCAAATAAAATCCAACCTTACGTGATTTCTCCAAGCACTCAACCACCAAACCCAATTCCACAACCCAATAGTGCCTTAATTCAACTTGTTGGGTTACCACACCCGTCGATCACCTCCACTACGATACGTCCTGCTCAACATTCACCAGAAACTCCTACTCTTAACGTCCCAGCAGCACAAACGCAAGATATTTCTATCGTGAAACCTGACCCTGGACAAGAACACAGCCATGACCATAGCCATAATCATGATCACGGGCATGATCATCATGGGATTGACATATGTAAGGATCCATTTCACAGCTTTTTATGCACTCCAGTCTTTCCTTCTAAACGAAAACGACCGACAGGAGAACTTCCAGCAAGGTTTAGAAATCCGGTTCCACCAAAACTTTTTGGAGAAAATTCTTTCAACCAGCCCGCACAACCACTGCCATCTGACACTAAGATATTCACAATTAGACCACCTCTAATAACCACAAAGAATTCAATACCACCGACAGAACCACCGTGTTCCTCCAAGGAGCAAGATATTCAACCACAGCCAGCCCAACCCACTAACACAAAGTTAATACCACAGCCTGGGATTCGGGCTGAATTAAAGAGTGAAAACCCGTGCAAAAATGGATTTCTCTCTGCATGTGACGATCAAAAATCGACAAGTAAAGCATCTCCAGCACACACTCCACCTGTGTTCCATTCTAGCCTGAAAGGTGAGAGTTCTTTCCTGAGCCCTTCAAAAGCTCTAAATCCTCAGGGTACTGAAAATCAGGGTTCAGTGCTTGGATATGTATATCCAAAGCCATCTTCAACCCAAGAAATTGCAACAACTTTGCCAAAGTCAACAGAGCACCCAGGCTATATTTATAATCCACCATCTAAACCACTTAAATATCCGACCTCCTTTTTAAAAGGAGACAGTACATTTGTTCAGCCATCCAGACAGATCGCGCCCAGTAATCTGAGAAGTCAGAGCACTGGAAATAAGGAATTGTCAATCGGGTTCAATGAGTTTACTGGGTATAATTACCAAAATCCATATACCACACCAAAATACACTACGTCAACAACTACAATACCTGTTACAACCGATACCATCTCCGGGCAAGACACTGGCAACCACGAAACTGCACAAGGTTATGATTATCCGAAACCACAACCAGCTCAACAAATCGTGACACAACGACTTCCAGTTGACGGCCTCGCTACGTATACGCCCTCGGGATATAACTACCCTACGCCCGCGAAGCAGCTTCAGTATCCAAAAACTCTAAAATTACCATTCACAAGCACACTGACAGGCGCAGGCAGTAATACTGAGTCTAGGCAAGCGCTGCCTCCAGGTTCTTGGAATGGAGAAAGAGCAACGAATAACATCACACAAACAGCTTCACATGATAATCGGTACAACACATTTGTTGAAATAGATAATCAATCCCAGCCTTTTGCAACGACCCGAAATACAGCTGATCCGAAACCACGCTGTGATAACTCGTTGCCGAAAAGAACTGCAATCCAAACAACAGCGGCTCCAGCTTCGCCTTCTCCAGCAGAATACGTACGAGGACTATCTGGTGCTGCAAGTGTACTTGCGGCTTCTAATGAAGTGCCGGATAAATGCAACCATCCATTTCTTGGATATGTATGCAAAAGATCCAGCGACGGTCAAGTTCACAAGAACAAGTGAAACAACAGGCTCTCCTCTTGGCAGAACACTGTTTTTTACTCAGCTTTTTCTACTGAATTTCCTACGTAGCAAACGTAGGTCTGTACACATGCATACACACACACATCCATATTTTAAAACATAACTGCATAACATGTAATACTCTAAGTTCCCAAGGGGGGGACACTGAAGACTAGTCGCTTCTACCATGTGACTCCACTTTGTATATCAGAAAATTAATAATATTTTGGGAGAAAGTAACCCCCTTCATTTTCCGGCTGAAATTGTAAAGAAGGTGGCAGCTGTATGTTTTACAGAAGTGTATTTATTTTTTACCAGACTGCACGGTGTCACATGGCAGAAAGCCGTACTCTTTATTTTTCACGTAACTTTATATTTTGTATGACATCGTGTAATCCTGCAGTGTTATGGACGTTTCGAAGGAACCTACTCTCTTCATCTTCCAGACTCATGGAAGAAAGTTTCTATGAAACGTTGACCATTTATCACCATCAAGTAATGGTTTTGTCAAATTCCATTCTTAATTAGTACGTCGATTGTGAAATATTCACACGTTATGTCCCGACGTTCATTTAGCACAGTAATATACAACATACTTTTCAGACACAAGGCGATGAATCTAAGACTCTGGCAGCGCCGAAAATCTGCATAACATGTGCCTTTCAATGTACCTGGAACAAAACCGACAATAAAGGAAAACTGAAGATTTCAGTACTTAACGAACATCTCAGAAGGAATTCTAACCTTACATAAGACGGGAGGTATTCTAGGCTAACAAGAAAAACAACAATAATTTGCTACGCAAACGGCTTGGTGGTTGCAATGAAATGCAAATCACGTGAGATATTAAGAAAACGGATTTCAAAAAAGAAAGTAGATTGAAAAAAATTAATTTTCTAGCAAAATTGATTTTTTATCCGGTTCCATGCATCCATAAACTCAGTGTTCTCCCAAGTGACTTGTTTCACAGGCTACACGGAGGCTTTAGGAAGAAGTCCCACCAATCGACCCTTCCGCTTCCACTCTGCTCCAGGGACTACCCTATGTACTGCTCCAGATATTTAGCTGTTCTCTTACCAGGAATTCCAGTAGTAACAATATTGCTGCAGTAAAGCCGTTAACAGAAGTTCCAGGATTGATTTTCACATCTTTTCCTAGCTTACACCTACAGCGTGCTCCTCCATATGCCCTATTCAAACATGTACACATTCTATACACACAAATTCTGGGAATGACAACGATGTTGAGATCGTCCCTAGCGACATGCTATATAGGCTGGTTGATAAACATAGTGCGTAAAGTTTCGTTACTTTTTTGCCGCAACGTGTAAAACCGGTGTTGGGTGGCCGTTGGAATGAAAAACAAGAGGTCGGGACGGCTAGACTTTAGTCAGGCACGGAATTAATGGAGTGTATATAGCTGGCCTTAGTAGGGCAAGCAAACGCTTTGGGCTTGGTAACAGAGGCAGACAGGGAAGAAGTAGAGGGAGACATAACACAATGCAGAAAGGGGAAAATCTTGAAGGCAGTCACGCACAGAATCCATGTGGCCCCTTACGTGGCCTAACTGTAACAAAAAACACATGGGGTTTTGGAGCATAGTTGGGGGAATGGAGACTGGAACAGAAGGTATGAGATTTTTTTATCATTACCAACCCCTGCACAATAATTCTTTTTACTCCTACAGGTTTCGGCTAACCATCTTAGCCACCACCAGCGATTCATTTTTCATAAAAGTGTGCAGCGTACACTGTGTCAATGAACAGTAACTTTTTTTATTTTCCATCTTGTTGTGCGCATGAATACAACTATCTCCAATCTACACAGAAGAACACAACAACAGTGTTGTGTTCGTCTGTGTAGATTGGAAGTAATGAATGGTAACACGTACCTTAATTATTTACAGCAGTAGTCGCTATATAGCACCAATAATTTTATATAGTTTAGATCATGTATGATATTAAAATATAGCATATTAATACATAAAATATAACACATATGAAATTTAATGTGTTCCATGTCCGTGCACTATATTATACAAAAACACTAATCACCAACAAATGCACAACGAGAGTTTTATCATCAATTGTAACACACTCCTACATGTTTCGACCCTGTTGGGTCATCTTCAGGGAGAACTTTTTTGTTATCGTTACACTAAGGTTGCACTTTATAGTTGAGTGAGAATGTGCTGTTGACTGTGTACTGTGTACTGGAGGCGTGAACTCTCTGCGGTCCCGGCCTGCACTGCAGTGCAGTGCTGGCCGGGACCGCAGACAAGTAATGTTATACAATCTGAATAAGTTATTAAAACTGAATATTAGAAATTAAATATTGACACCCATGTATATATATTCAGTGACATACTGCACTCTGCACATGTCTGTGAAAAGTGACTTCCTGATGATGGCTACGATTGTTAGCCGAAACGTGTATGGGTATAAAGAGTTATTGTGCAGCGGTTGGTAATAATAAAAACTTGAACAAAACATTGCAGTGGGTGAGAAGAGGAAAACTCGAAAGTTGCCATTCCCATCACACAAGGTAATTTCTTCCTCCTTCTTCGCAATAGATTGTGCCAAAAGTCCTATATGAGTGGACAGTGGGTGAAAGGTTTTGAGGATATAATACAGAGCTGAATGCGCCAATAAATGGCTCTGAAAAATAATTCTTCTGTGTGTATTTATCTCGACGCTCAGGAAATATTCCAGTACTGCTGGCTACAAGGTCACTGTACCAGCTTTCATGAATGGACCTTGTAAAAATACGACAATTTGAGGGACAGGATAGCTGATTCATACAATTGAACGAGCTACATACTGATCGACAGGAGAAGTCGGGTTCGATGTATATCAAGGGGCAGACATCTGTCTCTGCTCCAAGGGGCCGAAAACTGACCCCGTGTTCCTCTCAGCCTGTTATTTAATACGTACCGGCACCAAAATAACAAGAAGAGTTGAATCTAACCACTCATCTCCAAGTAGAATTAAACTGAAAAAGTGTGAACCTTTACCTCTACTCTACATACACCTATATGCAAGGCGTGGTGCTTAAGAAAGCATGTGGACAACCTTAACTGCACAAGCGACTTAACATTTGACTACAGATTGCACTAACACATTAAGTTCTTCATAGGCTGGCAGAAATAACGCAATATTTGAACCCATTAAATGTTCATGTGGTCACTTATAATGGTCCACTTATAAAATTTTATGGTACAAGCAATAAAAAGCGAAACTAACACGTAGCATTATGAGCCAGAAACGGTAACAGAGGACACTGTATATTGTACTGATGAGTAGGTAGAAAAGAATAAATGTGCCTTTTGTATATCTCCGCCACACGCGGGATTTAATCGCACATTCTTGTAAATAATGTATATACGTGCACACAGTATCTACCCAAGTGTTTTTGCTTTAATTTAGTTACCATGAAACACTGTGACACAGTTGATATTGAGTAACATGAGTGGGTTTATTGTTAGTAACACTTCTAGTAACACATCCTCAGTTCTTTTCTTTGTGGCAACAAATATATATTCAAGTATACTCAAGTAAAATGTATGATATATGTGACAACTTCGATTGAAATATATGGGCATAAATTACACATCCACATATTTTTATCTCTTATTTATATGCTACAACCCAGGAAGTCCTTTTTCCATATGTCCTGTTCGTAATACACTCTACAGTGTGTGTGTGTGTGTATATATATATATATATATATATATATATATATATATACACGCGCGCGCGCGCACGCACACAGAGTGGTGCAGAGTTGACTAACACATTTCACAACGCACTTTTGACCTACGAGGGGCAGCAGGCGGCAGTCTGCACACCGAGAAAGACACGATGTCATGCCCTTTCAGAACCTGTTCAGTGACAACGGATCGCTAGAGTAAGTAGCGTCCTAGTGAGCGACAAAGAGCACTTTCATGTTTCGGGTATTCCGTGGCCTGTAGGGTCGCGCGGACCTTACGGTCCCGGATTTCTTCGTATGGTGGGGGGGGGGGGGGATACCTGAAAGAGTGCATATACAGGAATCGCCCACACGCAACACAGAAGCTGAAGCTTGCTACACGGGATGAAAGTGGGACCATAAATCAACAGCCTTTGCGCCGAGTTTTTGATAATTTGTGAATTTTTTAGGATAGTGTGTTGCAAATGAAGAAGGATACCTTCAAGATTTTATCTACCAAAAGCAATTAATAAGTAATAAACTGTTTTCTTTGTACACAATACTAGTTCATTCCTTTTCTTCTTGCGTAAAATACCGTGTGTCAAAAAGTGTCAGTTGGCTCTGCGCCACCGTATGTATATGTAATGCATACAGACAGACAGACAGACAGACAGACAGGACGGACAGACAGACAGACAGAGAGAAAGAGAAAGAAAATTAGCTCACAGGCTACCTACAGCCCGATTCCTGGTTAGTACGGTAACGCGCCTCGGTAAGTATACTGAGAAACACACAACGCAACGCAAGGCTCGGCTGTGATGAAATGATCATGGAATACACAGACCACGAATACTGCAACCTGCTCTTAACCCTCGGTATCTGTAATATCCGAGGCACTGCTTATACAAGGGAATTCGCTGAATGTTATCCTGGGTTACGTCATCCACCTGACACCGTTATTCCACGATTTCAGCAGCGTCTCACTGACCCCTGACATGTAACATCTACAGCACTTGAGATGGCAAATCGTCCATTGACTCTGGGGACACCAGCCCACAAAAATGCCATAATTGCAGCTGAGACATGACAGCAGCCGAGAAGCTTAGAACATACGGCAAGAGAATTGGGAGTATCCCAACCAATGGTCCTCTAAATATGACTCGACTATCAATTGCATCCATAATACTAATCTTGGAGTGCATATCTTCCTTCATAAATTGTCCCGCGTAACTGCGAGGGGTCCCTAGTTTGATCACCGAACGCCTTGCGCCATTTGGCGCGACTTTATCTCGACAACTCAAAGTCTCGGCCCTAGGACAAAGGTTGTAAAATATTTTCAACTTTCTTTTAACAAAGCATTCATTATGGGCTTATTGTGTGCAAATTTTGTTTTATTCTTCGTAACTTCATGGAGCAGGGTCATCTTTAAAGGGTAGCGTTCGCTTGATTGGTCTAAAACTACCGATATTTTCTAACGCAGTTTCATTGCCGTCACAGAAATTAAAACGGCAGTTTTCTATAATCAGGCTCGTTCATATGTCGTCCCTTCTGGGCTATTAACAAGGAGCTTCAAGTATTAGTGGCAGAAGTGTATAAAGATACAATATTGCTTGTGTCAACAAAGCACTTCTATATACATAAATGAGAAAAATATGACTTTTTAAGTTCATTCCCATAAACACAACAGCCCGAAATTGGATTTAGCCTGTGCTAGTTCAGTCCAGTAGGCATCCTCAGTCTATACGCCTCTAGAATCAGACCTCCATCCATACCTAGACCCGGTAAGTTTTCTATTCCTTTTTTGGTTTCTTAACCGATATACGTACACCTTCCTCATTTCCCCGACGCGTGTTCCATTTGAAGCCCAACAATCCTCCTCGATTTGCTTACTGCAATATTTGGTACAGAGCATAAATTATCGCGCTGTCATTATACAATTATCCCCATCTTGCTGTTTCTTCCGCAGTGTTTCATTTAACACATGCAACTCTGTGCTAAAGCAAGCAAATTTCCATACTCAGAACGACTGGGTAATTACATACAGCTGGTATACACATCGTGTAATTTGGAGGATTTTACGTGCACGCAAAATTGTTTCGACGAACTGAAATGATTGCACGTCATCGCAAAGCAGCCTGAATCATGACCGTCGCTGACTAATGTGTATGTAAATGTAATGTTGCAGATGGCACCGGCCGCGCGGTCTAAAGTGTGGGAATGTGGCCGCTCGCTTGCTGGGATTTCGGGTTCGAATCCCGCCGAGGGCATGAAGTGTTGTGTATTGTCAGGTAGAGTTCTCTGCGGCGAGCTGAACACTCGTCCAGAGTAGTCGTACAGAGTGAGGTTTGTCTGAGTGTGATCTCGAAACCTCAACAATGAGGAAGCCTAGGCCCACCAACGTTGTCCAGCCACGAAAAAAAGATAAAATATTTCTGTATAGAAATAAGAGTGTATATATAGGTTATACAGTGGAATCCCTTAAGTGGCCCTGCAGTTTAACCCCCTGGATTCTAGACTAAAGAAATGAAAATAATGACTTCAGTAACTTCTGTCAAATTATCACTAAAGGCCCTTAGAAACCATAGTCTCTGGTGTACCTGTAACTGATAAACTAGTGGCATGTTTCGTGTACACCAGCGACGATTTTCATTCTAGGTTGAAATATTAAATTTTTTGTTTGCGCGTTCTGAGTTTCTCAAGGCGGTGACTGTGATAAGTTCTGACCTATGCCATTTTATTTCGTTTAGTTTAGTAGATAGCTGCTGACGTTTCGGAAGTCCCTCTTGCATCACTCTACAAGGTACAGTACAAGAGCTATTGAGGCAGTAGGTTCTTCGGAAAGGTTTGAGATTGGTTACCAGAATATATGGCATTACATACCAGAAGACAGTACACTTTGTGCTTCTTAAATAATCCAGCGTATTCTTTGTCTGAATTAACCGGTTTTCCGATTAGCTATCCTAACATTCGGTCCTGCTTACACCGGTTAAGAGGAAGTCCACTGCACACATTCACACACGAGTACACGCCATTAGATGTTAATGGTTGAATCCTTCATAAACAGCTCCGCATTCTACTACCAATGGTTGCTAGTTGCAGCTGTTACGGACGCAGCAGTGAAGAGGCGTATCGGAAGGCCATGACCGGCAATTCAGCACTGGAAGAAGAATGGATGCTAATACGTAATTACTTAATAACCTATCTCAGTTGCGATCAACTGTTTGTCTTGCTTCCCGCCGGACACTATGTAGAAACATCGCAGTTACACCGTAAGATGAAAAAAGTTTCCTCCTCCCAAGGAGAATATTTGTACAATTATGCACATTTTTCTACTAATGGAAGTTCGTGTTTTAAAGACCTCGCTTCCCAACAATTTATAAACTCTGGCTTTAGGATTCAGTTCTAGAAAATGGTGACAGATTGCATCTCGTGCGCTCAAACTGAATGAACCAAATAAGCTACCCAAACTGCGAAGGGAGTGAAGCCATAAAAAAGGACCTCCCAAATTTCCATACTGAGATATCGATTTTATTAAAAAACTTAATAGATGTTATTACACACACAAACTGCTGATGAAACAAGGTGATTATGATCATAAGATATTCGGTCTTAGGAGAGCTATAACGCCTTTAGATTCGAGGACCTTTATGGCGTTGGAGGTGGAAAATATTTCATACCAGTGGGTTGTATAATTTTTATTCTTCACCAAGTAAGATAAGGTAATTAAATCACAGTAATGAGACTGAACGAGAATGCTTCTTTTCCTTCTTATTCTTCTCCTTCTTCTTCTTCTTCTGTTGTTGCTGCTGCTGCTGCTGCTGCTGACGCTACAACGTTTGTGGGTTCAGGTCTTCTGCATTAGTTCAGACCAGGTCTGTCTGTCTGTAACAAGACATGTCCAGTTTTTCATCTTAATTTCTTTAAATCATTTCGCAGTTCATCTTCCCATCTCTTTTTGGACGTCCTTTAGATCTCATTCCTATGGAATTTCACTCCGTAATCTTCCTCACCGTTCTTGTTTTTTCCATCCTGTTAAGATTTCCCCAGAATTCTATCCTCTGTGCTCTCATGTATTCAACTACATCTTCTCCTCTCATTAGTTTCTCCAATTCATCATTGTTCCTTATTCTCCATCCTTATTCAGTTTGAACTGGACCATATATCCTCCTTAATATCTGTCTTTCAAACACAAGAAAGTTGTTTACGGAAGGGGAATGCAAGAGGAATAAAAAATTCCAAAACTTTTGGTCGGAAAAGCGGAGGAAATATAGGTATAAATTGGAGGTTAATATTAAAGTGTAACTTAAAAACAGAGGGTGTGTACTGAATTAAACTGGCCTAAAATAAGATTTTTGGCGGGCCTGTAAAGAAATTTCAGTTCCATAAAGTGTATATTAAAGAAAGCGGGCATGTGTACCGCATTCAGTTCCATAAAGGCCAAAAATACTTTGGTTAGCTTCCTATGGAGTTAAGAAATGTTACTACTTAATCCAAAAGAAATTATGTAATTATTGTCTGGCTTATGCCTGCCATAAAAAAAGTGCAAGATTAAGTCCACGTTCCAACTGTGCAGGTCAGTCCACTGTAAAGTAATTAATCCGCCCACAGCGCAGAATATTCCTCGACAAATATTCAGCTGCTCAAGTGCACAGTGTTTTCCACACTACCAATCAAGTTACTACGAAAATCGTCACACGCTACGGACCGATCCTGATTCCATTAAAATCACACAATGAGTTCCGTAAGATCCATATTAATATTACCTTCATGTATTTTTAAATTTTAAATTTAGCTATTTCACAGATCTGTTAATACCATGGAAGGCCTACGCGTTAGCTGGAAGGATAATATTAAACAGAACTTAAAGAAACAGGGTGGGGGGACGTGAGCTCGATTCTTCTGGCTCAGGATAGGAAACATGGACGAGCTCTTCTGAATACAGTAACAAATATTCAGGTTCCATGACACGCGGGGAATTTCTTGACTAGGTGCGGAGTTAGGAGCGTTGCAAGAAGCACTCTGCTTTACGCAGTTATTTAGTTAGTCTCTTAGGTAGTTAGTTATTCAGTCAGTCAGTCGGTCAGGGTAGGTGGAGAGAGATCGTATATTTTACTTATCCTGGCATTTGCTTGGTTTTTCTAAGAAAAGTCACAAAAGTGGCCAGCAATCATGATTCTTGTCTCAACCAAGATTCGAGTCAGATACTGGGCAGTGAGAGGCCTGACATATCGTCAGTTACTAAGATTACATAGGTTCTGAATAAATAAATGATAAAATCATTAGTAGAACGGCTGAACCAAAGTACTTGGAAAAAGGTATAACCTGTCCCAATGCCACTTTTTCCACCACAAATCCCACATGGAATGGCTTGGGATTGAACACAGGCCTCCGCGGTGAGATTCCGGCGACTAAGGACCTGAGACATAGCACGGCCTGTCACATTAAACTGTCGGCCCGTTTGTTTTGCACGTAACTCTTGTATACACATCCCTGTCGCAATGAATCGGGCGAACTGAGTGAGGATATGTACTGCTTTTGCTGCATCTCTGTCGATTCGGCTGGACTCGACTAGACTCCATTCGGATAACGTGTCCCCCCCCCACCCCCTCCACACTTAGCCGTTTCTTACATTACAAATTCATTTCCACGCTTTACTTTCATTGAAGCCCAACACAATACTCCTTCTTTTTCTCCACTGTTCACAAAAGGTTTTGTATCTTAGAAACGCTTCTTTTACACAGCTTTACTCCCACATTTCTCAGCTACATAAAGCCTAGCATCTTTTTTAATCCTTAATACAACATTTTAGTTTGTACTTTCCTTGAAATTCTCTCTAGACTGTGCCATGGTTCATTCAGCTACGCGCCGTCCTCCCGCAGCGGAGACCCGGGTTCAATCCAGCACAGACCACCTAAGATTTGTGGTGGACAAAGTGGCAAGCGGAACAGGTTTCCCCGTAGAACTTCGGTCTCTCTCTGTCAATCTGTTCCACCAATGTCCCTTTCTGTAGCACTCATCTATCACCAACGTTACACAATCACAGCAACTGCGAGAGTCGTCAAGAAATACGCTGAAAATTACCTTTAAGCAGGTATATTCAATGAATACATTCCTAATATTCACAACCATCTGTCTGAAATCCGCTAGAATTCTTCCGCAACTTCCTAAACATTTTTTAAACAAAATATTCCAGAGCCAAGAGGAGATATTAAAAGATTTAGAGCCTATAGTTTACTATACATGTCACCACATTTAACATTCAAAAATTCTACCTTCTGCTCACACACATTATATTTCGGTGTTTTGTGTGACCCCTTAAATAAAAAGCTGTTATTTCCTTATGCATTATTAATTTATTGGTTTTTATGATTGAGGCGAAGAGTGTTTACTGTGCGGTACGAGCCGAAACATTAAATACATTTCGGGACAATCTCTGCCTCTAAAGGGTTAAATTACGTCTACACCACCGCTACTAGAAGAAATACACGTAATTCGTCATATATATTAACGGTTTAAAACCCATAATTTCTTCTGCAACATTCAGAAACTACATTTTGTCACACATTCTACGCCTGTGTTCCCCACGATTCTAACAAGACACTGCATAGTTCCCTAAAGAGCATTAAAAGAACTGAATTTTTACGCGTAAGTTGTATTAATGTAGGTATTAAAACAGTTAATAGGTGACTAGCAGCTCTGCAATGCTATTACATAGCATTAAGCTGAATGAACCGTATTACTGTGTGTGTCATTAGCATATGTTTCAAATAAACCTTCTACGAAATACATGGTTGGACTTTAACGAAAGGTTCTTTTTCATTCCGTTCCTAACATCTGTGTATCACGTGACATTTCCAATGTTGTTTACATGCAGGTCATGATTGATGCCAATGCCTGCCCTGCTACTCACAGTATTTGCACAGTAGCCTTACTGCTTTTACGACCCCCTGCAGTGAGTTTCACACCAAATAACTCGGAGAAAATACAAGGCTGTATATTGATATTTATTACATTTTCCCGTACACAAAACACCAGTAGGTAGTGTGCAAGGAGGTGTCTGAAGTGACGTTTTTTCATGGATGGTCTTCCTTCGGGAAGGCTTTCAAAAGCAAAAAATTTAAAGGCGGACAAGAATAGGCCTAAACGTTTGTTCTAGTAGTGCTTTTGTAGAAGGAAGTCACGCGCAAATAACATTACACCATATGCTCATGGTTATGCATAACGAAACAAATCAGAGACTATTTAAGTTCATGAATATCTCGTCTATTAAATTCCCAGTTTGTAGGCATTTTCACAAAAAATTAGTAAAAGCGGCTATTAGTTCTGTCACACCTGTCGGTCCATCTGTTACTGCGTCATTTTGTCTTTCTATGCATGGAACACATCGACTTCCAACCGGAAGATTTGTCGTGAATCTCTTTACTGGAGAGTTTTAATAAATTTGTCAAAAGCTTTTCGATTTGTCTAAAATCGATCAAAGTGGCAGACGTTTTATACGAAGACATACCTACATACATAAATATTTCATTACCACCATTACTATTTTTTGTTGTTACCATGGTTATGAAAATTTAAAATAAGCAGTAAGTACACAGTGACACGTCAACTACTAGGCACATGTGTTAATTGCATACCTCCGCCATATACACGTTAATAGCGGCCTGTTGTGATTATGTGTAGGTAATATGTAGATTAGGTCGCCCTCAATCAGATTAAATATCTATGAAATGCAGTTTTCATCAATTCAGGCGACAGCGCTGTGTTTTAACTCTGTCACATGAAGCATAAAGACCTATATTCGCTGCTTAAATGGAGAATGACTCAAAGGAGATCAAGGTACGAAATGGATAATGCAAATAAAATAAGGGTGAAGACAGAACGTACAAAAGAACCTCAAGAGGAAGGTACCACCATCCTTCGAAACGTCGGTAACCACTTGCCAAAATACATAGCGTCGTATCCCAGAAGACTTGAGACATCAGCAACACTGCTGTAACAAGTTAAAATATTCCATGTTTGTGAAGTTATCCTTAAAAGATCATGATATCGCAACTTTTATTTCCTCTTGCTGCGCTGTCCCTCTAAAACTGCAGCAGATCTTTGCTCGGTAGACGGTGCAAAGAGGTCTATTCGCCGCTTCACCTTGTAAGCTTAATTACCCACAACGTCACGATAGCATGTGGGGTACGTGACACTTAACTCCACGCATTCTTTACCTTGGCACTGGATGGAGGTTAGTGGTTAGCTTCACGGGCCGGCCGCATTTCCCTTGGTATAAAGTCCCCAGTATCATTCCAGTGGAAAGTTGGATGGCGCCCCAGTGCCGGTTTGGACACTTTGAAGAAAGGGAAAGTTCTCGCGCTCTTGCAGACTATCGCCCCGCGTGTTCTCAGCAGCCCAGCCCGAAGCCTCGCACCTGCACTTTGTCTTGTAAAGCAAGAAAATTGCGAACGCTCAACTTTATGTAAATCACAATGTTTGGACACAGAACAGACGCACAGCATTATGCAGGACTGCATCTGCCATTTGCCAAATTGGTAGGTATGATGTACTGCGTCTCTCTTAATGCAGTATGATAAAAATGTAATATCCTTTAATACATGTGTTTCCCGTAGGGTCTTAACAATTACTTCATGATGTTATTCACAGCAGTTATGAGGACAGGTATCCAACACTGTATGTTCCAGCAGACCTATTATTTTATACTTGTTTATCACCGCCTTACAGCGAAGCATGCTGCCCAACTTTACCTCACATGATACCATATCAAAACAGCCCTTTACCTAAGATTTCAGGCTTCCGCCGCGACGCTGATGAGATCTGCGCTCTTCTGGGATATGACACAGCGTCGAGTGGTAATCCTTTACCGCAGCAGACCTCAGCTCTTTATCTAATTGACATTTCGAAGTCAATGGATTAAATTTCTTCTCGGAAAAGTGAGTCACTTCACTGTTCAAGAAGAAATTGTTCCTTTCTCGTGAAAAAGGAAGTGCCCTTATCACATTCAAAACGGCCAGCCAATGGACTCTATTAGTTGAAGCAACTCCACCCCCGATTTCGCTAAGATATATTCTGATGTTGCTACAACAAAGTTTTAAATATAAAGTCATATAAATGAAGGACAAATCAATTACTTAAAGAGCTCAAGTGAAAGTGTTCTAAAGAACTCTAGTAAAATGAATCACGTACTGACATTTTTTTTAAGTTTTTAATTAAAAATAACAATGGTAGATTTCAGCACAGATACTCGGGTAACGCCGCAAGCGTTCCGAGATAAAACCAATCGTCCTGCTTCACAATCCGTCCATTAGAATGTGAAGTGAATCTGTGTGGCCCAGTGCAGGTTCCAACGGCCGGCTGGCGCCAATAAGTGAGGTACCGTAAAAACCCAAACATTTTTGTAACACGGAAAAACGTGTTCAACTTTCTGGCGTAGAAATCATCAAAGTGCAACTGGACAATTACAAAAACATTCCGGGTTTTATCGGGAACCGAGATTTTTTTCCCATGGCGCAACAGCCCCTAGTGTGCCAGTTTCTCCCCATTATTGAGGCTTCACTATCACACTCAGACACACCACACTCGGTAGGACTCCTCTGGACAAGTGATCAGCCCTACGCAGACACCTATACCTGACAATACACGCAAGAGAGAGAAAATCTATGCCCCCCACGGGATTCCAGCCCATAATCCTAGCAAGCGAGAGGCCGCAGAACCACACCTTAGACTGAGGAGCCACTGGGATCGGCAAGTTATTCTATAGGGCGTACATTATTTACCTGAACATGTATGATAATTTTTTTTTCATGGTGCAACAGCCCCTAGAGGACCAGGGCCTCCTCGTTATCGAGGCTTCACGATCACACTGAGATACACTACACTCTGTAGTACTACTCTGGACGAGTGATCAGTCCGAACCAGAGACCTCTATGCGACAATACACGACATTTACAAGACAGAGATGTCCCTTCCCCCGGCGGGATTCGAACCCGCACTCCCAGCAAGAGAGCGGCCGCAGAACCACGCCTTAGACCGCGCGGACACTTGGATCGGCTGGGAGCTGAGGTATATCAGACAACGCAAAGTATGCTACGGATTGGACAACCAAGAATTCGTGGTTCGATTCCCGGAAGGCCAAGAGATTCGTCTCCGGCCTACCATTTAATGGCCACGGGGGTCTCTTTCCACGCGGGTAAACCGGTCAGGGCGCGCTCACCTTTAACTTAGTACCTTAGTACTGAAAGTACACTGCGCAAGGATATTAATCCTTCCGGCCTTGTTATCCGTATGAAATAGAATGGTGGAGGCTTTGAGATGGAATGGTTCCAATCCAAGACATTCTTCTTCATTTTTAAAGCATTTACTGCTTTATAATTAACCGACATAGAGAACACCAAAATACATTAGGTTCAAGGAATTGGACTTGCTTAATGTAAAATTGAGCTCTTCTGATAAGAAGTACAAATGCTTCTGCGTTATTCAGCTGTAAATGAGAATATCACCTTCAAAACAGGCCACATGCTCAACAGCTTCGAAGGTTTACGCTTACAGTTTCTTCAGATTAAAAAAATGGAAATATGAATTGAACGTTTTGGTGTTATAAAAACAATTATTGAATCTGCAGCATAAAATCTATCAAGAAAACAATTTCAGTGCAGCCAGTTCAATAACTGCCAGTGGCTTATTGATTCTTTGAATTTGTAATGTATGAGTTTTCTCTTCGGTTAATAACGTTTAGAGAAATAATTGGCACCTCTTGTGAGAATCATACAGAATCCAACAATACACTCAATGACCACATGCAGTTCCTTCAGGTTACAGCAGACGTCTGGCTTTCAGCGATTAATCTTATAGAAAATTCAGTAAGATGCGAAGGTATGTGACGCTTGGAGTTCCATGGGGCGCCGCCAGATGGCAGGACAACTATGAAAACATTGGAGTTCCACAGACCGCCATTAGATGACAGGAGACGTAAATACAGAGAACTGTTTTTTCTGCGCGGTAAGATCTGAGCCTGTAATATGATTCAGCTTTAGTTATTTGTTCTTTATGGATATCGGAACAAACCGTGATTGTTTCCCCATACAGCCTTAACTGATTGATTTTTAAAACCCTGCCGAGTGTGTTTACTGCGCGGTACGGACTGAGCCAGTAATATAATTCAGCTTTATTTATTTACGTGTTTTGTATGAATCTTGGAACAAAAAACGATTATTTTCCTATGCAGCATTAACTGATTGACTTTAAAACCGAGAAGGAGAGTGTTTACTGCGCGGTAAGAACTTAGCCTGTAATATAATTCAGCGTAATCGCTCTCTTTGAATGGTTAATCACAAAGATATACAATAGCAAAGAAATATTCCTCAACAATGTTCTCTTTGGTGTAACTTACGATTTAAGATCGTGCCATGGCCCAGGTGGTTAGCCGCCGGCCTTCCAGCGCAGAGGCCTGGGTTCGATCCCGGCTCAGCCCACGTGGGATTTGTGGTGGACAAAGTGGCACTCGGATAGGTTTTCCCCTAGTATGTGTAATATTTTACTTTGCCTCTATTCGCAGCATCACATTTAATGCATGTGTAGCAAAAGAAAGTTCATGTATCCCTTTAAAATTGAAAATTATACTGGATTATATTTAAAGATTCAGTTCGTACCGCGCAGTAAACAGACTCCGTCTCGGTTATAAAACCAATCAGTTAATGCTCCATAACGAATTAATCGCTATTTGTTCTGAGTTCCACACAAAACACGCAAATATACCGTGTGAGCGGGATATAGGCCTACCTTTAGAATTGTTTAATGTTACATCTGGTGTTAGATTAAAGAACCACTAAGCTTTAAGGGATTAGACATGTGGCAGTAGATCTTGGATGTGGGTCGGTCCAGTAGAAGACATGCACCTATAACAGCCAACAAAAACAGAAAATGTGGAGAAAAATTAGCCTATCTGTGCGAAATTATACCAGAAACGAAGTGCCTTAGTCAGCTCAAAGCCTGCGAGCGGCATAGTCAGTAACTAATGGTGTATCCAGCCAACAATACCAGAAAATGTGGAGATAAATTAGTCTGTCAGTGTGAAATTATACGAGAAAATGCGTGCCTTAGTCAGCTGAGATTATGACCATCTTATGACCAATGATGTATCCAGTATATTACTCTTTAAAAACCGTATTCCTAATTACGTCTGACTGATTTTACTGGTATTTCTTTTAGTCCTATAATTTTATCATCGGGGACAGCTGATTTTTCCTTCGCGTCCAGCCAATCTCGTGCCAAGAACCAGCACTGCTCGTGAGAGATGTCTGCTGCATTGCCAGTTACATACACAATAGTCCACAAGATAAAACGTTTCGGTCCGATTCGCTTAAAATCACAACGGCACAATTTGTTGAAGCTCATTTCTCCACTCACCGAGCAGTTTTTGCAGCCGTCTTTGTTCTTCCACTTTGTTTACACCTCAGTTCTTCTACGTGTCCCCCTTTCAGTTCCACCGCAGCAGTTCCAATGTCAAGTTGAATAAAACCTACACAAGTCACAGACTTTTATTTCTTGGAGTGAAGTTTGTTGTCTCACTCGTGTTATATCCTCGGTTCTTTATAGAACTCTTCTTTGAGTATACGTTGTGTTGCAATATCAGATTCTTTGGGAAAACAAAAATGTTTCCATGAGAAAGGTAAGTTCATTTTTCTTTCATTGAAATTTTCAGAAATTTATGTTTTATTTGTGCACCACTCACAGTTTTTTTTTATATTGGACATCCCCGTTGGCGTATATTAAACAATTATTTATAAAGAGGTTAAACCTCTTGATTGAATAAAGTGAGGTGAAACACATTGTTGGCTGTTTGACTGTTTTTATACATAATTACTCACAGTTAAAACTAGCTTTCCGGCTGAAGAAAAAGCGCACCGAGTATTCTCCGAAAGTATGCATAATATTATACATTTTTCGTGCAGTTGCTTTACACCTACGGATTTATTTGTTACCATGTAAATCCACTGTGCATTAGTTGGTAACAAATAAATCTATATACATTCTGCGAAAGATGTGAGGTTCTCACAGGTGTGACAATGAAATACACCGCCTTCTAAACGTGTCGACGTGTAGTCTTGCAAAATTTTACCACCATTTCGAAGGAATTGTTACCTCCATGTCTATGACACTGCCACATTCTACTCCGAAGCTGAAGCATTATGTTCTTCCGAAACGTCGATAAATATCTTTCCGACTACACGCAGTCACAAACTATACGACGATAATATGAATAATTTGCATTTTTCCACCATGGGTTAGCATAGAAAATGGGAATAATGGTTGCTTGGTTTGGAACATCGACGTAGCTCGTGCTGCAACAGCCTACTGGGTCAATCTACTTAGATCTGTGATTTAATTAAGGACACTGTCAGTAGCTCAGAATTTACAGCGTCGGGTCGTAGAATAATTGGTGAAGAACAAAGTGGAAAGGATACGGAAGAAGGCGGTCGTGTTCTGTCGCCCGGTAATTGTACGTAGTTTGTGTGGCGATAGTGAGGAAATTCACCAAAACATCAGGTCCTCGGCCAATATTTCAATTTCGGACTTCCCATGTACAAAGCAGGAGCATTATCCACTCAATCGCGACTTTCATTTTAGTACTAAATCATGTATCTCAAAAAAATGTGTATAGAAGTGACTAGATTATTTGCTGAGCTCCTTGAGAGGGTACACAGCTGCAGTCGGCACGGCGTGGTCGCTGCTAGGCTCAATTCAGAACGGCCAGGAAATGTTATGCCTCTTTAAAAAAACATTTACCCTGTTGAGAGTACATTCAAACATCAGTCATTGTGGAAGTTTTTAAAACGGATAAGAAATGCTTGGTGGTGCGTGCGCAGTCCTTCCCCCGTTTACCAACTTGCCCCTTCACCCACGTGGCAATAACAAGGTTTCTCGTCACTATTGCGTGTAATAGACTACTTTAATTTCACAGCATCTTCGTCAGGATCGCCAGACGGCGTTACCAATGGTGCACACTGCACATCCGTCTTGGGGAAACAGAAGCTGCCTTCGATTTGGAATCTACAGCGAGACCCTGGACGACGAGCAGGCAAAGAACACAAAAGCAAAGAACCAGAGACTACGCTACGGCGTCTTGGCTGGGATGATTCTCGTCGCAACGCTCTTAGTGAGTCGAATAAGTGTCCTCATGCACGATCTGACGTCTTTACGGCGGTTCAGTTATATATTGCTGTCATATTTTAGTTTGGTAGATTGTAACTAAAGTTTCGGAAGAACTTATTGTCTCCATCTTCAAACCTGAGAAGTGTACAACTGTACAAATGGATGTAAACAAATTTCAAGAGTTGAAAAACAAATACTGTGAAAAAATACCTGAAAATTAACACGAAGGAATAAGTTACAATTTCAGAATGTTAAGTAACATAGACATAACAAAAGATAGGGACACGTGGCGGGCTCTTGTGAATGCGGTGATGAACCTCCGGGTTCCATAAAATGCGGGGAATTTCTTGACTATCTGAGAAACTGTGAGCTTCTCAAGAAGGCCTCTGCTCCATGGAGTTAGTTAGTTAGTTAGTTAGTTAGTTAGCTAGTTAGTTAGTTAGTTAGTTAGTTAGTTAGTTAGACATAACAAAACTTTGTGATTGATTGGCCAAATATTATTGTTATGACAGTGAAACGAACAACGTTATCATGAGCGTGGGTGAGAGAAAGCATTCTGACAGCTGTGATCCCAACATTTTGCATGCTACGTCCCCTCCGGTAATTTTATATAAAAAAAGCGGATACATGAGATTAAAAGCAAAGCCTTTTCTTTGAAAGACTTGTATATCTACAATTAGATAGCTACATTTTAGTACTAACACAAAGTCCTTTGAAATTTAAACAAAATGTGATGCCCTTATAAAAATAGTTATTAAATTTGGAGCATAAAATCTGTTCCTAAAAAAGCCCACGTGTAACATCGCTTGCTTATAAGAACAACTAAAAATACCTAACATCAATAAAAATCCAATTAAAGAGAATATAAGGATATGGAACTCAACTAATTAGCAATATAACCTACCAATTTAAATGACATCAAAAGCTTCAGACGTGTTATCATCATTATGTAATAGTTAAATGAGAATTAGTTACTAAAAATAAAACTGTGGCAGAGAATGGGAAACACAGGAATGAAATGTGTTACTAATTAGAAACGGGTGATATATATCGACAGCCCTAGCCTATCTAGCCACATCACATCCGTGGCATCACTTAGCATTCACGCTGTATCGGTGCATTACGCAAAAGACAGGTATACTCTCATTATACAAGGCAGGCTATATTCATGACTAATGGAACTTATTGTTTCCGAGACCAGCCAACCGTCTAGATTTAAAAAGAAGAGTTTCGCCCAGGTTGAAGAACACTGCTTTCAATTGTAACCTTGATGGAAAACGTCCACTAGGAAGACCATAAAATGCAGGCGGATAACGTTGAGGGTCATCTTTGAGATCTGTTATAAAGATCTGACGTGCTCGGAGCTGGGTCAGAATGATTTCTCACGGGGTCTTGAGTATTAATGACGTTTAAGACCTACATTACCATATTTCTATGGGCCGGGATAGCTCAGCTGGTTTAGTCACTACACTACGGGCTGCAAAACCAAGGGACTGCGGTTCATTTGCCGACAGGACAAACAGACATTCCCGTTATCCAAAGTGCGCAAGCTTTGACTCGACACCAGCCAGCCTTCTACGGGCTCTATACCCGCGGTAAAGCGGACGAACCGTGAAGCTAGCCACCATCTACACCTAGTACCGAAATTAAGAATTGGTGGAGCTATAATTCCACTCCGTCGTAGCTCCATATACGCTCATGGGATGCACAAGGACAACTTTCACCCGCCGTGATTTCAGGCTTCCGCCGCGATGTTGACGACCTATACCCTCTTCTGCGATATTACGCAGCGTCGAGTGGTAATCCTTTACCGACGTTTCGGTACAACCTATCGGTTCCATCTTCAAGGGTCAAGAAGTCCAAGAAGAAAGAAGACTTCTTCTTGGATATCTTGGCCCTTGAAGATGGGACCGATAAGTTGTCCCGAAACGTCGGTAAAGGATTACCAATCGGCGCTGCGTAATATCCGAAAAAAACGCAGATCTCGACTTTCACCTCACTACCACAAAGTTAGATGAAGATGATGGTTTGTATTCACGTCTGTACGTCTTTCAGTAAATATATAGCTTGGAACAACTCTAAAGAATTCTGACAATGGTATACTGCAATGACTTGACCAATATGTAGGATACTGTCCATAGTGTATGTTTAATAAACGCGTAACGTTTGGAGACTGGATCCCTCTCCGTCTTTAGGTGGGGATTACAGATGCGAATCCTACTATTTTGGGTTTGTTAGAAAGACCTAGCCTCCATTGTTGTCTTAAAATAATGTATAACTTGAATATCACATATATTCTTCCCGTAGAAAATATCCCGACTCCAATAATGGCGACTAGCCCTTTCTAAAGGACCTCAAAATAATATGGTCTCCAAATATTCTCCCCCCTTGAAGAAGGAGACAGATCCAGTCCCCGAAACATTGTATTCATAAAGACCTAGAATACAGAAAAGGCTGAAGACATCAGTCAAGGTGAAGGCAAAGATAAATTTGTAACATTACACGCCATGAAGGCATATGGGACGAGTGGAGGTACGCATGCATGCATTCCTAAACGCAGAACTAGATATAGTGGTGAGTGGTAAGCTTCACGTGCCAGCTACTTTACCCCTGGGGAAAGAACCTTTGATATCAGCTGAACAGCAAGCACGGTGGGCCTCAGACCAGGTCTTGGCGCTTGGAAGAAGAAATTATCATCTTTTCCTCCAAGAAATCCAGCCATGATTACTTAGCCTTGTCCCGCTCCTCGACTATTTACTAGACCGACTAGGCTGTTTCTCCATTAATTAATTCTATTACAATTGCGCAGGTCTGCACATTCACATTTCCGTTGCAGTCGATATTGCGAAGCGATGGGGAAGGGTAGCATACACTGCACAGTTGTGAGGAGGAAACGTCTGCGCATCTTAATCAGAGAGCTCGTAAGCTTTCTGAATATAAGCAGAAGCATAGCAGGCCGCCAGAACACCAAATTAGATTTCACTTCTTCCCCTCTCAGGAGAACTTAATGGAAACTCAGTGGGACAGCTCGCGCTCTGGAATTTCCGCTAATAAACCTACTTAGGAAATAAGTGTGAAATTCAACACGCATAATAATTTCACGTAACATTTGGAAGACAAGTTTATACGCATTATTAGTAAACCATGCGCTAGGAATAATTAAGCCGGTATAGTTACTAGAATACATGTTGGGCTAGCGAGAAAACTGGATTCGACACGCAGCAGTGGTAGGGAAATTCATCTTCCTTATAGCGCTTGTACGATGTACCTAACCTCCACGTATGTATGTGTATATCTGCATAATTATACAAATAAGAATTGCTGGACAACAGAAGTCATGAAATGGTGCTCCAAAAGATTTCATTTTCATTTAATTTCTTTCCTTTCTATGAGTAGACCTTAGTCGCTACAGTATTCGACACGCTTGGGAGAATACAGAACATATGTAAGTTGCTGAATTAATTTCCTCAGCGGTGTAAACAGGAAGGCCAGATCACCAATACCACCCTTAGCAACGGTAAGTTTGCGGGAACTGTTGCTAAGCGACGGAAATTTTGCTGAAGGTGATGTTTTATGCGGGAATTTTGAGGATGCTGGTTGAAGGAGCGACACTTGTTTTCTGGATTTGGAATGGGCTGGATGTGAAGCTGGAAGAAGGGACGCTAAAGTGACGTAATGGAGCTGGTATTACTATGGTGGTTAATCCAACGTAAGGGTGGTTAGATTTGTGTACCAAACGGCGGACAATAACGTTTGTGTTCTTTTTGTTCATGTTTTTTTTTTCAAATTGATATTGTTTGGTGAAATTCAACGACTTTGCAAATGGGGTGGTTATCCAGCTTCCCTGTTAATAAGTTGTGATATACCGACTCATCTATTCTAATGACGAACTCAAAGAACGATCGAATTCTCAATGTGGATATAACCCTTTTTTTATTTTCTTGATTGACTTGAATGTATAATTTGAATTTCCCTTTGTTCTTACATCGAGTAATGTTATTAGCAAGCTTAGATAGAATGCACATAATCAGCTACCATGTTGTGTTTTTAATGGTGGCAGTGGAACACTATGGGTTGTGGTGACGGCTGGGAGTGGGGCCACCGGTAGCCACTAAAATATTATATTGAAACTATTTAAGAGTCTTGAGTATTCATCTTACATCTACAGAGTTTCAAATTTTTTTCTGCTCCTTCTCTGAATTCACTCCGCTACAAGCAGGAAAGTCGCAGGTTCGACTCCCGATGCAGTCATTGGAATTTTTCATAACCTTAATCCTTTCCGGCCGCACTGTGGCCACGGGGTCGACTCAGCCTCTAACAGAAATGAGTACCAGGACTAGTTAGCTGGGGGTAAAGGCGGCCGGTGCGTAGGGTTGAATTATGATGTACATAATGCTTACTCTCAATTCTAAGCTAAAGTTCACATTGCATCTACGCAAATTTCCTGGCTTGTTTGTCCATAGATTTCCTCAAAACTGTAATGCAACTTTTGCCTTAGTAAGAAAGAAACTTTCCTCCACAAATTGCGACGAAAAATCTAGTGATACCTACAGAAGTTGTAAAGGCTTCCTTCACCATTCTAATGGCCAAAAATAACAGCAAATTTTCTTTTATATTCAGGGAAATGCCATATTTGTTAACCCTGTAAAGCAGGGGTGATCAACACACCTTCGGCCAGTTTGGATTACATACAAACACCATAAAAATTACACAACAGTTGAAGCCGTTATTTATAGCACTTACTGTGATTTGGACAGGTGCGGCCCGCGAACAGCGAACAATAACTGTTGTGGCCCTTTGCCGAAAAAGATTGGACAACCCTGCTGTAAAATATAGTGTTTTCTATATATACCACCCACTTAACATTTACACGTTCTTCACTTTTTTCCTCATGCAGTTCACAAGTTTTTCGTATAATTTTCAGAAAAATTATGAATGTTTCTCCAGACAACACTGATCAATTGTTGTTCTAATGGAGATAGTGAATATTTGCTGCGAGAAATAAAACCCAGGTTTTAAGGATGTGTAAAACGAAATCAGTCATTCAAAGCACCAAGTGTTTTTGTACTAAATTTTGGCTTTCTTGTAAAATAATTTATCCATAAGCAATACTGACTTACAGAGAATTGCTACGTCCATGTTAACAAAATATGCAATTATGGATACCTAAGTTCTCCCTCCCCCCGCCCATTGGTACAACAGCCCCTAGTGGGCCAGGGTTTTCTCATTATCGGGGCTTCACGATCACACTCAGACACACAATACTCGGTAGGACTACTCTGGACGAGTGATCAGAACTCTACATGAGAACACACAACTCTCACGAGAGGAAAACAACCAAGCTTCTAGCGGAATTCGAACCCACAGTCGCAGCAAGCAAGCGGCAGCAGGCCCACGCCTTAGACGGCGCTACCACTGGGATCGGCAAATAGCTAAGTTACGGTGCATCAGATGTACAAATCACTTCGCCTGACGGCCTATTAGAAACACACGCACACATTGAAATAATTACAGAGTATCCTTCCTCTTCCCTCATGCTAGTTGACTATAAATGTAACTCAGTAATCGCTCTGTCAGACAAGTGGTCATTTGAGAACAAACACTACGTGATATTCACGTATTTTTAGCCTAATTCCTAGCTCGTGAATTTGGCTTGACTGTAAGCACTTAAATACAGCGCTCACCACTTTTTGTCACCTTTCGTTTAATACTAGGAAAGTCGCCAGCTATCATGTTGAAACAATATGTATTCAGCATAAATATGTATTGTTAACCATAATCGATCAAACGATAGTGGTGGTGGTGGTGGTGGTGGTGGTGGTGGTGGTGGTGGTAGTGGTGGTGGTGGCGGTGGTGGTGGTGGTGCTGACGTCGACGATAATAACAATAATAATAATAAATACCAAATTCAAGTCATTCGAGAAAATATCTAAAGCGCGGCACAGGGTGCATTCACAGAGACCATAACCCAAGGCGATATGAAGAGAAGTACATGCTAAGGATAGACGTACATGGATGTACACGGAAGTACATGGCTCTACATAAATGTGCGTAAGATGTGAGGACGTTGCCTATCTGGCACAGGTCAAGGAACAAGGACGTCGTACTATCGTCACAATAATGAGGATCCGTGTCCCATTGAAGGCGAGAAATATCTCAAGCAGATAACAGACTGTCAGTTTCTTAAGGATAACAAATCTTTGGGCGAAAGAACAGGTATACCTGTATTAGTTTCTGGGGGAAGCAAGCAGAAAAATGTAAACTGTACGTCTGATTGACCGATTGTGATGTCGTAGCATTAAATGCCCTGGTGGACGCTCCTGAAAAACTGCACCACTGTGCAATCGAGACAAGCCAGTTCGTTAATGAAACAGGTGACAAGCTGATGTCAGCTCATTGATGAATTATAAATAATTGATTATTTGCTTCTGGTATGTGATGCCGTGTATTTTGATCGACAGTTACAAACGTGTCGGAAAAACACACTGCCTCCATCGTCAGGGTAAAAGAGTAGGTCCTATCACGCTGATGAAACTGTCAGTTATATCTCCTAACCTGTCAAGTGAGTTCCTGCAAAGATATCTTGCTTCTTTTTCCCTATTTGTTTGCGTTCACAATCTAACTAACTAAATAATTAACTAAATTCATGGAGCAGGGTCCTTCTTGAAAAGTTAATATTTACTCAATTATTGAAGAAATATTTTCACATTTCATGGAAACTTAAATTTCATTACCGTGTTTATCACACCTCACCACTTGTCCCTATCCTGAGCCAGATGAATCCAGTCCCTGTCCTCCAATCCAATGTCTTTGAGATCCTTTTTTTAATATTATCCTCTCATTTGGACCTAGGTCTTCCAGTTGGTCACTTAAATAAAGTTCCTCATCAGAAACCTCTAGACTTACGCACTTAACATTTACCCCACACATGCCAATTTTCCTGTCGATCTCATCCGCCCCGATTTATTCACCCGAATAATACTTGGTATGGAATACAAATCATGGCGCTCTTCATTACGCACTCTTTCCGACCTTCAGTAATTGCCCTCCTGCTATTACAAAAACCTTCCTTTATTCAAGACCTGCAATGTGCAATGGATGCAGCTTCCCAGAATAGCAGGAGAATACTGTAAGTCGTTAAATCCCATATTAGGGGATTTTCGTTAAACCGTTTTGTTATATTGATATATCTAAATATTCTCATTAGCATCATGTTTATGGTACCATGAATTTACGCTCTTAACATTTTAACTGACAGTTACCTTCTGTAAATCAGGTTAAATGTAATTTAATAAGTACACCAAACTCTATGGCACTTATGGCAGTTCAATAGATCTTAAACGAGGTTTAATTTCAGACTAATATAACAAAAACGCGATAGGAAATATAACTACAGCGTATCAAGCTCTGGTGATTTGGTTCAATTTTATTTAATTATTTTTAAAACCGTAACAGCTGTTATAAAATGTGTACAACTTTTGTTAGAAATATTTTTTGCTGTGATAAATACACCTATTTGCGTATATCCTTTATATTCACGCGCGAATTAACTATTTGAAGCAAAAAAACTGTGTTATATGTACTTTTTTGCTTCCGCACAGTTAACAGTCGCAACGATAAAGGTAAGCTGGTTAAAGCTGGTTATATGAGGATCATTCGACACACGTGAATGGAGTCTGTGGACAAATGCAAAGGTGTTTTTCAGCATTAATTCAGGTGGCGCTCTACAGTAAACACCGTCCTTTAGAAGTCTAATCTTGACACTAGTGCATAATGCATGAAGATCAGTCGTTGATGTCAGATTTCAATCTAAGTTGCAATAGACCAACAAATTAGAATTATATCCCAAAATCAGATGCGTGATGCCGGTTTGGAACTGCGGGATTTGACTTTTTCATATCGGTGTTGCAGAAGATTCGAGTCTTTTGGGATATTACGTCGGGTCGACTGGCAAATGGTTACCGACGTTTCGTAGGATAGCAATGTTTTCTTCTTGTGGGATATTAGGTTTTATCGACTGGTACATAGTTGCCGAAGTTTCGAAGGGACTCTGATCCTTCGAAACCTCGGCAATCATTTACCAGTCGATAAGGCCTAACATCGCAGAAAAGTTGAATCGTCTGTCGTTCTAGAGTTCATACATGAAGTCCGGTAGAGAGACAGGCAGGCATGGTGAAGCTGACAGTCGTACTTTTTGCAAATTTCCTTTGCAGACCCTTACGAAGCAAAGAACAGTAGCCCGTTAATTTTGCTAAGATGCACTCTGAATAAGCTGATGTTTATTTACTAAGTAGCTGTTGCAAATGTACCTTATTCTCAGCAATATTAAATATTTTCAGACGCTGTGGTAAATAAACGTACCACCTTCACATTATAAAGCACGCCTTTTCCTTGCAGAGGGTATTCATAAGCTTCTTATGATTCTGAGAAAAAACAGTAATTGTGTACCCGAAAACAGCAGTAAACAATTGACCTTGTGACGGATATGCAGTGACTTTTTATAGATATGAAACAAATATTTAAATATGGCTTAGATACTTTTAATTATTCAAACAGCTAATCCAGCAAATTGTGATGTTATTACCCTGATAACACTATCATATACCACGAACCTAGACAGAACAATCAGCATGCTGCATGCTTAATGACTGGACGACAGGGGTTCAATCTCAGGCAGAGGAGACTGACTTTTCCATTTTCCACCACGTTTAGAGCAGATTTTTGGCCCGCCGACCCACGTGTACCGGTCTCTCCTACCCCACGTTTAACCTTTTAAAGCCTAGCAGTAACTTTACGTACCACCAGGTTTAACATTAAAAAATTCTACGTGGTGTCCACATTGCGTTTATGTGTTTTGTACGGATCTCAGAAGAAACAGCAACTTTTGCCTTATAAAACATTAAGAGACTGGTTTTTATAACCGAAGTGGAGAGTGTTTACAGCGCGGTACGCACTGAGTCCTTATATAAAACAGATGCGCTTCGTCTTATAAAAGGTTAATAAAGCAGTCGGAATTCAGGGCTGACCACTCACCTTCAGCTAGTGCAAACATTAAAAGTGTGTGGAATTGTACCTCCGATCCTCCTTCCTTTCGATGACATGAAAGTTAAATAATAGCTCGGGGATATTTTTATATTTAATTTTTAGGTAGGTTACACGCAGCCCAGTACAAATGTCCTCATGATATTTGTATTTCCTTACTCAGTTTTGAGTTGATGTCTTTCATCTGTACATTACTAAGGATACGTAATTACTACAATATTCATTGCAGGTTGGATTGATGGTGTATGACCTAGTGAGTGGTTATGGGGTACCTACAAGAGAGAAGGATGCAATTCAACACCTGTTGATGCTTAGAAGAACAACAGATCAGCCTGAAATAACCACATCTAACACAAGTACCACCACTTCCACACCGACGGAAGGACCCACAGAATACATCACTACCGTCACACAGCCACCCACCTTTCTTTCAGACTGTACGGATCAAAATGTATCAATTCCAAGTGATCTGCTAGGTGAAAACCTCGCGGAATCTTCACAAGCTTTACCGTATCGATACACGCCATTGTCAGAGAAAGTGGGTTTAACAGATGATATAAGGTTCAGCAACAGAAAATATGGGAGGAACTTGGAAAGTAATTCGTCTTTTAGGGACAAAGCCCGAAATATACCTTCAAAGCGACGAAAAGAAGAGTCTTCGCCTGGCAATCAGGGCATAGAGGATTATCAAGTATACTGGTTACACCAGTCACCACGTACCGCACACGGAATACAGAGCAGAATTATGAATAACATAAAATATCAAACGCCGAGACCTTTCAGAGCAAGGAACTTGACAATTGAGACACCTGAACATAACAGTTTTCAAGCACTCAAAGACGAACAACAAGTTTCACTTCCGTATTACAGTTTCGGTTCGCCGAGTAAATACCCACAACTCTCCAGTTACCGCTATCCGAACGAAGCCAAAAATATACAAGACATTATAAAATACCTTACCACAGAGGATTCAAACAACCCCTCTTCTAGCAATAACAATCAAGAAACATTTCATTTTCGGGTACCTACAGGAAATGGTAGGAGAATAAAATTCGCTGGAGTGTATAAAACTGCTGTGAAGAAAAACTCTGGCGAGGAATACAGCAGACCTGAAGAATCAATAGAAGATACCATAATATCAAATGACCAGACTAAAATGTCAGATTCATCGTTAAATGGTCATGCTTTTATAGCGGACCCTTTCCACGATTTTAAACCATCTGACCCTTCAGAAATCAATCTACTGGCAAACAGCGACTTCCGCTTTGCACCTTTTGACAGTCGTGTTCGATTCGTTCCGAATCGACCGCAAGGTACTCGACTGGGTATTACTGAGATAAATCCAAATGACAAATATTTTCCACGTCCTCCTATATACTTTGGCAAGCCCTCGACTACAGTACCTCCTCATGAACCAGTATTTCAGACGTATCCAGGCACATACACCACCGCAATTTATCGACCGTTGGGCAAAGAGCCTGTAACAACGACGCCTCATTCGTCAACCAAAACGCCAAAGGCGGTGAAACCATTTAGTGTGATGTTGGATATATATCCCATGATGGAAGACTCGGCGCCGCAGGCTACATCCGGACCGCAGCACATGCCATTGAGGCCACTTGTAAGGCCTGGTCACGGTGTGGGACCTCGTGTGAAGTTTCCGCAAGGCAGGCTTCCAGATCCGGTGACAGACAGCGAAACTAAACCCCAAATGGTTGTTCACCTCAATCTCTACCCAAAGAGGAAAAAGAAACACAACTTCAGTGACAGGTACAGTACTGTACCAGTAGAACTACACAGCATGTGGCAGCGGTGGGCAACCTTTTTTAAATGCGGGCCTCTTAGACACGAGTGATTTGCGAAGTGCCTCAAAGGGATTTTAAAACATAATATGAATACACTGAAACATTGAGTTGTGTTGATTCCACTCATACTTACATTATATTGCGATGAACTGTATAACTTTTTTAAGAAGTAATACTAATTAATTTATTTCTACCGCGGTGGCGCAGTTGGTTGAGGCACTGCGCTACAAGCCGGCAAGTCGCGGGTTCGATTCCCGATGGTGCCATTGGAATTTTTCGTTGACTTCATCCTTCCTGCCACTCTATGGCCCTGGGGTCGACTCAGCCTCTAACAGAAATGAATACTAGGAATATTTCCTGGAGAGTAAAGGGGGCCGGTGAGTAGAGCTGACAATCTTCCTACATTCATGTGTCGATTGTCTTGAAGTCAGGGAACCTCAAACTCCTGGAATCCTCAGGGCCTGTCCAGGCCTGTATAGAGATTGTTTTACCTTTATTTATGTCTATTACCAGATGGAATTTTTATGAGACTAAACCCATTACATTCTCCTCGGGGCTTTTAGGAAACAGTTGAGGACCACAAGTGAACTGCAGGCCACAAGGTGCTTACCGCTGATATATGAAGTGGTCACGAGTGTGAGCTCGACATTACCTCAAACAAAATATTGATAATGGCATAATTAAATCACTACATGTGGTGCAGCCCCTTTTGGGAGTTAAATGCTTGGTCAGAACCCCGCCATTTAAGTAACAAGAATATCCATTGTTACCTTCACAATATTTGGCTGCTGGGCCCAACTATGAGCCAGCTATGTCCACTTCACCTTCAAATGCTATTCCTTCAAGATCCATTTTTATATCACCCTCCCAGCTATGCATGGTTCTTCCAAATGGTCTTTGTACTTTAAGTTCTACAAGAACTTTGTATAAAATTCTATTTCGTTCCATGTGTGCTACAAGTCCAGCCAATCCCATCGTCGTTCATTTTATCATGCCAATAACAGAGACGTGGTTACTGACTTACACTGCTGTGCTTCTGTGTGAGTGGCTTCCTATTTGTGGAGAAGACAATAACGTATTTCTTTGTGGCATTTATTCATTAAACATGGGCTTTGGTTTCGCCTAAAGTAATATGTGAGTTTACTCTACATGCTAAATATCCACACTTCCGAAAGGTATTTAACTTTCGATTTTAAATTCACTTAATTAACAGATGTAGCACAGCCTAACTCCAAGGATATGGTGATTCTTTGAAATGTAACACTCTGTCTTCTGGTCGGGTAATTTTCAGCTTTTTATGGGCTCCTTTTTCTTACTAAACCCAGAAACCAAGGGATCATAATTCGTAACTTATGCTACGTATCTTACATTCGTATATAAGAAGTGAAATGTAAACCAAATCACTTTATATTCGTAAATAAAAATTTAAATTTGGAAACAGAATCTCAGTTTGGACAAATATTTTTGTTGTAGGATGGACGACACACACAGTTTTCACGTGGACCTTAAGAGCAGTACATTCGGCTGCGATGGCGATGTGCTGGAGCATCTCCGGAGAAGTAAGTTGACCTGACCGATAACCTTCCGAACAGCAGGTCCCACCGAAACTTCGGGCTTTTTCACCGAAGCACAAGGCGTGACATCCAACAGGACTCCAACTTAAGACTCACACCATGAGAACTTGAAATCTCACAGGACATATTCCTTTGTTTCTTAGCTGCAGTCATATTCAGAATCTCTGGTACGCGGTGGCGCATCTGGTTGAGGTACTGCCTTACAAGCCGGAAGGTTAAGGGTTCGGTTCCCGATGGGGTCATTTTTCATTGCCTGTAATCCTTTCGGCCGCATTATGGCCCTGATGTCAACTCAAGAGAAATGATTACAAGGGATATCTCTTGGGGGTAAAGGCGGCCGGTGGGTAGGGCTGACAACCTTGCCACCTTCATGTGCCGATTGTCTATAAATTCTGGCAGTCTCAACCACCTGCAGCCCTAAGGGTCTGTCCAGGCCTGTAGAGGGTTGTTGGGTCTTTAATATTTCGCAGCCCATATTTTTCTAAATAAGATACACAACTTCAGTTCCTCCTTCACAAACCACATATTGAATCTCCACTACAGTATCTCTAAAGTGGTTTAAGAAAGACGCACTTTTTATTGTGAGAAATATTTGAAACACACTGCTTGGGCAAAACACAGGGATCTTAAAATGTTACTACCAGTGGTACACACAGTAATCACTGTCCTTCCACGTGTTAAATAATTGAATCATTTGTCATCAAGGGTCGCGTCAGAATATTCGGGTGAAAGAACGAATAATTGCTTTTTCGTCTTCTGACAAAGGCAAGAAATTTTTAACTGATCTGCGCTCTTCTGAGATATTACGCAGCGTAGAGCGGAAATTATGTACAGACGTTTCGGAACAACCTATCAGTCCCATCTTCAAAGTTCAAGAAATCCAAGAAGCTTCTCGGAGTTCTTCATCCTTGACCCTACGCTGCGTAATACCCCACAAGGACGAATGATCTCATCTACGATGCGGAGTAAGCCTGAAATCACGCACGTTTGCATCTATTGTCCAAAGCGTCCAGACAGACCTTGTGATCCACCCACCTTTTTGTTCAGTGCATATAGGAGGCTTCTTACTAAGGGGTAAAGTAGCTGAGGCATGAAACTCACCACCCACCTCAATTTAGTGTCGAGGTTAAATGGAGTTGTATTTGTTCTCCCCCAGTATGTCGTGCATGGGCAGATCTTTAAATTTTACACATATAATACACGATGTATTTTACATTACATGCATTTTTAAATGATGTATTAATATAAGGTTACATGTATCTGATTTCTGTAGTTTACGAAGGAGACATTGATAACGACGAAGAAGCGGAAGACGAATCGGAAAAGAATATAAAAGACAGCTACAAAGGGCATACACAGTTGAAGGTTCCCGACGTCGTAGAACCACGAGGGACTGTCTCCGTCGAAAGCAGCTCAGGGTCCGAAGTTTCGGAGGAAGTGGGACACACTCGAAGGCGACCGACCGCATTCGAGATTGCTTCCGGCACTGACAGTTCTCAAAACTTGAGCAACCAGCAAGGCCCTTATTCTCCCCTCGATATTCTGCTCATACCGGGAACAAGCACACACATTTCAGCAATTGATTCCAAGTTCCCTGAAGAGAGTGCAAACGAAAATCGCGACAGAAAAAAATCGGCAGCGAACATCAAACTCTAAAAATTACATTTATTCAAAGATTAATAAAGTGACAAGTTTCTTGTACAGGTATTTCGCTGTGACCAAGGGATATGGAAATGATTTATGTATTTATTTTTGTAATTCGTAAATTCGAATGCCCTCTCCCACCTCCGTAATTTCTATGTCAAAATCGCAGGTGTCAACAAACCAGTTTAAGAATTGTTTCTAACAAGTGGCTGATTGTTTGGACAATTTTTGACACTATTTATTTATAACATAAAATAAAAATTCTGTAGATAATCGTCGTGTACACTGACGTCAATAATTATGCACTACACTAACACTGCATATTTTGTCTCACTAATCCTTACATCCAGCAAAGAATTAAGTTACATACATTTTACTTTAAAAACTCAAAATATTTCAACTTTCTGGCTAACCATCCAAAGACAAGAATGTGTGGAATTTTACCTCCACTCTCCGTACGCCTTAATGGCATGATGCTTATTTAACCAGGAGGAGAGCTTTACCTTGAACGACATTTTGAAAATGCAGCACTTTAGCGATGGTATTTTTTAAAAACATAAACGAAATGAACCTAAGATGTTTCGTTTTGCAGGGCGCAATAAAAGATAACGTCTTGAAACCTTCGCTCTCCTAGGGTGTTAGGCAGCGCAGACTGGCAGTTAGTTACCGATGTTTTGGGACAACCTATCGGTCCCATCTTCAAAGGTCAAGCAGTCCAAGGATAATTAACCGTTGAAAGTAGGACTGTTAGGTTCTCCCGAAACGTCGGTAAATAAACTCCAATCTACGCTGCGTAACATCCCAGAAGAGCGAAGTCTTCATTTACGCGGCGGCGGAAGCCTCAAATCACACATAACGGCTTGTTACTAAAATTCACATTGTAACGTATCAATTACTTATCGCAGAGATATGAAAATACCAAAACCGTGCACGCTTTATTCTGAAATGCATTCCATTATTCTTGTACATGTTTCCATCGAAATCAATCAAGAAATTATTATTATCATCATCATCATCATCATCATCACCATCATCATCTCCTTTACGCAGGGTATTCACATTTATATACCTCAAACAAACCACGTTTCTAGCGTACACAGTGTCGCAGCTATTCTGCGCGTACTGTTAACGGTGCATATAGCGCTGTCTGCAATATTAAACTCTTTCGTGCTTCTACGTTAGCACTTTCCCAAGTCTGTGTGCTGTGCCCAGTGTAGCTGTTTTCTGCAGTTCCTTGATATCGTGCTTTCCTGGTATGCTGCTCAAGTATTTTCTGAAGGATTTTGAAATGTTTCCAGTTGCTCCTATTATTACTGGCATCACCTCTGTTTTTACATACCACATGCGCTGTATTTCTATTATAAGGTCTTTATATTTTAGAATCTTCTCGGCTTCTTTCTTTATCACATTTCTGTCTCCAGGGATTGCTACATCAATCAGCATACATGTTCCTTTTTCATTATCCCGGATTATGATGTCTGGTTTATCGTTGGAGATGGTTCTGTCGGTTTGCACTTGTTGATTCCATAATATGATTACCTTGCCCACTTGACTTGTTTCTGCTCACTTTAGTACTTGCTCATACCGGAGTTCACTGTCTAATTTTACCCCTAATTCCTTATATTTATTATTATTATTATTATTATTATTATTATTGCGTGCTTACAATTGCAGCCATTAACATTCTGATTCGATCAGAATTCGATCCTACATCCGACGTCTTAGGTCCTCGGCCCTGACCGTTGAGTATCAGCCCGACGTACCCGAAAACCGGGTCAGGGCCTGGTAGCACAGACAATGCTTAGAGTTCCTGCCTGTTCAAGCACATGCTCGTGTCACAGAAAGGTAACAGCTAGCATACGGATCTGTAACGCTGCTTGTTGTACTGTGAACTAACGAGCGAGTTACGATGGGACTGTACGTTAACCTAAATGTGGCGGGTTGGAGGATTTGTTGAAAGAATGGACCTGGGAAATTGAAACCAGGCGGGATCTGGAAACCATCCTGGGATATGGTAACTAAAAACAACAAATGCACGCAATTCACAGTGGTGTTCTACATTGAATTAATGTTACCCCTACATGTTTCTGTGGTCAAGCCAGCACCGTCAGGGGGTGTCGTATGCTACAGTTGCCATACGCTTCTAAACTATGAGCTATTTCATATGTAACCAAAGTCTTAAGTTTTTTGATAGTGTACGTAAGTCCACTCAGTACAGTTTTTATGACAGTGTACCTTTCTATGTGCTGGATAGTTGTAAAATAAGACACTGTTTTAGATAGTATATACAGTTAAAATTAAAGACAGTTGTTTTGTCTATATTTGGCCTATAGAGTTAAAAATGTTGTACGGAGAATACATACAGTATAAAGATAAAAGGATGAAATATATATGCTTTTAAGAATGGCGTGTTGGCTTAGGTTTTGGCGTTGTATACCAGATGGGTGATCAATTTTGTAGTTAACATCCTGCGACTTGGTGTTATATGTCGTATTCAGGATCTACTACGTGAAGTGGGAAGTCGTGTTGTGCGTCGAGTTGGTCATGGCACTTCTAGAAGTAACAGTGAAGAGAGTTATCTTTTTCTGCAGGACCGAAAATGACATTGACAAAGTTTTTGATCGGTGCATGGAAAGAATTGTGTGTACTTATGTTGTTGTTATAGTGTCTTTGGGCTTGTTTTTGTTTTGTCCGACATAGGTAGTCAAGTTTTTTATTAAGTCTGTTGTACGTAGCTTCATTAATCTTATCAACATTTTAGTTATTAGACGTCTGTATACAAAGCCAAGTATCTTGCCAACATGTCGCACATTCTAAATAGGAGGTGCACAATTGTGTATTTAGCACTGATGTTTTCTTATAGAGAAATTTCAGTTCAGACGATATCTAATGGCAGCCTTCTTTGTATTGGTGTTCCTATGATCACTGCCATTAACAGTAATATGCTCTAGTTTTCCTAGTTTATTGAACCATATAGATGCACTGGTCTTGTGTAGCCTCACCTTGATGTTCTTGTAATATGCACGGTGTACAACACATAAAAAAATGCACACAACTTTATGAAAATATATTATAAACGTAGTAATATCTCCTACATGTTTCGGCCACTCATGTGGCCATCCTCAGGGAGGAGGGGTGACCGAAACATGTATTAGGTGTTACTAAGTTTATAATATGTTGTCATAAACTTGTGTGCATTTGTTGGTTTGAGTTACATTATATAACTTTCAGAGCACGGGTATGGATCATTTAAAACCCTGGGATCTTGTTATGTGCCCCAAGCCCAAAATAGTTCCAGATAACAATAACACATCGCGCGTTTGGCGTCTGATATGTAGCTACCGTTCCTCAAAATCCAAAAATACCAGATATTCCTAGAGCGTGGTTAAATATTTCATTCAAGGATCATTGCCATTCGAGCGTTCAAATAGACATGTACAGGCAATTTCCGGGTTACGTAGTATGCGATTTACGTAAAATCGTGCTTACGTAAATAATATCGTTCACATTATTCACTATTAAATAGAATATTAATATTACTATGAATAATGTTACCATTAAGTGTATTTTACTTTGTGTCTTTCATATGAAAAAACTGACAGAAATAACATTTTAAACATGTGAACTGACACTGTAAATATGTATACATAACCGATGAGCTGTGATAAATACTTGGGGTGGGGTTAATTTTGACTTACGTAAATCTCGGGTTAAATTAAAGTTTCTGGAACGGAACACTTACGTAAGTCGGAAACTGTCTGTGTTACTGACACAATAGCCACTGTAGACTGTAAATATATTGCGATTTATTTTGGCTAGAATAAAATAAAACTGAGCTTCGATTGAGTAAGTTAACACATTTCAGGTAAAGTTCAAATTGGCGCCGAACAAAATTCTAAAACATGAGCCGAGGCAGATGTCTATTATTCCAGTGGGGTAGCCCACAACCTAACCTAAAACACAGTCTTGGATTGTAAATTTGTGTTATCTAAATACCGACATTAACAGCACACAGTCTGCAGGGATAGAAATCAGTAAAATGGGAAAATACGGTCTCTAAGTTCTAACCGGAATTATGTGTCCCACCAGTAACCCTTTTATACTTCAGTCAGTGTAAGAAACGGTAGGTAACGTTCGGTGTGCGGAGGTACAAGCCAGCCCAAAACGTATAATTTCCAAACCGACAACATTCTTCTGCTGTTTCACGTGTGCTTTCGTATGGTCTGTAGTCAGGACTGCGAGAGGCGTCAAAAGCAACTACAGTCAGCCTGCCCAGCTTCAGAGCTGTACTTCTTAATTTCCATTGACCAAATCTGTTCCCGACAACCTTACGTGTAGAAATGAAAGACGATGCACTTTTGGCGAAACTGCGTTGCAAGATTTCTCTTTATAATGCATACTCATCATTATCCTGGTTTTCAGCATGTCTGAACACCTGCCCAGGTCTGAAGATGAATTCCCCCCAGCCTGCAGCAGATGTTACAGCTTTGATCTCGTATTTGTGTCCCGAACTGTTTCACGCTATAGGTTTACACTGATAAGTTACACACACACACACACGCACACGCACGCGCGCGCGCGCACACACACACACACACACACACACACACACACACACACACACACATATACATACAATTCATGTTAAACTTGTACGTAAAATGATTAGCATCATTACGAAAGACAACAAGCAACCATGATGAGGCTAAAATTTCCAGTCATAGGATCCCAAACTAAAAACCATTTTTACCAAGATATATCACTATCAATTTCTCAGTATTGGAACACTCCATGGAAAACCGACATACCTACGAAACAAAGTGGAACATGACCATTCCAGATTAACTTGAGAATCTGCATATGTGTTCACACTATAGCCAAACATGCTCACCTAATTTATTTCACCTATCCGACCAATCATTTTGAAACTACAGGATGTTAAAGAATCATTAAAAAATTGTAAAAAAGGGAAAGTTTTAAGTTTTTCTTAAACAAGTCATATAAATATGCTGTAAAGACAGGTGCATTATACATAATTTCAAAGCTTATAACATTCTCTATCAACCTGAATAAAAAGGTTCTTCAGCAATGATATTTTTATAGTTATAGGTCCTTAAATGTTAAAAAATATAGAAATTGATAACTAAAAAGTAGCACCTTCAATTTCTTTAAAACTTTCCATGATAGTCAGTCATAGTCACAATAATAACTGTGCAAAAAACTATTGTGGGCCCTCCAGTGTTTTGAGAGCTATACCAGTTGTTTCAGATAAGGCGGTATCTTTCGCTAGCGATTATAAACATGGCTTGCTCACAGCTTGTTATTCATACTGTAGTTTGTTTATTTTATGACTTAACTGTTACTGCTGCCTATCGTCTACTATTCTGTGCACCGTAAGTCAATTGCAATAAGGTTTTTCTGAAACAGAATTATTTTGAATAAGTGCTTGGGAAATTTATGTTACAGTAAGGACAGCATTCATGAATACCGTAAGGTTGGCAACCATTATGGCATCAGTTAAGTGATCAAATACACAGTGGTAGTGTGAGAAAGCGCAGGCATATGAATGAATAAGGTTATCACTGAGTTCAGCAAGTTTAGTACCACAGACATAAATTTTGTATTTTACAGCCGTGTCAGCATGTATTCTTCAACCTACTTTACAGTTAAAGAGAAATAGGTAAATATTTCATCCAAATTGAGGTTATGGTAACCATATATTGTTCAGCTGATCTAACACAACCTTCCACTTCAAGGTGTGGGACAGAACGTTTTCATTCTGCACAGTGTTCCACGTCAGTTAAAAGGTATGATTATCTCCCACCTGAGCAGAGGAAGATCATATGGCTAAGATCTGGTTGTCCACAAATAACATTTATCTGTTCCAATCATGAAGAAATTTTCATTAAAATTTACGAGATGAAACATAAAACATGTTGTGACCCACTCAAAAACATTTGCAACAATCAGATGAATTGTTAGAAAAATTTGTATCAAGTCTGAAGAAACTGAAGGTACATGACTTTGTAGCTCATTAACAGCCTTCATTTTTGAAAGAAACAAAATCTTCGCTTCAAGATGGAGAAGTTATTTGGGGGGGGGGGGATTTCTCGGAAAAGTATTTATTATTCAGGATGCTGCACAAGAATTTCATTGGAATAACCAGCAAGCCACCATTCATCCCTTTGTTAGCTATTTTGAAAATTCTAAGCATAAGTTGGAAAACCTATGTTTTGTATTTATTTCAGATGGCTTGTATCATGATACTGTGACGGTATACATTTTCCAAAAGCATCTAATTGCATTTCTGAAAGAAAATGTTCCAGATATTTCAAAGATATATTATTTTTCTGATAGTGCATCAGCACAATACAAAAATAAAAACAATTTCGTAAACTTATGCCACCATAACACTGACTTTCAGATAAATGCTGAATGGCATTTCTTTGCCACATCACATGGCAAAGGCCCATGTGATGGTGTAAGAGGTACAATTAAGTCTTGTAACTCGTTCCAGGTTACAGCACCATCAGATATTGACTCCAGCACAACTCTGTTCATGGGAAAAGATCATTTTCCATCCATACATGTACAGTGTGTCTGCAACAGTGAAGTTGAACAGACAAGACATCACCTAAAATTTAGGTTTGACAACACCAGAACAGTGGTCAGCACCAGAACTTGTCAATATCATGCTTTTCTTCCTATTTCCAACACAACTTTGACTGCAAATAAATAATCTAAAGCCCAAAAAGAGTCTGTAGTGGCTGTGGCAGAAGGCAGAAATCAGAGTCACACCATCCCATTTGAAACAGAGGATACATCAGTGTAGTATACGAAGATCACTGGTGGCTAGGGTATGTGTTAGACGAGCATGAAGAGAATGAAGAATTTGAAATCAGACTGCTTCATCCACATGGACCATCAGCCTCCTTTGTGTTCCCATCCGAGCCAGATGAATTAATTCTACCTGGGTCCCTTATTTTTTCTGTGGTTACACCAACTTCTAAAATGGGGGAGAACTTACAAACTGTTATCAGCAGAACCAAATCATATATCTAAGTTATTAGAAGATTTCAAGATGATGTAAAACTGTTCCAGTGTATGAGAAAATGTAAGTTTTTCAAAACAATGTCCAAAAATATGTCATATGTTCAGCTATGTTAAGTTGAAAAATTAATTTCTCAGAAAGTTTTTGTCAGCCTAAAACCATTTTGTAAACATAAAAAGCTAAACTTATTTGCAACATTTCTGCCAAGTTTCAATGACATTGATGGTGCTACGTTTTAGAAATAAATTTTTGTAATTGGTTTAAGTTTTCGCTTTAAAATAACAAAGAAATTAGTCATAAACAAAGCTTCTATATTCTGCAAGAAAGTAGATTTTATAAGGTTTAGAATGAGCCACAGATCATTGTTTTGTGTGCAGTACTTAAAACGTTATTAATACAAGAAGTTTTCAATATTTTATTTTGGCTGAATTTTGTCATTTTTCTCTGATACTGGTTAAGATATTCCAAATGTAGTACAGGGAAGAAAGTTTCAGCTCAGCACAAATATATGTGCAAATTTTGAACAAAATACAAATTATCAAGATTAATGGGGTATGCTGGTCTTTGATGGAATGACCCTATTATGTTCGTCGGAAGGCTACACATACTATCACGTATAAAACACGTTATTACTTACCATTCACGAAGAATGTCAAATGCAGCCACTTCGTACGTTGCATGGAATCCACTGAAATATCGGTAAACACTGCACAAACATTGATAAAGCACAATAACATCTACGGCACTTACACACACTTCCTTATTTCTGCAACACACGTTTTAAAATGTTCACCTTTAGCTATAGGCCTACGAATATGTTCATGTTATCTGCTCCATCCCAGTTTGTATGAAAGCCAGAACCACTTTAAAACTGTTCCATAAGCCTTCAGACACAAAACTCTTTTATTTACAAGTATTAAGCCAAAACACACTAAATATATTGCTTTAATATTCAACGAACTGCAATAAAAGAAACACACTGTTGCATTAAATTGCATTTACGCGTCACCACGAACTGCAAACACACTGAAAAGGAAGCTCCAACTAATTTCGCGGTAAGACATCAGCTGTTCTCGGTTGTAATCGATTGTGATCGATTCGAGGAATCTACATTCACAGTTCGACCATCGCTGTCTCTCTCTCTCTCTTTCTCTGTCTGTCTCTGTCTGTTGCTGCCTCAGAATATTCACGAGGAACTAAACAACAGGTGACAATGAATCGGTGAGACTTACTTCGTCCCTAAAAATATTCACAAGTCGCTTTCTTTTCGTGAAAAGATTTCATTTTCTGCCTTACATTGAGATTACATTCTGTTAGACTTTTTTCCTGAAATAAGTGTACTAAGGGCATAAGGGCATAAAGGTCGGCACTTCGGTTAATGAAAGATGGGTATCAACTGAAAATTTCGATCAACTACGGGTTGAACGACCGTACTTCAATTCCCGGCGTGGGAAAAGAAAATTCTTAATGTCCACTATGTCCAAACATGCTGATGTGTCCAACCAGTTCCCTAACCATTGTGTACCTGGGAGCCCTTTGTCCAGTATTAAAACAGCAAAAGCGTAAAGCTGACCAAAAATTCCATAGCGTTCTTTTTGTTTCCGTTTATTGCAACTTTTAATGGACCTAAACAACCACTGAATGGTACTACTGTCAACAATGCGTCTGGCTTTACAGAAACTCCTCAAAACAGATGCGCAGAAGTCCTTAACCCTTTAAAGACTCAGATTAACATGAATTATATTTAAAGATTCAGTTCGTACCGCGCAGTAAACACACTCCGTTTCAGTTATAGAAACCAGTTAGATAATGTCGGGTAGCGTCATAAACGCTGTTTGTTCTAAGAACCATACCAAATACACAGATACCCCCTGTGGGTAAAATCTTGAGTAGTCTGTGTTGTGGTATATATAGTAACCACCAGGCTTTAAGGAGTTAAGCATATGGACAGCACAGCTTTATAGAAATGTGTGCGAAACGCACTGTATATTTGTGCCAACGCCGTCCTGGAATGAAATCAGGAAGACAGCAGTTAGTGTCTTCCAATGGGAAGCCGGAATATCAAATTACGCCTGCTTACGGCGCATAACGAACGCGTTGCGCTGACATTGACATACGTCAGCCGCGTGGCGTTATTCGTCAGCTTCGGCGCACAGTCGCCGTGTTAAGTGGGTCCGTGACACCACGGCATGGCGCGTCCTCAGGTTGCCGATGGAGGAACGGCTTCCAGTTATGGAGGGTAGCTGCGAGACCATTGAATAAGCAGTCGCGGACAGCAGACAAGGGGTCGTCCTCCAGCTTGGGGGTTGGGCGAGGTGCTAACAACTCCTCACCTTAAAAAATTATGATGTTACGAAACAGCCTACAAAGCCTCGGACCTGGACCGATTCTTTGGTACGACCCCAGCAACGGAAAAGGGATATGAGTTTTGGAACATGGAATGTGAGGAGTCTGTGTAGGGCAGGGTCACTTATGACAGTGGCCAGGGAATTAGCTAAGTATAAATTAGATTTAGTGGGTGTACAGGAGGTTAGGCGGGACAAAGAATGGACTGTAAGAGCCGGGGAGTAGACTTTTTTCTCCGGAAAAGGGCAGGAAAATTTTCAATTGGGAACAGGGTTTTTTTACACCACAGAATAGTATCAGCAATCAAGAGAGTGGAGTTTGTTAGTGCTAGGATGTCATACATAGTGCTGAGAGGCCGCTGGTGTAATATCATTGTTCTGAATGCGCATGCACCAACAGAAGAGAAAGGTGATGATTCAAAGGACAGCTTCTATGAGGAATTAGAAGGGGTTTTTTATCATTTTCCTAAGTACCATATGAAAATTCTGTTACGAGATTTTAATGCAAAAGTGGGGAGAGAGGATATTTTCAAACCGACTATTGGGAATGAGAGTTTACATCAGGATAGCAACGATAATGGTGTTAGAGTAGTAAACTTTGCCACATCAAAGAATCTAGTTGTTAAGAGCACTATGTTTCCGCACCGAAACATCCATAAATACACCTGGACCTCTCCTGATGGGAAGACTCACAATCAGATCGATCACATATTGATAGATAGGAGACGGCATTCCAGGATACTCGATGTGCGATCTTTCAGGGGACCTGACTGTGATACTGATCACTATCTGGTGGTTGCGAAAGTTAGGGAAAGACTGGCAGTAAGTAAACAAGCAGCACAGAAGTTTCATGCAGAGAGATTTAATCTCAAGAAACTAAGTGAACTAGAGGTTAGGAAACAGTATCAGCTTGAGATCTCAAACAGGTCTGCAGCTTTGGAAAACTTAAATGTTAGTGAGGACATAAATAGGGCTTGGGAAAACATTAAAGAGAAGATCAAAATCTCAGCTCAAGAGAGTCTAGTCTACACGAACGGAAGCAGCATAAACCATGGTTTGATGCAGAATGTGCAGAATTTTTAGATAAAAGGAAGCAGACTAAAATTCAGTGGTTACAGAATCCAAACCAAAATAATGGAGATAATCTGCACAACGTAAGACGTGAAGCTAGTAGACATTTCAGGAACAAAAAGAAGGAATATCTGAAAGCTAAAATTAATGAAATTGAAACAAACAGTAAGAACAAGGATATAAGAGACTTGTATAGGGGTATCAACGAGTTTAAGAGGGGGTACCACCCTACAATTAATCTAGTAAAGGATGAGAAGGGTGACCTGGTTGCAGACTCACACAGTACTTTGGCTAGGTGGAGGAATCATTTCTCCTAGCTGTTGAATATACACGGGGTTAATGATGTTAGGCAGACTGAAGTACACACGGCAGAGCCACTAGTGCCTGAGCCCAGTGCCTTTGAGGTTGAGATGGCTATTGAAAAGCTAAAAGACACAAATCACCAGGTATTGATCAGATTCCAGCAGAATTGATTAAAGCAGGGGGTAGGATATTTGTGTCTGAGATCCATAAACTTATTATTTCTATTTAGAATAAGGAGGAATTGCCTGAGGAATTGAAGGAGTCAGTCATTGTGTCTATTCATAAAAAGGGTGATAAAACAGATTGTAGTAACTATCGAGGCATATCACTTTTGTCGACTACGTACAAAATTCTATCCAACATTCGTTTGTCAAGGTTAACTCCATATGCAGAGGAAATTATTGGGGATCATCAGTGTGGATTTCGACGTAACAGGTCAACCACTGATCATATATTCAGCATTCGTCAAATACTTGAGAAAAAATGGGAATACAATGAGGCAGTGCATCAGCTATTTATAGACTTCAAGAAAGCCTATGATTCAGTTACGAGGGAGGTCTTGTATAATATTCTGATTGAGTTTGGTATCCCCATGAAACTAGTAAGGTTAATAAAAATGTGCCTAAGTGAAACGTATAGCAGAGTTCGGGTAGGCAAACATCTGTCTGACACGTTTCCTATTAAGAATGGCTTGAAACAAGGAGATGCTCTGTCGCCATTGCTTTTCAACTTTGCTTTAGAATATGCCATTAGGAGGGTTCAGGCAAACCAGGAGGGCTTCAAATTGAATGATACACATCAGTTTCTGGTTTATGCTGATGATGTTAATATATTGGGCGGAAGAATACATAGTATAAAGAAAAATGCAGAAGATTTAATGATTGCTAGTAAGGAGATTGGTCTACAAGTAAATGCTGAGAAAACTAAGTACATGATCATGTCTCGAAATCAGAATGCAGGACACAATCACAACATAAATATAGATAATAAATCCTTTGAAAGGGTGGAAGAATTCAAATATTTGGGAGCAACCCTAACGAATCGAAACTCCATTCATGAAGAAATTAAGAGCAGATTGAAGTCGGGGAATGCTTGCTATCATTCGGTGCAGAATCTTTTGTCTTCCGGGTTACTATCCAAAAGCACAAAGATTAGGGTATACAGAACTATAATTTTACCTGTTGTTCTGTATGGGTGTGAAACTTGGTCTCTCACACTGAGGGAGGAACAAAGACTGAGGGTGTTCGAGAATAGGGTGCTGAGGAGGATATTTGGACCTAAGAGGGACGACGTGACAGGGGATTGGAGAAGACTACATAACGAGGAACTTAATGACCTGTACTCATCACCAAATATTATTCGGGTAATCAAATCGAGAAGACTGAAATGGGCGGGGCATGTGGCGCGTATGGGGGAGGAGAGAAGTGCATACCGGATTTTGGTGGGGAGACCCGAGGGAAGGCGACCAATTGGGAGTCCCAGGCGTAGATGGGAGGATAATATTAAGATGGATATTCGGGAAGTGGGATGGGGGGGCATGAACTGGATTGAGCTGGCTCAGGATAGGGACAGGTGGCGGGCTCTTGTGAATGCGGTAATGAAACTTCGGGTTCCATAAACTGCGGGGACTTTCTTGACTAGCTGAGAAACTGTTAGCTTCTCAAGAAGGCCTCTGCTCCATGGAGTTAGTTAGTTCGGCGCACAGTCGATAATGTAGACAGCTTAAAAGGACAGTACGTGTTCCACCTGCCATCAAAGCGAAGTGAGGCTGTTTGAAATGTCGATCAGATTACAGACTAAGCAGAGTGTCCGCGGCCATATCCAACCACTCTGCCCTGTCATTGGTATGACGTCACTCCAGCCCGTGGGAAACACAGGAGCAGAGGATTAAACTGGTTCTGCTCTGAGACGTTATTTCTACACCTGCGTTCAAAACAGCTTACACAGACCGCGTATGGAGTAACTAGCCCACACTTCATATTTAAAACTTCATGTAACCTCATTTTCTGTAAGACAAAGGCGTCACACCTTTGCCAGTGTCCTTCCGTCCTGACTTTCTGGTGGTTACTAGAAGACCATATATTTTCGTGCCTAGGACACCTGTTTCATCAGCAACCACTATAAAATTGAAGCATAATGTTTTATGTGTCTTGACATTTACAGCACTGGCCAACCGAGCATAGCGCTTGGTATCCGGGGACTCCCGGCTTTGTGATTTTCCTTAGTCGCTTCAGGATTGGAAAACAACTCAAATTATGCCTCAGCAACTCGACAACTGAAAATCGGTGTGTCATGAACACTTTTCAGTCCAAATTATTACTGTGAGTTCCAACAATTTGGTCCAAATCAGTTTTCCAGAAACTCTCTAAGCTTTGACGTTCAAAGGCAGCCGTTAGATAGGAGATTAGGAAAAACCAATGTGAAACACTGTAAAAAAATATGTCGATTTGAGCTCGACATTGAGCCTGGTAAAACGGAATGCCCTGTCCAGTTTAAATCGACATTGGTCCAATAACGGTTAAAGACGTTGTCAGTTGACAGTAGAGTCTGTGATAGACGAATGGGTATGGAGCATTGGTGGAATGATATCGACGTGTAAAAGGCGAGGTATTCGGAGAGAAACCTGTTTGAATGCCGCTTCGTCTATACAAATCACTAACTGTACTACTATCTTTAGGGTCATTACTGTGGTGAAAATAAAACTGGTATGCCTACAGCTAAACCCCCTGATATAAACTCCATCTCAGAAATTTGCATGGTCACCGTATTCATATCACTTGTGGCATGAATTCAGAAGATACGAAAGTGGGGTATCATTTAATGGCACGATGTTCATACAAATCTGCCTTTGCCGTTCAAGAAGTAGAATTAAATGCGGGAACGAAGAAGAGCGGAACGTCATGAGGGGAAGAATCAATATGAAAAGTACGAAGGCACAGTCGAACCCCATTAAAAAGACATCGGTTTCTACAACGCTTTGCTTATAGCGCCAGATGTTTTGTGGTACCAATTAATTGCTCACTGTTACGTTTAACATTATACTCCTCGGTTATAACGACACTCATTTATATCGACACAAAATATTCAGCCCCTTTCATGACACTGTAACCGGGTTCGGCTGTATTTGGTGTTTAAATTACGCGATTCACAGAACACATAAATTCTGCCCTTCGCTTTCAGTTTGGTTAGTTCAATTTTGGAATCTGTAAATGTCTTTGCCTGTAGCATTCTGAACAGTGATGATTAAGAGTTGAGGTCGAGAACAGTCTCTTCTAAAGAAAACTGTCAATATTCAATAATGCTTTATTTAAAATGAAAAAAATACACCATCATTATCGTACAACTCTTTGCCATAAATAATCATCTGAAATCATCATAGCTGTAACTACTAAAAAAAATATTAGGATAGATTTGACTGTGCAATCACATGGATACATTCATGACGAAAACAGAACACTAAATTTCGTGAACGAGCACATGCAATCTGATAAACACATTACGTACATATCAGCTTTCTTCCCCCCCCCCCCCCCCCTCCCAGCCTTTCTACTTCCATTTTCATTGCCAACCGGCCCACCTCTCTTTCCGTCGGCATGATTGTATGGAAAACTAAGGATTACACAAACAAAATGCTCCTCCTCCAAACCGTCAATCCCGATCCTGCGGCCCACAAAACTTAATATCCAATGGGTACTGGGGTAAAGCGGCCGGGGTGTGAAACTGATCACTTATCTCTATCTAGTGCTGTTGTAAAAAAATGCGTGGAGCTATACCTCCGCTTCGCGTATGCTTTATATTTGTGCGCTCAAGCAAACACAGAGTCAAGTTTAAATTATAAAAGCAAGGGAAGATTAACATAGAATTTTATTCTTAAACAGTGAGGCGCGGACCGGAGCGCGACCGTGGCGAACATGTGCAGAGAGAGGGCACAGAACTCTGGGAATTGGATGGGGAAAATTTTTGAAAACAGTCCGTGTTGTACAGTGGGCCGCAAACACGGAGGCAGGGCAGTCTTATCTGTTGAAATCCTACCCCCTATGACACATGGGCGGGTCGAGAGTGGTAAATTGTTACTCTAGAGTTACAGTGGTTAAAAGCCACTAATGATATGCGATTTGATCTTAGGCGCATTCGCAAAATTTCGAAAAGCTACTAATAGTTAAGTTCGTCTTGAGTGTCTGTCTGTCCGCATGGAACAACTCGGCTCCCACTACACAGAATTTCATTACATTTGATATTTATTATTTTTCGAAAATCTCTCCAGAAAAGTCAAGTTTCATTAAAATCTGACAAGAATAATGGATACGTTACCTGAAGACCCATGTACTTTTTCATAATATCTCGCTCACTTCTTCTTAGAATGATAAATATTTCAGACAGAAGTTTTATAGAAAATCAAAATACACACTTTATGTACAATACCGTTTTCCGCAAATCATGCCTTATGAGATCACGTAGAGAAATATGCTGGAGCTGGACAGGCTATAGGTGACAATACGGCGCATGCGCTTTGCATGCCGGATAACTAAGGCTACAGACACACACTCAGGATATATAGGCCTAATATTTGTTGCTTTTCCATGGCAACAGCGGTTACGCGAACGCCCCTCAGTGCTACGTTGTAAGTACGAGTACGTTGCTCGTCTTGTTTAGCCCACAATAATCTGAGTAAATCATTTAATAGAACTGATCTTGGAAAGGCAACAACCGAATGACATACTGATTGGTGCATAAAGGCATGCGTTATGCTACAAATAAAGTTCCTACCTTAGACAAAACAGGTGAAGGTCTCGTTAGAATTGCCAGATATAATTACAATTCGAACAGCCTGACAACTTTTCATAAAAATCTCCAACCTGCGATTTCACAAAATTCAGTTCAGCCGTCTTTTGAGTTGTGACGTCAGTAGCGACGAAAGGCCGGACTGAGCAGTTTGAATAGGCGCCGCGCAGAGACGCAAATGCAAGACTGACAGAAAGAAAAAAAAATACACAAAATTTCTTCGTATCAGATAACCGCCTGGTTTTACGAATTTAAGTAGTTTATGATATTACCATTGGCTACCAGTGACGCGGATTATATCGCAGATATTTTGCGGGATCTCGCGGTCACATCTGGGTGGCGCCTAAAGGAACAGTCTCGTAATGCGTCGGACTGCCTTCTTCCTTAGGGATAATTCTTGTATCTAGCAGGAAGCTTACAAAATTCCTTTCAATACTGCTGCATTTACTGTAGTTGAACGCAAAAATCCTTTACTGCGTTTAGCAGTAATGCTACATGTTCCGACCCTTCTCACGGACCATCGTCACGCATGACATATATATATTTATTTATTTATTTAAAACAGACATGCAAGTGAACACGTGGAATTTACGAGTTCACAAATTTTAAAATCTTATTCCAATCTTAATGTAGCATTAGACTGTAAATAATTAACAGACGATAAAAGGAACGCATGTGACGTATGACTTTTTTCCCCCCTTTTTTTTCAAAGTGATGTCGTATTAGAGAGGCTTGCCATAGTAGCTTTAATTGCGGGTCTTCGGCCAGAGCAGTCTTCTTGCTTTTCATTCTCCCCTTCTGAGACACATTTTAATTTGGCGCTCTGTCTGGCACTCCTAGCTGTTGCGGTAACGGAACGCGCCGGGGACGAGTGAGCTATTTATTTGTTGCAAAAAGTCCCTTTGCATTTTAGGCAGCTGTACGCTAGTGTAAGGCGTCCGAACACGTTCTTTCTCTGTAGATTAAGATCTTGGGGCTGATGTTTCGTCGACCATGGCTGATTGGCACCGACTGTATCTGCAGTGGTAGTGGTTGGCGAAAGGCTGTTCGCTAGTGAATGGAAGGGATAGAAACGCAGACGTTAAATATTCTTTGAAGTAACAGCTTTGTGAGTATCACCCATTTGCCACGAGTAAACTTTACCTTGGTAGTAACTTCTAGTAGAAACTGTAGGATCGTTGCTTATGCCGCAAAAGCCGGTTGTCTGTTTCTGACCAAAGACACTCGTCCCGCTGCCTCGGTGTTTGTAACAGTGTTTGATTTTTGTCACGTATGGGGGAGGAGAGAGGTGCATACCGGATTTTGGTGGGGAGATCCGAGGGAAGGCGACCACTTGGGAGAACCAGCCGTAGATGGGAGGATAATTTTAAGACTGATCTTCGGGAAGTGGGATGGGGGCATGAACTGGATTGAGCTGGCTCAGGATAGGGAGAGGTGGTGGGCTCTTGTGAATGCGGTAATGAACCTTCGGGTTCCATAAAATGCGGGGAATTTCTTGACTAGCTGAGAAACTGTTAGATTCTCAAGAAGGCCTCTGCTCCATGGAGTTAATTAGTTAGTTAGTTAGTTAGTTAGTTAGTTAGTTAGTTAGTTAGTTAGTCAGTCAGTCAGTTAGTTAGTTAGTTTGATTTTTGTATCTTGGGGCTTCGTACGCTGATATTCTGTAGGCGAACACATTTCGAGACCCATTTTCTTCCCACAGTTCACATCCACGTGTTGTTGAAAGACAAGCATCGCATCCGAAAACTCTAGCTCCTAACTCTTCCAGATTTTCACTGCTGAAGATACGAAAAACTTCGGAGCTGGAGTTTTCGGACGCGATGCGTTCCCTTCAACGACACGTGCGCGTCAACTGATGGAAGAAAATTGACCTCGAAGGATTCGCATACCGAATATCAGCGTACGAAGCCCCAAGATACAAAACTCACACACTGTTACAAACACCCAGGCAGCAATACGGGACGAGTGTCTTTGATCAGAAACAGACAACCGGCTTTTGCGGCACAAGCAGTAATCGTACAGTTTCTACTAGAAGTTACTACCAAGGTAAAGTTAACTCGTGGCAAATGGGTGATACTCACAAAGCTGTCACTTCAAAGAATATTTAATGTCTGCGTTTCTATCCCTTCCATTCACCAGCAAATAGTCTTTCTCCAACTAGTACCACTGCAGATATAGCCCGTACTAGTCTGTCCTCGTTAGCAAGAAGGCAAGGCAAAGGGTTTTCACTTGCAGGGAAGAAGCGTATTCGGACGGCTTACAATAGCGTACAGCTGCCTGAGATGGAACGGGACTTTCCTGCAATAAATAAATAGATCACTCGTCCCCAGAGTGATGAGGTAGCGCAACAGCTAGGCGTGCCAGAGCGGCAAGTTAAAATATGGTTTCAGAACGGGAGAATGAAAAGCAAGAAGACTGCTCTGGCCGAAGGACCCATAATTAAAGCTACTACGAGAGACCCCACTAATACGACATCACTTTGAAGCCAAAACAGATACAAGTCACATGCTTTCCCTTTATCATCTGTTAATTATTTACAGGTTAATGCTACATTAAGATTGGAATAAGATTTTAAAATTTGTGAACTTGTAAACTACACATGTTCACTTGCATATACAACTGTGTCTTAAATATATATGTCACGCGTCATGGTCCGACAGAAGGACTGAGACATTCAGCACTGATGGTGAACGCGATAAAGGATTTTTGCGTTCGACGGCAATAAATACAGCAATATTGCAATGTCACGATACAACAGGATGAATTCGACAAAAAATTTACAGAGTTACTTCTGTTACATAAACAACTATAGGTACCGTAAGACACACATTTCGATACAACACTGAAACTATGCAATGGGGTAAACAGCAAGAGGAGTTCTATCATTACACAGCGCGCCTCAAAACAGCGTGCCACTATCGCCCAAGCAAATGCAATATAAAAACACCTGAAAACGTACAATGAGACAGAACACACTTCAGTCGATAACGTTCCCCCCCCCCCCCCACATCAGCCAAAGGTTTTTGGTTCCTATTAATTTTACACTTCTAAAGCATCATAATTTAAATCTGCATTGAAACGCGTTTCATGAAAGAATTTAAGTCATTTAATTCATAAAACCCTATAAGTCGATGTTGCAACATAAATACAGTTTCTTATAAAAACAATTAAAATTAGCCCCAAAAGATGTCACACCCCCATATGATTTCAGACTGTACAATCTACCATACCGTCGGTGGTATAGTACTATGAGACACTGGAACAGGACTACACGTGATGTGCAAGATTTGAAGTACGTAATGAGTCCACTGGTCCTTATGAGCTACAAAAGAAGCCATGATAAGGACAATTCGGCAGACAGTATTCATTAATTGGCTTCACTACTAAAGTCATAGTTAACACTGGCTGTCCCTTCAGTTCCTCAATTCCATTTGCGCCTCATCTTGTCCAGTAGCACTTAGTCTCCATTGGAACATGCTTCTCGGACTCGAATACACTTTTTCTGAAGCTCCAGTCAGCTTTCAATGAAAGCCTTCCGAGGAGTCGGTGTCACCTCCAGCGTCGGAAGAAAACTGCCCTCCGTTTTGTTCCTCATTACACTCATATCTTCACACTCACGGTGGTTTTCTGCCGTTCTTCGGACAACTGGTGAGAGTATTCCGTTGTTATGGCATATGACGCGGGTTACTCGGGTTTCGACGTTTCGAAAAAGCGTAACAGAACTTAGAGATTCTTGATGATGAAGACAGTTACGTTCCCTCAGTAGGCTGACATCCGGTCACCCATGTCTCAGCGTCATATCCCAGGATAATGAAATCCTCAGCTATATCGCTGTGAGAACATCAAAACTGGGATAATTCGTGAGAGGTTCAAAGCGGTAAGACGAATTTTTATGTTGTCCATACCGAGTACTAAAATTGTATACAAACACACCAACACGTGCACACATTTCTAAAGGTTTTAATAAATGCGTGCACGTGTTGGTGTGCTTATATTGAATTTCAGTAAGAAGATGTGAACTGTCGAGACTATACAGTTAATCAGTGCTGATTGCGTGATTGCTGCCGAGTGACGAACAGCGAAAATAATTCCCAAATCTTTGGTTAAAAGGCAACCCTGAAGAAGGAGGCATCAGGTTCCTGAAGACGTAGGTTCTACCCGGAGTGACATTGCACAATCTCATATCTAAGCTGGTAATCTTCACTCTTCTTCTGCAAGATGAATTTTATTTGGGATGGTCGGTCCGTTTGCCCGGATATCTCAGCATTTACAGTGGATTATCATGTCTCCTCGCACTGCCTGTGACCTCTGAAAATTCTTTGGCAACATTTGGGACGATAAATACCCCCTGTGTCCCTGAAAACGCCACAGTATTTAAACCACACCTACCAGATTATTGTAAAAACGATTTACTCAGTTTCCAAATATTTCACACGGGATATCACAGTACATCATAAAAACCAAACGCTCACAATCAACACACTAAGTATACCCTAGAATGAGCATAACGACATTGAACATGGTTAAAGACGTAGCCAATTCTTAAGTAACATGCTTCTTGTAGGATTTTTGAAGACACGATGAGCTGTTGGCGAGTAAAATCTTCAGTGCAAGAATTACAACAACGAACATGATATACGTTAAAAGCACAGTTCGTTGTAAATGAGGTAAGATCAAATTTTTGCATGGCGAATAACACGGGCTTCACACTTCTGAACGCCTTGTTCAATTGACGAAGTGGATTTAAAAAGTGGATGCAAGTTCAAATAAGATCTTCTAAAAATGAGAAAGACATCCGCACGAATGACACTGGCACATTATTCTCCACTAGCGCAGTAAAAATGAGCCATACAACATGCACAGCGTTTGTACACAACGAAGTTTTCTTCGCTGAAGAGCCATATGAAAACGGAGTCACGACGCGGCCGGTTTCTGTCGTCATCAGCAAGGGTTGGAGTGATAAATGACACATCTGTCACAAAAGAAATAATAAACTATGTATCTTTCATACAAACACAAATGCCAAACGACACAGAGCTGAGATGGCATATCTCAGTATTTCTCATCATTGGAAATGGGTTTGGCGCGCGTTTTCTGGGCAGGCAGACAGCGGTAGGTGTCTGTTCTCCCCGGCGGCGTACAGGTGGTGTGGAAGCGAAATGAGTTGTCACACCGCACACTCATCTTCTCCAGCTCGTTCACATCACGAGTAAGTGAAGATCCATGACTCGCGGGAGCGCAGCGGCGAGAGCACAGACCAAATCGAAGTCGGAACTCTTTTTTGAATTTCTCCTAAAACACAAAAAATTAACTGTGATTAGGAAGGTACTGAATACTAAACTATTGCGGGGAGTAACGGCCTCTAAACCCAGACGTCCGTCATCATCACTAATCTCAGCACCCATCGCCGCGAACACGTCCCACTTTGGACTTTCCCATAAGCACAATACAAGAGGTTTGTGCACCGCGTTTTGAACCCATTGGTTTCTGAAGGTGGTTGTTGCTTTGGGTGTGATACCGTGTGGCCTAGCAACCAATTCCCAAATTTCTGACGAAACCTAGCTCTTGCTTCTTCAGGTGAGAAGAGTAGGACACGTGGAAAAGTCAGGATACAGATATAGGGAAGAGAGGAAAAGCAAACATCCTGCGTAGAAGCCAAGGGAAGACGGTGGTATCTAAAAGGGGCCGGCCAAAACAACTTGAGGACAGCAATAGAGAAAAGTTTTTGAGCAGGAAAAGAGATAAGCATGAATATTTTTCGAGACAGCAGCTTTATTCGAAGAGAAGGTGACTAGCTACCACAATACGAAACGGCGTCACATCTACAGGAAAATGTTCACAGTCATCGCTGCTGAGAACTTCAAAACTCAGGTTAAAATGTTCGACTGAACACTGACTCTCCTGAGGTTTCTCGTGACGCACCTCAAACCATCCGCACAATATCCGGATAGTACCTGAAATTAGTACACGACGGCTTCCTTCCATATGCTTTCAAATTCCTCTTATCATTCGATACAATATATATATATATATATATATATATAGTATTTAGTCTAAGAAGCTGAAAGCGTCATATTGTAAAGCAAGAACAAAAAAGACGTCTTCTGAAATGTTACGTCACGTAATCTGACAGAAAGTTCCCAATGTTTCCGAAGAGGCCACTGTCCTGCATGTAAGCAGCACTTGCTCCGAAACGTCGGTAACATGATGTTACAGCCCTGAAGACAGCAGCTGTCGTCTTGTCACCAGCTGACTCAGGCACTGAAGCTACTGATGCGTATTCGCCGTCTGACCGGGACGAACACCGGCCAAATACTGTCTTCTGAAATGTAACGACACGTGATCTGATAGAGACTTCCCGACCGTGGACACAGACTATCCGCACTCAGGGTCTTCATGGTTCTCCTCAGTCACTCCAATCAAATGGTGAGATATTAGGCCTATATTGAATCAGACCATGACTATTTCCTTCCACGTGCTTTGCAATTTATTTTTCACTGAGCTTACTACCATTCAACGTTACGTGTATCCAGAGACAGATAAACAGACAGACACACAGACAGACAGACAGCATGTAGACTGGCAGGTAGGTAGGTAGGCAGGAAGATTTATATCCTGAAAAGCAACGTAATAATCATTGCTATGTCGATTGATTAGTCCCCCTGCGCCGCACAACGCACAAGCACCCTTGTATTTGATAACTTGATTCACATTGTTGTTCTTCTAAAATGTATGTGGTCCACTTTACACGCAAGGATGTGTGTAGTTTTCTATTTAGAGACTGAGTGCGCCGGCCATGGACATCCGGACTCAATTTCAGGTCATTCCATGTGAGATTTGTGGACGACAAAGTGCACTCGACCAGTTTGTCCTCCGAGTATGACATTCCCCCGTCAATTTTCATTCAACCAGCGTTCCATATTCATTCACGTCACCTGGGGGGTGGACAATAGGCCCATTAGAAGACGCAATTCCACAGGGACACAGTCTCATCTCACAACCACAATAACAAAAAATATACATAAATATTGCGCAAAGCAAGGGTGCAGGAAAGGACCTAACAATATCCACATTTCCCGAGCGCCACACCAGCAGCTCCAGCTGACTGCTTCTGCATAGCAATGCGACCAGAAAACAACGCGTCTCACGTTTTCTGTGCGTTTGGTACGAAATAGTACGCAGTAACGGGATGAATATTACATTCTGTTTCGACTATATGTAGTTTGGAACGTTGAAACCGACGTTTCGAAGGAATATATCCATCCAGATACAAATTTGAAAAAAAAACACGTCCAGGTAGAAGCATCTTCAGCGTCTGTACGCAATTCCTTAAACCCTGATTATTGAGGTAGCACATTCATCCGAAACAACGGTGTCAACTTACATAACTACACGGTGTCAAGTCCAAAAATCAATCAGCTGCATAACACACGCCATGCAAACCTCAAAATATTTGGGAGTACTAAATGCATTCCTTTTCAAAGCTGAAACCACAGCTGCAAATGGAGTAATATTTATGTACATAATTTGAAATTATGACGCAGTGCTGGTGAAGATCCAAGACTTCTGATGGTGTCCGGCATGTAACAACAGGCCAATAGACTTGACGTAACCGCCCAGAATACTTGAACCTTCAATGTTTCCATACTAAAACGGGGCGAAGGCATATGGGTTTATCTATTTTTATTTCACAACTTAAAATGAATACTCCCAGAAGTATGGAGAAACATACAGAACGAGAAACTTCACAGATTCCACTCTTCATCTAATCTTAACAGGGACATAAGATTAAGGGTACAAAATGAGAAGATTTAAATCGTATAAAATTCTTTAACACAGTTTAGGGATGTGTAGCTGTGTAGTTCGGTAAAATTGTAACGATGTTTCGGAGAAACCTATTTACTAAACTACACGCCGTCAAATCCCACGAAACTGTAATCTTGGTAGTTACCGTAATAGGAAACTAAAAATTGCTTAAAATCTTAACAACATCTAAAAGGAACAAAAACACTTCGGGGGCCTAAATGTTTTTCCATGGCCGAACAGCCCCTAGTGGGCCAGGGCCTCCTCATTACCGAGGCTTCACGATCATACTCAGACACACCACATTCGGCAGAACTCCTCTGGATAAGTGATCACCACGACGCACAGACCTCTACCTGATAACACACAACACTCACAAGAGACAAACATCCATGCTTCCGGCGGGATTCGAACCCAAAATCCCATCCAGCGCGCGGCCGCAGACTCAAGCCTTAGACCGCGCGGCCACTGGGATCGGCATAGGGTCCTATATAGGCTTCCATGATATTCAAGCGCATTGTTAAAATAGCCTCTACGTATATTAGGCGTACTGGATTGATTTGCCTGACTGTATGGTCCAGCTGCGGTTTCCTGTAAACACACTGGTGCACGTTCAGATTGTAGGGGCGGAAAATTCCTTGACACGCTGAAGTACTGCAAGCTGAACCACGGCGTTAAATAAAGTTATATGATCGGAGAAACATATTTCTGTCAATAAACCTCCTGTTTTATTCCACACAGTAACTGATACTTTATTATCGAATTAAATTTTATCATGCTAATGTTGAATATATGGTGAGCTGCTACTAATGCCAGCACCACTAATGTGTAATATTTGGTGACCTACATTTGGCAACACTGAAAGGAGCCTCTTTGTCTCTCTCTCTCTCTGCACAATGTCTCAACACTGAATCAATCGTGAAAGACGTCCTATGTCATATCTGTGTGCCCACACTTACTCGGCTACCAAAAGGGCCTAGTTGGTAGGATAAAGGTTAGCAGGATAAACGTTAGATAACAGAAAATAGATACCGATTCATAAAAGCGTCCACACTGGTTCAGGAGTTCATTCATAATGGACAACACGATGTCTTTCCTTTGAAGTCAGAGCCAACGAGACGTGGCAGTATCGACTCCCATCTCGTCAGGAAAGTGAACGAAGACTGGGGCCATACGTCCAGAAGTTCAAAGCTTATAGCGGGATAAAGTGCAAATACGTTACCTTTTAACCTAAAGAAAATGTCACACAATATCTTCAGAACAGACTACAGCGTTCTAATACTGGAGCAAACAGAGTAAAAGACAAGTGTTTTTATAGCAGTTCCTTGACGTTATTACAGTTGTCATCTCTACTAATGTGCAATTGCTGAATAAAGTTACAGTTTTCCCCGTCCACGTCATGAGGCGTATAGGAGAAGCACAGGTATAGTTCCACTCATTCTTAACCTCGGCACTAGATGGAACTTCACAACCCGGCACGCTTTGCTTCCGGGGAAATAACCCCGGTATCCATCAGTGTGCCCCAGAGCCGGTCTGGGTGTTTTGCCCTTACCGGGGTTCCAACCCTGGACCGTCCATCTGGTAGATTAGTCGCTCTACCGACTGCGCCACTCCGGCTGCTCCGACGATCAAATGCATGACGCAATTATCTTCTTGCGTTCTTGTGAAACTCTGTCCCTTTTGTGAAAATGTGGAAATTATTGGAAGTGAAAATGTAACAGGCAATATTGCGACATGGATAAAGTTTAACTAAATGGAAATTAGAGAAAATTTAATAAAGAGAATCTCGGTGATTTACACTACTTTGTTATTGGCGACACAGTAATTGAATTACACAATACGAGTATTTAAAAGCGAAAAGTTGACACAAGACAGGCAATTTTCTGGTGGGGGAGAGGGGTAGCATTGGCGTCGAAAAGCAGTCCCGTGAAAGACTGGAGGACAACAGTTAAATAACTGTCAGTTATTATCTAATAACCGGATTAGTTGAACAGTCATCGGACTAAGAAGTATGAGAAAGAAAAAGTATGTTCCAGCAATTTGTCTTGGACCTTTCCTGTTATAACCCCACACTACGAGGGGCTTAGCTTAGACGTCAGGCTAGTTTCTCTCAATTACAACATGCCCCTCCACCGTACGGCTGCAGCGCCTCTACAGGGCCCGTATCTTTAACAGGAGAGGGCATTCTAACAGGAAAGATCCTTCGTTTTTAGTCACGCTCCTGTAACACTCAAATTATATTTCGGCAGCTCGTTTTTGGCCACACTGCCGCAGTAGTAAAAGTCTCAGTGAGTCATCGACAATGGCTGAATTTTATTATACGGAATAGTGGAATGAAGAACAAGTGAAATAAAAATTCCCGACAGGTGTAAAACGTATCCTATATTTCGCCCCAGTGATGTAAAGGCTCAGTTCGCATCACTTTGCAGAAAAGTATGGAACCCGAAATATTAACACCTTCATCGCAAAGGCTTAGAATTGGATTCGATTCTGAGCCCTTAACAATAAGTTTATGTCCTTCAGTCCTGACCCCTCACGTCTCCAGGTAGCCTCTTTTGAGGCAGTCCTACCTGACAACTTACCTTCGTATATTTTTTTTATATTTGCACCTTAAAATAGAGAATATGATATGGCATTAAACAATAAATTTCAAAATCAGGAAGGCAGAATTTGCCCAAGAACTACTCGGAGAAAATATGTTAAAAAATGAAATTGAACGTGTTAAAGTACTGTGGCAAGTACATATACTACCAGTCTCAGATCTGCATTCTGCATATTCATTGATTACCTCAACCAATAGCGACTACTTCTCTACACAGCATTATATATTATTATTATTATTATTATTATTATTATTATTATTATTATCATCATCATCATCATTCTGCAGCTACAACTCTTTGTAAGTTTTGGTCTGCGCAACAATTCTCTTCCACGCTTCCCTATCCATAGTCATCTTACTCCAATTCTGAATCTTCATCTTTCCCAGATCCACCCTGACATCGTCCTCTCATCTTAACCCCGATCTACCAATCCTTACTGCAACTGGTCTCCACCCTGTTATTCTTTTCACCGTCCTTTCTGCATGCATTCTTACAACATATCCAATACATCTTATCCTCTGTACTTTTATATATCCAACTATATCTGCCTCAGGCGTGGGCCTTCGGCCGAGCGCTTGTTGGGATCGCGGGTTCGAATCCCACGGGGGCATGGATATTTGTCTCTTGTGAGTGTTTGTGTGTTGCTAGGTAGAGGTCTCTGCGACGGATTGATCAGTCGTCCAGAGGAGTCCTACCGAGTGTGTTGTGTCTGGGTGTGATCGTGAAGCCTCGACAATGAGGAGGCCCTGGCACAGTAGGGGCTGTTGCGCCACAAACGAAATATATCTGCATACCTGATTAGCAAATCTATTTCCTGATTACTTTTTATTCTCCAACTCCTATCTTCATTTTTTTTGGCCGTATATCTTTCACATTACTTCCCTTTCAAACACTCTTAACTGTTGCAAAAACACTAATCACCAACAAATGCACAAAGAGAGTTTTATCATCAATCGTAACACACTCCTACATGTTTCGACACAGTCAACAGCACATTCTCACTCAACTATGAAGTGCAACCTTAGTGTAACGATAACAAAAGTTCTCCCTGAAGATGACCCAGCAGGGCCGAAACATGTAGGAGTGTGTTACGATTGATGATAAAACTCTCTTTGTGCATTTGTTGGTGATTAGTGTTTTTGTATAATACAGTGCATGGACATGGAACACATTAAAGAACTCTTAACTGTTGTTCACGTATGCCTTTTAGTGACCAGGTTTCATATCCATACGCGACTACTGGTACCTACACAGCATTATAAATTAGAGCTCTTTACTAAACACGCTGTGCGATTTCTTTAAAGTATGAGGGTAATTTGAAACACTATAATGTGTAACTTTGTATCACTAAAACAGACAGGCCTATATATACACAGACTTTGAAAGCACCAACCGGAAGAGATTTTCTTATTTCTCAACATAACAGCAAAGATTACTCAAGTTGGATCTGCAGACAGGGAAGTTTCTAAACATAATATCAAGCAAAAAGTCTCAAGCAGCCACAAATCACATCATGCCGGGCTTCAGGCCCAAACCAATCTTGTTGGTAAGTCCGCCAGAACTACAGCTGGAATGCCGGTAATGGCTGCCCCAGGATGGCCTATATTAGTCCTTTGTGAAGGTTAGATAAAACACGGCTACAAAAAGTACATCCCATACTGCACAGCAGGTGCGCACCCAGAATTTTTCCTTTGGGGGGGGGGGGGGGCCCTGACCGTGAGGCTATATATAATTTATGTGTGATTTTAAACATTATGTTATAAAAATCATGTAAGTACAAAACAACTCTCTTTGAAACTGCCCTTATATACACACAACTAAGACTAAATGTTCCATAACTCAATCACAGTGTCCTGTCTTCTTTTTTTAAATTTTATTGATTTATTTTTCAAAATCCCTGTTAAGTGTGTCCCTGTCACCACGGCATGGCGCGTCCTCAGGTTGCGGAGGGAGGAACGGCTTCCAGTTATGGTGGGTAGCTGCAAATACATTGAATAAGCGGACAGGCGACAAGGGGTCGTCCTCCAGCTTGGGGGTTGGGCGAGGTGCTAACAACTCCTCACCTTAAAAAATTATGATGTTACGAAACAGCCTACAAAGCCTCGGACCTGGACCGATTCTTTGGTACGACCCCAGCTACGGAAAAGGGATATGAGTTTTGGAACATGGAATGTGAGGAATCTGTGTAGGGCAGGGTCACTTATGACAGTGGCCAGGGAATTAGCTAAGTATAAATTAGATTTAGTGGGTGTACAGGAGGTAAGGTGGGACAAAGAAGGGACTGTAAGAGCCGGGGAGTATACTTTTTTCTATGGAAAAGGGCAGGAAAATTATCAATTGGGAACAGGGTTTTTTTTTACACCACAGAATAGTATCAGCAATCAAGAGAGTGGAGTTTGTTAGTGCTAGGATGTCATACATAGTGATGAGAGGACGCTGGTGTAATATCATTGTTCTGAATGCGCATGCACCAACAGAAGAGAAAGGTGATGATTCAAAGGACAGCTTCTATGAGGAATTAGAAGACGTTTTTGATTATTTTCCTAAGTCCCATACGAAAATTCTGTTACGAGATTTTAATGCAAAAGTGGGGAGAGAGGATACTTTCAAACCGAAAATTGGGAATGAGAGTTTACAACAGGATAGTAATAATAATGGTGTTAGAGTAGTAAACTTTCCCACATCAAAGAATCTAGTTGTTAAGGACAAGATGTTCCCGCACCGAAACATTCATAAATACACCTGGACCTCTCCTGATGGGAAGACTCACAATCTGATCGATCACATATTGATAGATAGGAGATAGCACTCCAGTATACTCGATGTGCGATCTTTCAGGGGACCTGACTGTGATACTGATCACTATTTGGTGGTTGCGAAAGTTAGGGAAAGACTGACAGTAAGTAAACAAGCAGCACAGAAGTTTGACGTAGAGAGATTTAATCTCAAGAAGCTAAGTGAACTAGAGGTTAGGAAACAGTATCAGCTTGAGATCTCAAACAGGTTTGCAGCTTTGGAAAACTTAAATATTAGTGAGGACATAAATAGGGCTTGGGAAAACATTAAAGAGAATATCAAAATCTCAGCTCAAGAGAGTCTAGGTCTGCATGAACGGAAGCAGCATAAACCATGGTTTGATGCAGGATGTGCACAGATTTAGACAAAAGGAAGCACGCTAAAATTCAGTGGTTACAGAATCCAAACCAAAGTAATGGAGGTAATCTGAACAACGTAAGACGTGAAGCTAGTAGACATTTCAGGAACAAAAAGAAGGAATATCTGAAAGCTAGAATTAATGAACTTGAAACAAACAGTAAGAACAAGAATATCAGAGTCTTGTATAGGGGCGTCAATGGCTTTAGGAGAGGGTACCAGCCTAGAACTGACTCGCACAGTATTTTGGCCAGGTGGAAGAATCGTTTCTCCCAGCTGTTGAATATACACGGGGTTAATGATGTTAGGCAGACTGAAGTACACACGGCAGAGCCACTAGTGCCTGAGCCCAGTGCCTTTGAGGTTGAGATGGCTATTGAAAAGCTAAAAGACACAAATCACCAGGTATTGATCAGATTCCAGCAGAATTGATTAAAGCAGGGGGTAGGATATTTGTGTCTGAGATCCATAAACTTATTATTTCTATTTAGAATAAGGAGGAATTGCCTGAGGAATTGAAGGAGTCAGTCATTGTGTCTATTCATAAAAAGGGTGATAAAACAGATTGTAGTAACTATCGAGGCATATCACTTTTGTCGATTACGTACAAAATTCTATCCAACATTCTTTTGTCAAGATTAACTCCATATGCAGAGGAAATTATTGGGGATCATCAGCGTGGATTTCGACGTAAAAGGTCAACTACTGACCATATAGTCAGCATTCGTCAAATACTTGAGAAAAAATGGGAATACAATGAGGCAGTGCATCAGCTATTTATAGACTTCAAGAAAGCCTATGATTCAGTTACGAGGGAGGTCTTGTATAATATTTTCATTGAGTTTGGTATCCCCATGAAACTAGTAAGGTTAATACACATGTGTCTAAGTGAATCCTATAGCAGAGTTCGGGTAGGCAAACATCTGTCTGACACGTTCCCTATTAAGAATGGCTTGAAACAAGGAGATGCTCTGTCGCCATTGCTTTTCAACTTTGCTTTAGAATATGCCATTAGGAGGGTTCAGGCACACCAGGAGGGCTTGGAATTGAACGGTACACATCAGCTTCTGGTTTATGCTGATGATGTTAATATACTGGGCGGAAGAACACGCAGTATAAAAAACGCAGAAGATTCAATGATTACTATTGAGGAGACTGGTTTAGAAGTAAATGCTAGGAAAACTAAGTACATGGTCATGTCTCGAAATCAGAATGCAAGACAAAATCACAACATAAATATAGATAGTAAATCCTTTGAAAGGGTGGAAGAATTCAAATATTTGGGAGCAACCCTAATGAATCGAAGCTCCATTCATGAACAAATTAGGAGCAGATTGAAGTCGGGGAATGCTTGCTATCATTTGGTGCAGAATCTTTTGTCTTCCAGGCTGCTATCCAAAAACACAAAAATTAGGGTATACAGAACTATAATTTTACCTGTTGTTTTTATGAGTGTGAAACTGGGTCTCTCACACTGAGGGAGGAAAAAAGACAGGGTGTTCGAGAATGGGGTGCTGAGGAGGATATTGGGCCTAAAAGGGATGAGGTGACAGGGGAGTGGAGAAGACTACATAACGAGCAACTTGATGATCTGTACTCATCACCAAATATTATTCGGGTAATCAAATCGAGAAGAATGAGATGGGCGAGGCATGCAGCACGTATGAGGGAAAAGAGAGTTGCATACAGGATTTTGGGTGGGGAGACCTGAGGGAAGGCGACCATTTGGGAGACCTAGGCGTAGGTCGGGGGATAATATTAAAATGGATCTTCAAGGAGTGGGATTGGGTCATGGACTGGATTGAGCTGGTTCAGGATAGGGACAGGTGGTGGGCTCTTGTGAATGCGGTAATGAACCTCTGGGTTCCAAAAAATGCGGGGAATTTTCTGACTAGCTGAGAAACTGTTAGCTTCTCAAGAAGACCTCTGCTCCATGGAGTTATTTTTCAAAATTCTAATATACTAGTCATCACCCGACTTCAGTAGCTGATTTTGGGTGAAGGGGAAATCACGTAAAACTTTTGATATCATAATATGTACAGAATCTGTTGTTAAATTTCGGTTTTGGGTGTTTCGGGGGGCTGCAGACCGGCAGCCCGGTTGAACCCTTGATGCACAGCACAGTTACCAACGACGTATTCTGCACCTGATCAGGCTTACTTGCAATATTTTAATTAAATATAAATCGTCTTTTATGATACACACAAAGCAGGTTCATTTACAACGTTACGTAAAGTTGACTTCCTAATCGGTCAGTATTGCTAAAAAAAAGCATCCAACGAAGGTTATGCGAAGGTCTCTCGCATTAAATTTACCGGAAGTTTGTTCAACGATCTGCAACAAACATAAAACGTTTATGACGTTGTATATGGTAAAGTAGGATATTCTTTGCAGCAGTATGGTTGAAAATCTAAACTGACTGTTTTTAGTGACCATCTAAAATTTCGAACCTGTGTTCTTCGGTTCAGGAGTTGTTTCTAGGCCACAGCAGGGAAAACAAATATGACCTCCACATAATGAGTTACTGTTTTACAGAATTATTCATTACTAAACGCAATTTTATAAACGTCAACAAAATATTCATTCCATAATTAGATCTCACTCTTCTACATACCGCCTGTATATTTTCCATGCATTGCATCCAACAACACAGAGGCTTCAGAGATCTGTGGTTCTCCTAGCAGTGTTTTAGGTGTCATTTAACGAATCTGTCAATTGCCAGGAGTACACACATTCGGCGCATGCAGCATGGGTGGAGTGACACTAACAGGGTAAAAGCGCATTACTCGAAGAAAAACCTGTCCCAATGCCACACCGTCCGCCACAAACTCCGCACGGATTTGTCTGAACCCGAAGCTGGGCCTCCACTGTCGAATCCCGGTGACACAGTGACTTGGTTGAAGACTCAGATTTTCAGGGACATGTGCCGTGTCGACGTTTCGAAAAATCATATTGGTGTCATCTTCAGGTTAAATCAGTGTAAGCGCATTTCTTGGCTTGCTTGATAATGAAGATGATGGTACTAACCCTCCCAAACGTCTCTGGCCATTTTTCACTCGACCCGGCGTAACATCAAAGAATATCTGAATCTTCAGTGCACACGTTTCCTTATTCAATCACAATAAATTATTTTTGGATGGGTCTAAAATTGTAACTATTGTACCGCTTCACTGAATTAATCATGACCAAGGAATTTCCAACCAACGCATTTTCTTTGTTTAACTACAAGCTGTCCCGGATACGTTGATGTTATCTGCTGCTCGGCAGCTACAAATATCACAGGCAATGGGCGCCCAGAATACGCCCAGATATTCATCCGCATTATAATGAATTTTTCAGTTCACTTAAAACTTTCATCTGGCTCCTACACTTATCGCCGTACGAGTATATATACGAGTCATCAGTCTACAAATGTCATTAGTAGCGGACCGGATCACATGCATTCCCATCTAACTATGTGGAAACGTAGAAAGTTCCACACTGTTTACTTTCACTACATTTTAGCATGCTCGTAAATCACTTTTGAAGTAAACCAATACTGTCCGTAGACTAAGCAGTCCCAGGGTTCCAGGAGGTTGAGGCTCCCAGATTTCTAGACAGTCGGCACGTGCGGCACGCACCGGCCGGGGGCTGAGTCGACCCCAGGGCGACCGATGAAAAAATCCACTGACACCATCGGGAGTCGAATCCGCGACCTGCCGGTTTGTAGCGCAGTGCCTCAACCAACTGCACCACCGCCACAGTCCTTAGACTACTTCTTTAAATTCCCTTCATACAACACGAAATGTGAATTGTGTTATATAATCTCTTTCAACAATGAGATGGGCGGAGCGTGTGGCATGTATGAGGGGAGAAACCTGAGGGAAAGAGACCCCTTGGAAGACCTAGGCGTAGGTGAGAGGATATTATTAAAATGGATCTTCAAGAAACAGAATGAGTGTATGGACCGGACTGATGTGGCTCAGGATAGGGACAACTGGTGAGGTCTTGTAAACACAGTAATAACCTTTGGTATAACTGAAAAACTATCAGTTTGTCAAGAAGGATTTGCTCCACATAATTAGTTTGTCAGAATACATTTGCATGTTTTAGTAGTCCGCATGGCAGTATGATGATCTGTGATACAACTCTGTGCCGTCTGGTTGATGGATACCCAAACTGCACGGTGTCACATGCCAGTAGAAGCAAATTTCTTATTCACTTCCCTGAGAACGCAAACCGCATTTTATTGTACAATTTGGCGCTTCGCTTTGTGGTTACTTATTGCCGAAACGTGGCTGATGTTAACGACAATTTCTGATCGTAAATAAAATGTTACGTTCAACAAGCAAAATAAATTTACGACAGTTACTAACTGAATGTATGCGAGGCATCTTGATGTATTATTTGCACAAACAACAAGTAATTGATCCTTTATAACGGATCAGCTTACAAAGCGAGTACCATTATGAGGCTGGAATTTCGAATGAGGCGTAATGGAACAACACAAAGCCCTGCCCCTTTATACTAACATATGTGTGCAGAATTACAACCATATTAGTTTTTCCGGTATCAGATTCCTCTGCGCTAAATATGTATTTCGTAACTGTATCCTGAAAATAACATTTCGTAGAGCGCTATTAGTATAGTTTCAGATAATCAGCTTTTGTGTAGGTCTTACCCTTCACCCTTAGAGCCTAGCGGTAACTTTACATACGACAAGGTTTAACATAAAAAAAATTCTACGCAGTACCCACGTGACGTTTATATGTTTTTTGTGGATCTCAGAACAAACAGCAACTTCTGCCTTAGAAAACATTAAGAGACCGGTTTTTATAACCGAAGTGGAGAGTGTTTACAGCGCGGTACGCACTGAGTCCTTATATAAAACAGATACGCTTCGTCTTTAAAGGGTTAAATTCCTTAGCTATTGTAATTCTATATTTTCCATTTATATGCTACCCTAGCCTAGGGGCTGCACATCCGGGGAACAGTGGTTTATTACCCGACAGAGAGAACTCCTTTTTTTCTCTCCAAACCTTCCAAACCTCTGGAGCCCACCCAACTTCCTATTCAATGGGCACTGAGGATTCTTTCCCTGGAAGTAAAGCGGCCGAGGTGCAAAGCTGACAATTCGCCATCTAGCATCAAGGTTAAGCAACAGTGCAGCCATGCCGCCACTCTCCCATATGCCTTCACAGCACGCATCGGACATAACTGTAAAGATCCTCGTGCATTTACAGCAAAAAACAAATTCCATTAAGCAGCACGTGCATAAACTTCTGTTCCGGTTGCACAAAGCAATCTGTATCAACTGGGACACTTCATCTTGTCAGATGATAATAATAAATATAAAGGAAAATTCATTACTTCAGTAGTGTTTATTTTAAGAAAGGGACCCAGATAATGTAGTTGGTCTAGCGATTCGCTACGGCCTGGTGGGTTCAGGGTTCGAACCCCGGTTGAGGCAAGAGATTTTCTCTTACCGACATCCGTCCAGACTGGCACAAAGGCCTAACCACTCTCCTGAAAAATGGATACCGGGACCCTTTCCCGGGGGTTAAGCGGCCGGGGCGTGGCGTTGACCACCCACGCCCATCTAGAGCCAAGGTTAAAGAAACAGCGGAGCTATACCGCTACTCCCGCTCTGTCTGCATGGCTTGTTACTGGGAGACCTTTACCTTTACCTTTACCCTTATTTGATTATTTGAAGAAGAATCCGTTCAGTAATTTCAGCTACAGTAGAAATTCGCTGGATACGAAAGTTGTCAGAAAGAAATTTTAGTCTGATATACTTTGGAAGGAAGCATCGGTTACCATTTGTCTATTGAGCAAAGTAACAGCAAGAGACGCTGTAGAACAAACAATTAACTCACCACTGCATCAAAAATAGAAATAAAAGTCTGATTTTTTTTGAAGAGTGTACGTGAGTGCAGACATGCGTAAACATCTGTGATTAGAAACGAATGAACTGTACAAGAAAGAAGCCACAAGGAAACACCAGAAGCCAGCGGGCAGTCTGCCCTGACATGCCATATTCGAAGCTATGGCGTATAAGCTACATAAAGTACACCGCCGATTTCAAGCAAAAACATCAGGTAATTTGAACTGCTGTATCCCGCTGTGATGTATAACTAACAATTATCACAATAACAATCCCCTTTAAACACAGCTTTTGCAATTCATTGACATAACTGAATTGCACTGCATATACTCACTGAAAAATGAACTGTACGTTACGGCTCGTGTCTACCGAAACATGCAGTTGACGATGCACGAGTCTCAGGTTATCAGTAATGTACATACTGAATAGTTACGAAAATACAATGGTTTCAAACGTCGTTAATACTAAGTCTCGCAAAATATATATCTCACACTAGACTAACGATGTTCGGACGTTTCTTGAAGAAACATTCGGTGACATGGATTGGTCGTGGTGGTACGATCTCCTAGCCCCCACGCTCCCCTGATATCACGCCCATGGATTTAATCCTGTGGACGCGGGGGAATGTGAAGGATTATGTTTAAAGAACAGCTGTGGATGACACTGGAACCTTTCGTGCAAAGATAACTGAAGTAATCCGAAGTCTGTTTATAGGTATGACGACCCATATATGGGCAGAACAGGACTATCGACTTGATGTTATTAGGGCCACTAGATTTTCCCTTGTTCAGATGGAATAAAACAAACATAAACATCATAAGTTACGGAGCAATTTGAAAAAGACTGTTTTTTTTTCAATCTCTTTTGATTATCGTGTAATAAATTTTTTAAACAGGAATAGGCCTCCAAAGACACTCTGTCCACTACCGTGTCCACAAACTATCAGAAGACACAAGTAGACGCACGTACAGACGCGAAATCACGAGAGCAACTCGCCACATAAAACGAGGCAAACGGACTGCAAATTGAGGGCAACTTCATTACTGTACCAGAGTCTGGGCTTCGTCTAATCTACTGCAGCGAATACACCACTGGTCCGTCAAAGAATGTCTGACGTAAGCAAATCAGCTTTCAGTTTAAACTTTTCAAAAGACAGAAAGCAAACTGGAAATGTTCATTCACGTAAATTAAGTTCTTTCTTAGCGACTTAAACGTTCGAACGCCAACAGTTCATATACACATACGTTCACGAACACAAAAATATGCTCTGCTTTATCTCGGATTTGTCTCAAATGTCATATTCTGGAAAAAAAAATCGAGTTCCGGAGTTATCTATTACTTATAATTAGCTGACACGAAAAAGTGATCCAAGATGAATCCACTGAGCATAGTCTCTTATTGCATAGTGCTGAATTTTAACAAGAGTACTACCGCTTTATTGCAGTTTTGTGAAGAACTTGGTGCTTAAACACCGTCTATTTTTGTCAAAGTCCTCAGATATAACATCAAATTTCGCACTGGAGCCGCGTTTGTTACCGACTTCTGACAAAAACAAATTTCTTACGCTGTGTACTATATAACGTGTACTTACGGTAACCTGCGGCCGGTATAGCTCAGTTGGTACAGCGACTCGCTATGGGGCTGGACGCTCCGGGGATCGAATCCCGGTGGAAGCGAGATTTTCAGCACGTTTCCAGACCGGCCCTGGGGCCCAGTGATCTTCCTGTACTTTGACTACCTGGTCTCTTTCCCGGGGGTAAAGCGGCCGAGGCGTGACCTTGACCACCCACCCCATCTAGGGCCAAGGTTAAAGAAAGAGTACATCTATACCTCTACTCCTTTTTTGGGCCTTCATGGCCTGTTCTAGGGTGAAATTAACCTTTATTGCTTTATGTTAAATTGATTCTCAGGGGAGACAAGAGAATAATCTCCCTTCCAAAACAGTCAGATGGAAATTGGGGCCCACCCAGCCTCCTACACAATGGGTGCCAGGTGTATTTTCCCCGAAGAAGAAGTGGAAGGACATGAAGCTGGCCACTCGCTACCACCTAGTGGCGAGGTTTAGATGAGAACTACACATATACTTCCCTACATGCCCTCATGCCATGCAGGCAAAATTTTGCCCCTACCTCTTCTTTATGTTACTGCTTATGTCAATTTCAGATCCCAGATTTCGAATGCTTAATACTTTATCTCCAGAAAACCAACGGTTCAAGGAAATCATTGAACGGTCATCATTATTTTATATTCTACAAAAATATTACATTGACAAATTAAAGTTTCAAAAGCATATTACATCACAATAGAATATGTTAGGTTACTAAATCAACAGCAGTGTTTATTGCAGCTCAAAAGGTTACATGTCTGTCAATTTGCCATTACTAGGCGCCAGAAATTAAAAAGTATGAAAAGGGGATGGCCTCCAGTGTCACAAAATTCGTACCATTTTTTATGAAAATCGGTAACTGGTTAAAAATTCGGAAGCCAGACACAAAGGCACATAAATAGGCTCCAACAAACACACACATAATACACACATACACACACACACACACGTGGTAATATGGCAATCTCATACGTATAATTCCAGTCCCTAAGAAACAAATGTAGGGAAAATGGAACACAATTTCCATCACACTAAAATAACATGAAAGGAATCGTGGAAATTACTTCACTAACTTGTTACTGTAAGGATAACGGAACTGATAACAGGTCTCAGAAATTACTAACAAATAAACTAATGTCAAATATATATTTACATTACGTCTAATATTTATTTAACACCAGAAACACTGTTTAAAATTTAGTCAGATTCAGAAATTTCTCCATAAAAGAACGTTACAATTCAAGCACCTATTTAAAATACAATGGAATTCCTGCAGAGGTAGGTAAAAATGTATCCAGTCCACTAGCCCTTATTACTGTGTCACATCTTATGTTTTCTGTATCAATAATCACAAGTACAGTACCAGATCAGGCGATATTCCCAAGACAAGTGATCTAAAAGCGTCAAGATACAGTGATGAGGCACACTGTACTTTCGTAATTTTAAAGGCATGCAGCGTTACTTTACGATATATACATACATTTATTCCTTCACTTGTAATTTATTTAATGTCTCTGCCAGTGACGCACACTACACAGCATCTAACGATTAGCTGTTAACTGAAAAAGAAGTGGAAGGAAGCGATCGCTGCTTCATTTAAGATAATGTGGTGAAATTTTCCCCGTGAAACTGAGTAAAACCATGAAAAATCAGTGTCTCAATCCAGATTGGAAAAGGGAACCTACAGAATACACATCAAAATCTTTACCAGTAGAGTCAACTTTCTCCATGAACAACCCCCGCCCTCACCAACACAACTTCGACGACAGCATGCGCCGAAATGCTGGCGTAGTTCAAACACATGACGCGGCCAAACTCCTAAATCGCTACCATTTGTAAGCAAATGTAGCGTGTCGGTTAGCGAAGGCGTTAGATGCATGCCTGAAGTAGCGTAGTTGAGAGAACAAGTGTCTCAGTGACAGGAAATTGGAGGGAATGTACGCCAGGTGACAAGAAACGCTGCGCATCGCAAATTTACACACATAAAACATTCAATAGCGAAAAGGTTTATCAAGTGCAAAGGGCGGGAGGATTTAAAGACGACGCCTGACGATAAGTGCACATAAAATGCAGTGGATCAGCAAGGGCTGAAAATAACCTAGACATGTAGTCACATGTGCACTCACGAAGATGGATGGATTGAAACAAAACATTTGACACAAAAAATGTACATAAATATAACAACTCACCTATTTAGTAAAGCTACTAAGGCGAGTCCTTCCTTGGAAGCGAACAGTCGCTTAGATGGCAAACTCACTGCCTTTTATGGAAATCAAAGATTCTTTACTGTTTCCAGACCAGCTCGACAATTGATCATATCCCAAGCCACATTAATCTACTCCAGTACCCAACATTTTACTATTATTCGTCGTGTAGACATGTTCTAAGTGTCCAGGCCTTCTCAACTAAAATTTTGGAAGTATTTCTGACTTCCTCAAGCGTGTTACGTATTATGCCCATTGCGTCTACTTTGGTTTAATCACCCTAATAATGTATGCAGAAGATTACAAATTCTATACTCCTCAGTATACAGTTTTTTCCCACCTTCCTGTTATATCCTGTCTCTTACATCTCATTACTCACCTCAAAAACCTGTTCTCCAGTACGACCAATTTATACGCTTCCCTTTAGACAGTAAATCAATTTGCATAATTACGAAAGCAGAATTAAACACTGCATAAGACAAGTAAAGTACATAACCTCTACTACTTACGTTGTAAATACCATAGATGAATGGATTGTAGCAGCTGTTACTCATAGCAAGCCAATCACAACAGAACCAGATGATGTTAATGTAACGGTACCTGAAAAGAGCACAAAGTCAGGCTGGAGAAGATTTATGTCATGTTTGGTACTCAGTTATCAGAACACACACACACACACACACACACACACACACACACATATATATTGTGTGTGTGTGACACTAAAGTTTTGTGAATCGGCACGACAATGATCTTTATTCGATCACATTCATTTTCCTCAGTCACTCCAGGCAAAAGTTGCGAGAAAACCTCAAAGTTACGGGCTGAAAATTTCGGGGATCGAATTCCGGCGGAGGCGAGATTTTCCACACCCGTCCAGACCAGCCCTAGGGCCCACCCTCTCTCCTCTATTATGGGTATCGGTTCTCTTTCTCGGAGGTAAAGCGGCCGGAGAGTCGCGTTAACCACCTAACCCCACCTATCGCCGAGGTTAAAGAAAGAGTAAACCTATACCTGTACTTCCGCTCTGCGCCTTCATGGCCGGTTATAGGGTGAACTTTAGCTTTCCACTTTACACCCCCTCAAATACAGCGACTAAAAATATAAGACAAGGTAAACTTGTCCTCAATAAAGCTATGAACGCATGCAGGAGAAACAGAAGTGTAGCTGGACTTACATTTAACCTCGGCGCCAGATGGAGACGAGTGGATATCACGCCCTGGCTACTTTACCCCCGGAAAATAACCCCGCTACCCTTTGCACGGGAGGGTGGGTGGGCTTCAGAAACGGTCTGGACGTTCCAGAGAAGAGACAAATTTCTTGATCCTGCCGGAACCCAAACCCCGGATCGTCCAGCCCGTAGCAAGCTCACTATACTGCCTATGGAACGCTAATTATCCACTTATTTAACGCTTTAAAAACGAAGCGTATCTGTTTTATATAAGGACTCAGTGCGTACCGCGCTGTAAACATTCTCCACTTCGGTTATAAAAACCAATCTCTTAATGTTTTATAAGGCAAAAGTTGCTGTTTGTTCTGAGATCCGTACAAAACACATAAACGCAATGTGGGCACCACGTAGAATTTTTTAATGTTAAACCTGGCGGTACGTAAAGTTACCGCTAGGCTTTAAAAGGTTAAGACCATACAGTCTGAGCTAATGACAAAGTCATTAAACAATCTATAAATAAACAAATAAACAGCATTTATGGATTTGGCTCCAGTCCCAAAATATTACGTACAGTAAACACATCTCAGGCAATGGATAACATCCAATATCAAACTGGTAACAACAACATCAGTGTCTTTCTCCCCAGTGATAAAATAACAACCGATGACACTTCTAAAGACAGCATGTTGATGTGCAAGCAAACACAGCTTTAAAGTTAAAGAACTTACTGCTTAGTACACAGAACAATAAAATAAATATATTGTATTGCGATGTTTACCCATTTATCTCGGGGCAAATATCTTGAAGTACATTGTAAGTCTGCAGAGGCAACCAGCAAAGCGCAAACAAAGCGACTACAATGACAAGCATCTTGATGACCTGCTGACCAAAAACAAAAGCAGTAAGTCTCCATGAACACTCCACATAACTTGCTCTTCACCTAAGCCAGAACATGTATGTGCAGGCAATAAACACAGGGCCCTCTGGGAGTCAGAGGAGCAATAAGGTGACACGATAATCTTAAACTGAAATTTATCTACATCGTATACAAAATCTCACTTCCAAGGTCACAGAAAACACAATCATCCCTTACAAAGACCAAGTGATTAAGACTTGAGGGGAATAATCACACAGTTAGGATTGTTGTGTGTAAAATAGCCCCCCCCCCGCCCCCCCCCGCGGGTAAGACGGCTATTTGCTGTTATTCTTTCACTAGTGATGCCACTAGCCAGATTTGAAGCCTACGACAGGTGCATTAGTGTAGTGAGATCATACATGGAGAGTGGACGTGCTTCTACGAAGGAACAAATTTCTGCGTGACTATTTTTTCTATGCCTTTCTGTAAGATATGTACATCATCTTTGTCAGATATTCATTGAGAATGTAGTTAATGTAACGTGTGCCATAATTATGGAGGAAAGGCCAAACAATGAGCTAACACATGTTGTGGTCGAATTTATAACGCTGCATTTATTCATTAGATTCTTTTAACTGTGGTCCATTTATTTAACATAAAATATGGGGGGCCGTCTTATCCAGGGGCCTGGGTAAAACGGCCATTTTTTACGGTTTCAGAAAATCTCAAATTTAAGATGAACAAAATTTTTGAATAACACATTAAGAACTGTGCCACTTTCTTTAATAATTCCCACAACTACTGCTGTTCAGTTTATGTCGTTAAAAGCAACCGAACTCCAGTTACATGATGGTGGCCGTTTTACACACAGTTCCCCCACATTATACAGGGTCCTTAGTTTATCTGGTTCATATTGTTGGTCATTTCACAGACCGTTTTGCAGGGTGCCACGCAGCACAACGCTTGCCGCTATTACAATTTGCCTTGAACCGGTGTCCACATGTTTTATTTCAATATTGAACTTTACATTAGGTTATTAGTCACCATATTTAAATGTGCTGAAAATGGTTTCCTTTGGATTTAACACGCTAAATCCTGATTTTTTTTCTTTTTTCACATCGTCTGCAGTGATAGCGTAATTACTGTACATTTTCTCCTTCAATATGTTCTGCAATAAAAAATTTTCGGATTGACAAAGGTGGAGGCCACAATCCCCTTGCTCTTTTGTCACCAAAAGTACTCTTTAAACCACTCGTACTGCTGTTACTTGTGGTACTGTTAGCTGTTGCAATTCCTTGCTGACAAAAAGGAATAAATTCTCTCGTAATCGGACACGTGATGAGAAAATAGTGTCAGAATGTGTGTAGCATATCGGCCTCACCAAAAAAAATAAGTCCAATATTACCAGTCGCACTTATAGCACACCACACGCCAACCTTAATGTCTTGTAATAACGCTTCGTGGATTAACAGGATTTTCTTCAGGGAAGTTATCATATATATGGAGCAGATAACAGAACCCATAAATACACTCTGTTGATAAAATATAGTCTTTACACGTTAAAGCAGGTTGTACAAAGAGCAGCTAGGATGCTTCAGTAGGTTAGTTACTCTGACCTGCAGAGTGGCAGCGCTGTGTGCCACGCTGACAGATAGACAGACACATACACTTCAAACATTGCGATAATGGATTCGAATCCTGCTCTAAACCTGAATATAGGTCCGTGTCTTCCTGTGTTGCATTACCGTGAATATGCGGAGGCGCTGATAGTGGCTGATTTCCCATCCAGACCCCTACTCGCCATTTAAGAATACATTAAATTATAATGAATTTCGAATTTCAATAGACCCAACGATATAATAAACGAAAACTGAAGAATAAACTCCAAACATACAAATTTGTTTTGTTGCTTTTGGACCTGTAGTCCGCAAGTCTGAAATTTTGAACTTATACCCCCTGACGCTACAGCAGGAAGTCCCACAGACACCCACACTCAAAATATTGTGAGGGCTATTACACTTCCCCCCCCCCAAGCATAATTCCCCCCTATCCCAAGCCAACTGTCCGACCCTTCTTTTCTTAAGAATACTGATACCGATAACATTCGCTTCTGACAAGCGCTTTGGGCTCGTCGACAATCCAGTATATGCTGGAGAGGAATACAAGAGTAGGTTGAAACTGGGAAGCATTCAGAGTCGTTATCCGCATTATCCATGAGACTTCTTTCTGCGGTCTCTGTATATTTATAATAATTTCCTTTGAAATTCCGAACCAACCTTCTTCTTATTCTTCATGAGGGTTTCATCCCTTGAGCTCTCAGCATTGCCTGGCGTTCGGGAGCCCCACAGTGTGAGCGCCATACGGATATAGGCGCACGATATGATACAGAGGGGCGTAAGATACTGCAGCACGAGCAGTACCACCCGGTAGCAGAGCATGGCTTCGTTCGAGAGGTTCATGTTCTGGCAGAATGGTTTCGGGTAGCCCAGCGTGTCGTCGATGAGTGTAACCCGCAGGGCGAGTGCCATGGGCGCTGCCAGAGCTGCCGACATCACCCAGATGCCCGCTATAACTAGTTTGGCGCACATCTTAGAGGGGCTGGCCCTGCGTGAAATGAAACAAAACCGCACGTTACAGCTGTTGAAGGTCTCAATATACAAAATAATATTTATTCTGGTTGTTTGTTTCAAATATGGCCTCTTACTGCGAAGCAAGAGCATAAGTTACGAGAATATGTGAAATCTGTTTCTCAAGGCGGTGACCATTAACATTAGGCCTACGGTCTTACGGGATGTGACAACGTGTAGTTTGGTAGATGGCTACAAATGTTTCGAAAGAAGATGCTGACTCCTTCTTCAGGGCAGGTCTTCTATCATGCAGAATGAGGCAACAGGTTTCTCGAAAAAGTTGTTGCCTACCTAACAGACTACACGATGTCACATCCCAGAAGACCGCACTATTAAGAAATTACAAGTGTTTAAAATAAAACGATAAACCACACAAAGACAACCCCAACATAGGGCCACTGTTCTTCCATCGAGAGTGGCGATATATATAAATATCGTATAACAACGAATTTCTGTTCATTGACTTCCGTGGGCACTGAGGATGGCGCCATATCGACATTGAGGGGGGGGGGGGGCGGGGGTGTTACATTGGGGGTTCGACGTTATTGGAATCTAAGGCAGTTTAACTAAGTGAACAATTCAGAGTATCATAAACGAGGAACCAAATAATATAGAGCTCACTTAGTGCTGTTCCCATAGCGAAATCTGGAAGGCTGCAATATGTTGGGTTCTTAGCTATGACGAGGCTACGAGGAATAACGCGTACATATGGCACACGATAATGTTAGTGAAGAAAGTAATGCGGTAACAGATGAGATGGGATAACAACACTAAGGTGCATCATCGGAGGATATATTTCTAAGGACACGAGATTGCTTAAACTGGCACATAAAGGTGTCCCACGGTAGGCTTGACTTATAGTTGCAGTCTGGCGTTCAAATACGTGAACCATAGCGACAGTTCCCACATAGGCAGTTGCCGCAGGTGTTTTACATAGGTTCTGATGTGTTTATTTTGATGAATAGTAAACGATTTCGGTGACAGTAACAATCAATTGTTAAAACACATCAAGCATCATAAATTTTAAACGTTCTACAAAGGCCTAGTTTTGAGTTCTCTGGTATCATTTAAATTACACATAACAATTCAGGTCACGCCTCACAGAGAACAGTCTGAGTCCATTATGAAAACCAGTCGGTTGATTACGTATATGGAAATAAACAGTACGTTTGTGAGAATAATATGAAACACATAACTACTGTACATTTTGTGGGGAAATGCAAATTTTGACAATGTTGCAATATTTTGTACATATTATTACCACTAGGCTTTTAAATTGTTACGTTTTGCTGAGAGGATGAAGCAATTGTAAGGCCACATGAGACCGCATATGAACAGTACGTGAAAGAGCCACGTGACCAATTACCGACTTACCACCCCTCCCTCGGGGTCTGGTAAACATGTGACGCAAGCGTAAATTTATCAGTCGCTAAAGTACAATGCTAGTGCATTGTTCTGCCCAAAATTTTGAACCCGAACATTTATTCCAAACAGTGTGTCTTCTATTCTCCTGTACAAATACACAAACGAGTTTACGCCTGCGCACATGTCTTTAACGTTCATGAATTCCGGTCACCGTTCCACGGGATTAGCCGTGAGTCGTCGACGTCTTACCGCGAAGGCATAGGTTCTATCCCAGGCTGGTCCATGTGGCATCTGTGGTGGAATAAATGGCACCGGGAGAGGATTCCGCATGTGTACTTCGGATTTCACATGTCAGTGTCACTACACCAATGCTCCATATTCACTGACGCATTTATCACCGAGTGACGTAACTAACTGACAGCATCATTAAACAACACACATTCAATGACTTCCAAAAATTGAGTGCCTGGGAAAAACAAAACAAGAACAGTGACCGTATATAAAAGAAATAACACAGAAGCTACATAACAACAATTGTTAATAATGTAAACGTAGGAAAAAATAGAAATAAGCAAAATGCTCGCACAAATTAAGGAAGAAACCAATTAAATAAACGTACTAGAAACAGCAAAAAGAAGGAAGGCTGACTGGACTGGCCATGTCTTGCGTAGGAACTGCCTTCTGAAACACGTTATTGAAGGAAAGATAGAGGGAAGGATAGATGTGAAGGGAAGGTGAGGAAGAAGACGTAAGCAGCTACTGGATGACCTTAAGGAACAGACACGATACTGTAAATCGAAAGAGGAAGCACTGGATTGCACTCCGAAGAGAACTCGCTTTGGAAGAGGATATGGACCTGTTGTAAGACAGACAACAGAATGAATGAATGAATGAATGAATGAATGAATGAATGAATGAATGAATGAATGAATGAATGAATGAATGAATGAATGAATGAAACAATGAAGTGACAGTAACAGCATAATTGAAACTAAGGGACAGGCAGTAACGCGAGGAGTCATAAGATTAGAAGGGCTTTCATAAAGGGGGCAGAAATAGGCGGGAAATGTACACCTCGCATAGAAACCACAAATCAACACGAAATAACGGTCGTGTACAGCCACTACTCGACTTACGTAAGGGTTCCTTAAGGCAAATCTTTACAGAACCCGAGTTTTGTATCTTCGCTCTTCTCGGATGTTGCGCGCCGTAGGTAGCTATGTAGGTAGGTAGGTAGGCAGGTAGGTATTTACTACCAATTTACGCTGCGTAACATCCCAGAAGGGCGAAGATTTCATTCATACGGCGGCGGAAGCCTGAAATCCCGACTCTTATGCCCTGGGAAATTCGACTCACTACCCACCAAACATACATATACGTACAATTACATTTATTTATTTATTTGGGAGCCGCGGTGGCACAGTTGGTTGAGGCACTGCGCTACAAACCGGCAGATCGCGGGTTCGATGGTGTCAGTGGATTTTTTCATTGGCACAATCCTGTCGGTCGCACTATGGCCCTGGGGTCGACTCAGCCTCTAACAGAAATGAGTACCAGGAATATTTCCTGGCAGGTAAACGCGGCCGGTGCGTAAGGCTGACCTTACCACCTTCATGTGCCGACTGTCTAGAAATCTGGGAGCCTCAACCTCCTGGAACCCTCTGGGCCTGTCCAGGCCTGTAATGGGACTGATTTACTCTTTATTTATTTATTTAGTGTGGAGGTGTGTATGGTTAATCCTATAACTGTATAAAGAGATACTAAGCAAAGTGTAATTTGCTTTCAGACCTTAAAAACAATTGTGGAAAAGGGAAATAAGTCAATTAAAATAGCAGAAATAGCATTACGGAAAAGTATACATAAGGTCGAGTTTACACAGTCAAGGCGTACAAATATGCTGTCTCCTTTCGGACCCTCTCGACGCTAAAGTAACAATCACACCTTAACTCGGGCAACGACTGTTTCCTTCCACATCCTTTGAAAGTCTATATTCATCAACATCTTGCCACTAGACGCTATATAACGAGTTACAGGCACCGTCGTTAGATAAAGCATACACAAATAATAAATTTCGTTTCCACTAATTTATACTAGAAACGTTTTCAAGTATGGCGGGTTTATTGGGTGTAATATAAGCCTATGAAAATCCCCAGTAAAGCCTTACCTCAGTGCGCGTTACGGTCAGCAAGCTACAAGGTTTCGGGTTTGAAAGCTTTTGAACTGAATAAACGAATTAAATTTCCACGTATGGCCTACTAGCCTATCCACATATACCCATCAAATCTGCCCGCACAAAAAGCTGTTTTTATTCAGTCGCGTTTTATATGTTAATATTTTTACATTAGTGCCGCCTACGATCACGATATTTAATATAAATGGTACTCAGTCGATCATGTATCGAGGCAAAATTAATCCACGTGTCTGGCGCCGTTCATCGATCCACCACTGAACGGGTTAAAGGCCAAATGCTCACCTGCCCCCCAAACCCCATTATAGGCCACTTCAATGAATAATTTGAAACGTATTTTTACAGTTCACGTTGCGTTTTCCAGGTTTATAACACATGTTTTGAGTGGTTTAATCAGTGGGCACCTAAATGTTTCGTAGGAACATGACTCATCGAGATTCAATGCTGAAGTTTGAAAAGTAAAGACATCACTGTCTCAAAAACCGACGAAGTCACAGCATGGGTAACCACCACCGCAGAAAGCTCAAATCTTTGACGTTTAACCCTTTAAAGACGAAGCGTGTCTGTTTTATATAAGGACTCAGTGCGTACCGCGCTGTAAACACTTTCCACCACGGTTATAAAAACCAGTCTCTTAATGTGTTATAAGGCAAAAGTTGCTGTTTGTTCTGAGATCCGTACAAAACACATAAACGCAATGTGAGCACCACGTAGAATTTTTTAATGTTAAACCTGGTGGTACGTAAAATTACCACTAGGCTTAAACAGACCGTTGTTCAACCATATATATTACAAAGACGTTCTTCGTGCATTCACAGCGAAATGTTAACCCATTATCCGTCCTTACAAAGAATACTGGAGGCTTATGAAGTCACCATGCTGTTGCTTTAGTCAGGAGTATATTTAACCTTTTAAAGCCTAGCGGTAACTTTACGTACGACCAGGTTTAACATTAGAAAATTCTACGTGGTGCCCACATTGCGTTTATGTGTTTTGTACGGATCTCAGAACAAACAGCAACTTTTGCCTTATAAAACATTAAGAGACTGGTTTTTATAACCGAAGTGGAGAGTGTTTACAGCGCGGTACGCACTGAGTCCTTATGTAAAACAGATTACCACTCCTCTTTAAAGGGTTAATAGAGTTCCTGATTACGCAGTTTTCTCCAGCCCCTTGTTGCTTCATCTCTTTTAGGACCAAATAGCCTCCTCAACACCCTCAACCTATGTTCGCCCCTTAACGTGAGAGACCAAGTTCCAGACCCACACAACAGAACAGGAAAATTATACTTCAGTTTATTGTCATACTTCAGTTCTTCTTCCTCTTCTTCTTATATGGCGCTTCTCCCCGCCTTTGGCTCATAACCTCCCCGCTGTCGCGGCTTCGAGACAATTCAGCCTCCACGAGGTCAGAAGGTCAGCCCCACGCTCAACCCCCAACCTACAGGGCCAGGGTATTTCTCTTTGTCCAGTACGTCGCTCAGAACCTGTCCGCCATGGGTGTCCCGACCAGCAGATAGGCTGCCGCTGTCATAGCTTTATACAGGCGTATAAAAATTTTCCAAAAATCAAGGAGCCACCTCAAAATTCTAGGCGCCAAATGGGTGACATGAAGCAAGGTCCATATTGAGGACACACAAATATTAGGTGCCATCGTAGAAAATTCAGTCGCCAGGATTTGTGCAAACCTGGGTTTATAATACGGCGAGACTGAAATAATTCGTTGGGCGAATGTGTGAGGAAAAATATAAACTTCGATTTTAAAGTTGGCATGTCTTGACGGAAACCTCCCCTAATGGGTGATTTGTATCTTACATTCGTATCTGTTAACAACAGCAACACGACTAAGAAATTCCACTAGCCGTGTGTGGTCAGGTCGATCTAAGAGAAGAGATTCTTATAAGGAGCACGCAAGACCTCACTTAGTACATCTTAAGTACCCCATACACGTAGGTGCATGTTGCGATACAAGTATCATGATACCATATCATGATACAGGTTTAATGTGTGTGCGGGAATGCTTCACGTAAAATATTGCAGTGTCAGCTGGTTTCACTTGTAGCACAAAAATATATTTATTTAACTATCAATCAAACGCAAAAAGCTGTATTACAGACGTTACGTTGGCGATTAGTTTCAACTCTGAAAATGAGCCATCATCAGGCCACTAACAAGAATTGTTAAATGGAAAGCTCTGTGCCGTATAGAATGGAGATCCCTCATTTACATCGATAGATACATTATAAACGTATAACTCCCTTTACATGGATAGATTATAAATCCATTATAAATGTATTTATCGACGTAAAGGGGGATATCTCGATCCTATAATATACACAGCTTTCCATTCTACAGTTTTGGAACTAGTTGCTAAAATAACGCGTGTAATATAGCTTGTTGTGTGGGATTGATAGTTAAATAAACATATATTTGTAAGTTAGTACACCAAGGGGGGGGGGGGTATTGTACCAAGATTCGGTTGTAGCGTCAGTATCCTGTCGTCACCTTCCTTCTAACAACTGTTGTCACTGTATCCTGTAAAAAAACTGTTCATCCATGCGCAAGAATAAACTTGGATATGCCGTATGCAGAACGCAACACAGACAAGAAGCGACACTTTTCTCTTCTACGACATACATTATGAATAATTCATGTTTTCATTTTGTAACAAGAAAACACCGTATATATTGAGCAAGTTGGTTACCGGTAATATTTGAAAATGGTACTTGGCAGGTACCAGGATCGCATCCCGGCCGGAACATCAACAAATTCACCTACGTTTTTCGTGATCTTCCTGAAAACTCCAGGCGAATATCGGGACCCAGGCCCCCGCCCCCCCCCCCGCCGTTGATGGCATCGCCTCTTGATGAAGGCACAGTCAGCCGGGCGAGGGCGCTTGCGTGCACCAGTGAAACCCAAAGTTCTGCTGGCGGTAGTCTGGCTGCAGACAGCGCCACCCCATGCCGGACAGGTTTTGAGCGACATGCAGGACAAACAGAGGTGCCCTGATCCTTCATGTTGGGGGTTGATCGTGGGGCTGATATCCTCACGTAGTTACATCTCAGTTGCCTCGGATCTCCAGCAACGGGGAGATCATAGCCCGAAAATGGGCCGAAGCGCGAATAAGAAGATAAAGAGGAAGAAGATATCGATAACCCACCGAATGGTTAATAACACACAAAACAATAATTTTGCCTGTTGTTTTGTGAACAGGAAAGTTGATCTTTTATCATCGGTGAAGAACGAAGATTGGTGAGTCTGAGAACAGGGTGCTGAAGAAAATATCTGGAACAAGGAACAGAAGGTTAGAAAAAAGTATCGAGGTTTCACGATCACACTCAGACACACCACACTCAGTAGGATTCCTCTGGACGAGTGACCAGCCCGAAACACAGTCCTCTAACTGACAACACACAAAAATCAAAACAGACAAGCATCCATATCCCCGGCTGGACTCGAACCCGCAATCCCAGCAAGTGCGCGGCCACAGACCCAGGCCTTAGACCATGCAGCCACCGGAATCGATCCGAGTTACTGGTAATGCCATTAACCCTTTAAAGACGAAACGTATCTGTTTTATATAAGGATTCAGTGCGTACCGCGCTGTAAACACTCTCCACTTCGGTTATAAAAACCAATCTCTTAATGTTTTATAAGGCAGAAGTTGCTGTTTGTTCTGACATCCTTACAAAACACATAAACGCAATGTGGGCACCACGTAGAATTTTTTAATGTTAAACCTGGTGGTACGTAAAGTTACCGCTAGGCTTTAAAAGGCTAAACAACCCACAAAGAAGTGCGTGGTCCCTGTACACGTCATGGAAGCGTGTAGGGGCAGTAAACGTATAGATCACTTGTTCTTAACCTCGACGCCAGATGGGAGTAAATTTCATGCTCCGGCCGCTTTAGCACCGTGTAAGAATCCTCGGTAATCATTGGAGGCCGAATGGGCCCCCAGAGCCGTACTCTCCCTCTTAGAGAACAGAAAATGTCTTACCCATACCGGGCTTCGAACCCTGAAACGTCCAATCCGTAATCTAGTCGCTATACCGACTACATTAACCCGGCTTCTAGCTCTTGTAAATACGGAAATAAATTTTGGGATTACATAAAACAGAGAAATTTATTGACCATGTGAGATACTATCAGCTGTTGAAGAAGAACTGTACTGCAGTGAGTTAAGACGAACCACAACGAAAGATCTATGAGTCACGGTAACACGGCTGGTGTAACGACGACGCTGCTGGATAATCGATAAACTGCGGTTCAACTTCTGTCGGGTGACAGAGAATTCTGTTTCATCCAGTGTCTAAACGGAACCTGAGGCCCTGAACAGATTCCTACTCAACGGGTACCAGGGTAAAGCGGCTGGGACATAAGGCTGGCTTCATATCTTCGCTCTTCTGGTATGTTACGAAGCTTAGATTGAAGATGGGACCGATAGGTTTTTCCCGAAACGTCGGCAACTACCACTATACGCTGCGTCACATCACATACCAGCGTTGATTTCATTTACACCGCGACGGAAGTCTGAAATCACGCATAAAGCTCACTTGTCATCATCTAGTGCATAGTAGATTAAGAATGAGTGGCACTATACCTCCAATGCCCCCCCCCCCCGACAGACATACCTTTATGGCGTACCCAAGGGTAACTACCACTAAAACCTTTCTTAAATATCTCCCTACAGAGCTCTACCAGTGGAGTTCTGTTACTGACAAGCAAGGCTTTTGCACTTTTCTTTACAAAGTCTAATGTAAGCCGTAGTGGGGGGGGGGGGGTGCTGGAGCGTAACCCTTACACAGATGTTACTCTTTACGAGTTCAGAGCAAAATTTTGTTCGTAAAGAAGAAACCCTGTTAAGTTTCCTTTGTGTGAAACCACAACAAAAAACCCCAGCGAAAATGAAGGCAGCACAACGGCAGCCAATGGCCTTGACAGAATTCAAGGGAAATACGCGACAGTTGTCGCTTACACCCCTCAGTAACTGCGCCACGTGTATAACGGTGGATTTTCTAAAATCGAGCGAGCTAAAGGTAAAGGTAAAAGTGTCCCATATACATGCCATGCAGGCACAGAGGGAGAAGGGACGTACAGTTCCACTCATTCTTAACCTCGGCATTAGCTGTAGATGAGTCGTCAGCCCCAAGCCCCGGCCGCTTTATAACGGGGGAAAAACACCTGGCGTCCATTGACTAGGAAGGTGGGTAGGCACCGGAACTGGTCTGCATGTTTTCAGAGAAACAAGTCGTGATTTCAGGTTTCTGCCGTTGTGTAAATGAGGTCTTCCTTTTCTGGGATGTGACGCGGCGTTGATTGGTAGTAAATTATGGACGTTTCGGGACGGCATATCGGTCCCGTCTTCAAGGTTCAAGCACTCCGCCAATTCAATAAATCGTTACTATTATTATGACTATGATTGTTGTTTTTGTTGTGAAGTTCATAAGAAACGTATTCGTACATGGTATCGGCCATATTCAGACTCGTGTTAAACGTAACGGTACATACACTAACCACAAGACTTGAAACGAATAAAGGACAGTGTGCGCTAATATTTATTTTAATTAATTTACTAAAAGCACGGAGTCTGGTGATAAAATGCATTTAACATCTCCAGTGTCTCAACCTACTTATTTGTTATATATTATTGTCATCTGCTCCATGCTGTTGTTACGCTAAAAACAGGAAATCTTCAATGGCATATCCCGGTCCGGATAGCAGGTCCCGCGGAAGGATAGACAGCCGCACTGTGTACTCTTCCGCTAGGCCTGACTCCCGAATCAGGATTCACCGCAGGATATCTTACGTACTTAGACATTAAGCCTTTAAATACGAAGCGTGTCTGTTTTATGTAAGGACTCAGTGCGTACCGCGCTGTAAACACTCTCCACTTCGGTTATAAAAACCAGTCTCTTAATGTTTTATAAGGCAAAAGTTGCTGTTTGTTCTGAGATCCGTACAAAACACATAAACGCAATGTGGGCACCACGTAGAATTTTTTAATGTTAAACCTGGTCGTATAAAGTTACGGCTAGGCTTTAAAAGGTTAAATAAGTAACAACGCTTACTGCACGGTATAAAAGTAACAACGGTATTGAATTTTGGCTCATGGTTGTTCAAATGCTCAACAAACTAACGCAACTCAACTGGAGATATCCACCTAATGACGCTATCGGAAAGGACACCGTCAATGGTCGTTGCAGGGCGTTGCGCTAAACTACAGTCACCTGGATCATCATCCTCTCTAGGGAAGGTCAGTTACATCCTACTAACAATACGTATTGCCAAAATTTGTCGTCTGTCCCGTCTGAGCAGGTAAGGTGCTGCTAACGTATTTCTTTTCCATACAGTTAGGATTCCTTGAAACTTGTAGAGAGAGTCAAGCCAGTGAATTTATGACGCATGGGGTTAAGTAATGCAGGAATTTTTGTGCAAAAATTGAACGAAAGAATGCACAAGCTCATAATATCTTTGGCATGTCAGAATATTATTCCCTTTCTCTCGCAACTTAGCTGCATGCTCACTGCCTGTAATTCCATTCTAGATGAACAGCGTCTGATGACCCTTGACATTCAAGGTTATTACTAACCTTTATGGACCAAAATTTATCTTGATCAAAACTGAATAACATGGAATTTTACTTTAGATAAATATCTAAACATATTTTAAGAGAGACTTAATACACGCTAATTGCATTCAAAGCGGTGCTTCCCACAGAGGTATGGCTACTATACATGATGATTCATGTCATACATTGTCTTCACACAAATATTTCGAGAAACTAATTTGAAAACTCTGTGAGAAACAATTTGATTTCATCGTCGAATGAAATATTTTTGATTTGGACTGGTCTTATAAACGTCTGTAGCCTAACAAAAAATTATTTGCTACTAGTAATCTTAAATACATTTAATACATTTCAACTTCCTTTCATCATGTCAGTTACGTGCATTTATGTCTTCATATTATGTAAAACAACGAAATAAAGTATTCCAATTCCACTTCACAACACACAGTCTGATAGACTACTTGCACAGTTCGCCGTTACGCCAAAGCAGATACAGTCGCCCACACAGCGCATGGAAAAGATTTCTAGCAGCCCGGAACTTAACACATAAATTACCATATCTTCAATGCTAAAGAAACCAATTTTTTAATCTCAATTAGGATGAAGTTTTGATACCGACATATATATAAAGCTAGTAGCGGTGAGCACGCGGTATAAAGGACGTGCAGTGATACATCACTGGCATATGGAATCTTGGACTCTAATCTCCTTTATGTTCTACCACGAGCGGTTGCACTTCGCCGACTTGTACTTTGTAGGCAGTGTAAGCGATTACCGACTTACGGTCCTACGAGTCCCACTTTACTGTCTGAAAAAGTGATATTCAAACCGTGTTCCGCGGGCCACTTTTCCAGGGGTTCTGCAAGTACATTTCCTTCATAATGCAATTGTCAAATATAATTCTGATCAATTTTAGCTTCACTTTTTTATTTTCCTCCGCATATTTGCCCACAGTCCGCCCAGGATTTATTTTCAGCGTTAAATCACCAATAATATGTTTTTTTTTTAAGTTTAGGCAAGTATTTTACTTCTTGAAATGAAAGTTTGTGTTTAAAATGTTATTTCATATTGTGCCCAAAAAGTAAACTTCTACTTTAGAATGCTTCAACTAAAACTGACCTTCAGTCATAAGGGTTCAACAGGTATTAATAGTTTGAAGACATCTGCACTAAACCATTTACACTTTCAAAATTTGTTATCAATTTTTAACTTTCAGATTACCTAAACCATGACAGTTGTAGATGAGGACGATAATTATGACACTGACAAGGGAAGTAATGATACTGTTAAAGACCATGATGACGACCAAAACACAAGCAAATATTGGCACTTTCCAAAGCACGGTTCCCACTGACAGGAGTCCACGATAAATCCTGTTTTGAAATTTGGATATTCGTGGGCAGAATGCGGCAACCAGGTGCGCTGCCAGGGCCTCTCTCTGTAATTAATGACGTCAATTGTGAGGACGCTGTCCAGTGACGTTCGACACATACATATCAAAGCACAAAATGGGGCGGGGGCGGGGGCGGGGGCGGGGGGTACTTGGGCTGCTGTGGTGGTATCTCAATTACTTGACCAGCTGTGTCTACTTCAAAAACAAACTGCATTTGCATACAAAAGAAGATAATTAACTAAATGGTAAAAATAATCATCAGTTTCACCGCTGTGTTCACCGCCTTTGTTTCCCTCTGTAGGACAAGTGTTAGCATCATCGTTTGCACTTCCAATACGAAAGCAAAAGATACAGGTTTCGGCAGACTTGCTACCAAACCTGCGCACACGTCTTTACCTAAACACAAGCTCACGTTCCATATTGTCTTCACCAACTAACTTCCATTAAAACTGTAACGGCAACAAAAAAAACATTAAGAACAACACAATCGCCCATTACGGAATCTAAATCATTCTAAACATCATATAACGTAAACGAAGAGAGAAACATGTCCCATTTTACGACGCTCTCGTTCTCAGCTGTCACGATTACACAGCGTCGGTGACGAATGACCCTGAGAAACACTTGTCCCAGTGCCACTTCTTCCACCTCACCTTCCATGTAAAATGGCCTGAGATTGAGCCCAGGCCTCCGTGGTAAGAGGCCGGCGACTTAAGAAGTGTGAGATTTTAGACATCAGAAAACTGCCATCTTCTGGAACGTGACGCCGTGTAGTGTGGTACGAATTTACCAATTATACTTTTCAACAGACAAAATTTACAACTGTTACCTCTGTAACTTCCACACACAATTCTTTCACTGACCTTTCTTACATTCCACAGGCCTTGAAACAGCCTATAACATCACAGTTGCACTGAACATGCAAGCCGCGATACAGAATGCGATATGGAATAAGAAATCCTGTTAGGTAAAGCTACCCCATTACAGGCCTGAACAGACCCTTAGGGCTCCCAGAAATTCTAGAAAATCGGCATATGAAGGTCGCAAGGCTGTCAGCACTACGCACCGACCGCCTTTACCCCCTAGGAGATACTCCTGGTACTCATTTCTGGCAGAAAATGAGTCGAACCCAGGGCCATAGTGCGGACGGAAGGATAAAGTCAATAAAAATTCCCAAAGACGCCATACGGAATCGAACTCGCGACCTTCTGGAAGCAATGTTACTACCTACAAATTATTTATTATGGGCATAAGTTGAGGCCGTAGTACCGACCAAAGCGTAGACACCTCCTGATTGCCTCACATAGATGTTTACAGCAATCACCGTCGCATAGTGTACGTCGTACCCACAGGAATGACTTACCACACGGAGGCAGAATATCCAGAAATTTAAACTCCTCGTCAATATGTATATAAATTTACATTCTCGTTCACCAGTGTTGTACTAATTACCGCCACGGCAAAGCACAGGCATTACTACATTCTTTAAATGTTACCAAAAAAACAAAACTGCAATAACGATAGTCTTTGCGATACAAAAATGATTACAGTCGCCTGCTGGCCGTACAGAAACGTGCAGAATTGGATCACTGAACGATGAAGTATCGAACATCCGTCCCTCGTGATCAAACCCACACATAAGGGCAATCAAAACTTCAAGAAATTCCGGTCTGGTCTTTCGATTTCATCTGCTGCAGAAACATAAAATAATTCTTGTAAGCAGGCCGTTGCATGTCTTTGACATCCTTACAATTCATATAACTCACGTGAACCTGCAGCACACTAATCCAAAACATAGGAATTTCTCACAAAAAAATCTGCCAACAGCTGGCATGATGGCTTTCATAAATACAGTTAATAAACTCTGCGAAGCAAATCCCTTCTTGAGAAATTACTAGTGGCTCGATTAGTCGAAAAATGTTCTGCCTTTAATGGGACACGAAGGTTCATTGCCGTGTACACAAAAGCCTGCTATTAAGCTGTAACCCGAACCACCTGAACACATTCCCTACCATCGCATCCTCCCATTTTAATATCATTCCACATTTATTGAACGTCTTTCAAGTTGTCTGTTTCTTTCTACATGACAGTGCATAAAAGTGATGAATAAAATATTATTATTATTATTATTATTATTACTACTACTAATATCCTCAGATTTACGATTTTAAATGAACAATATATTCTTAGTATTATTTTACTTAAGGAGCTGTTCCAACAACTGCACTGTTTGCAGTCACATCATGACATTTTATATGTACCTCCTCCACTTATTCCTCGCACTGCCGATACCGTATGTAATGATCTGGACCAGTGTTTCCCAGACATTTTTGTTCGCGGGCCCCTTTTTGCTATGAAAAATAATGGCGCATCCTCATATGCTGGCTCACGTATATGTAGTTTGTCCGGATGACAGGTAACCAAAATTTAAGATTCATATCTCAGAACTTATTTTAGATAAACACTAATACATACCAGTAGCAAACGTAACAATGCATTACATGATCTGACCTTCATTAAAATGATCGTCGCTCGCTTCATAGGTACAGTAAGTTTCTTAATGAGATATTCTAACGGTCATACAAAATAAACATATCGCCAGTTAAAGAAGTTCCGCGATTATTTTTAACAAAACATTATTCCTTTACTTTAAAAAACAAGTAAACTTCAAAATAGCCATTACACAAATGTATCCACGGATCCCCAGGGAACTGGTGGCGGATCCCTTAGGATCCGTGCAGCACATTTTGGGACCCACTGCTCTAGACGATCTTCCTATTGTACTTAACGGTATCGCTGTAGATGACCGACAGGCCGAAATATTTTGGAGTTTTTAAATCAATAAATAGTGTACGTTGTTGGCTTTGTAGTTCGATTACTATGGGTCTTACAGAACCTGGATGGACAGTGTAAACTTGACTGATCTGGCTCGAGATATGGACCAGTGGCGGGCTCCTGTGAACACGGTGACGAAACGTCCGATCCCATTAAAAGCGAGGAATTTCTGGACTGGCTTAAGAAGTATTAACTTCTAAAGAAGGACTGTGCTTCTTGGAGTTGGTTACGTGAATATTTCTTCTTTATTGATAAGTCGTCGTGCAGAATTTTCTGTGTAGCCTATAGATCCCTGTATAAAAGCCTAAAAGCTGGAATCCTGCCTTTAATCTGCCCCAACGTAGCGAGCTATTAGTGTAGTTACTGCCACCTACACTAGACAAAACTGACTGCCGAAAACCCCGTCGTTATAAAAGGGTCAATGTTACCTGTTTCAGTAGGTATTGCAGCCGAGACCTTTGTTAAACAAAGGGTAGTAGCGTTGTTTGTTCTGTCAAGATGTCTTTTAAAACTTTACACGGACTGCATATTAAGTGAAAATGCGATTAAATGATTCGAGCCAAAACAACTGAATACCTTTTCTGCGTGTATGCCATGAGCACCTACCTAAATGGTTCGAGGATTGCCCGGTGCCGATCCACTGCGATGGCTGTGAGTGTGAAGATACTCACGTTGACACTCAGCACCTGGACGAAAGGACAGAAGGGGCACATGAAGTACGGCAGGTTCCAGCGCTGCAGCAGCGCCGCCTGAAACTGTGAAAACAAAGGAATATTTGTCATGTGAAAATCCACAACAAACATTCCTCGAGCCGAACAATTCGTTAGCACAACAGGAAATTTAGTACACTGACATAAATACAAGTTTGAATACTTATTGCAAGGTGAATAATAAAAAGTAAAAACTGAACATGAAAAAATTAAAAAATTGAAAATTTTAAGTTTAAAGATCAGTCTTTACATCTTAGAAAGTTATTTCAATTAATTTTGGAGATAAAGAGTATTCTTAAACAGTTTCTATGTCAATTTGTAATTTTATGTTCTCCAAATGTTTACTAACTCATATTTAAACATACAATTTGAAAATAAAAGTTATCTAACGCCAAAATGACAAGGCAGTAACAATGCTCGCAGACCTGATGATGGTAGGACGTGTCGAAACACGTAGCGATAAGCATCTATGGTATATCGATAAACAGTGTTGTAAAGTGACTGAACTATACAGAAAAATACTAATTTATACTTCACATTCTACTCGTACAACAACCGTGTCTTAATAAAGAGATTCATATCTTTCGGAGGGTTAATTGCGTCGACGAAAAATATTCTTGATACAAAACATGCAGCCCATTGTTATCTAGAGGATTTGTTCTCAGAATTTGGAGCTCTCTGGGACATTTAGCTATTTAAAGCTCGAGATGCTCTTAGAAACACATGAAGATCTTCATGAACCCCAAAACACTGTCATTGTTAACAGATTTTACACAAAGCTGCAGTGATTCCACACATTTCAGTAAAATTCCCCCATTACCAAATTTCTTTTAAAAAAATCTGTGCGGTTGTTCTCAAATTGCTATACGAGGATGGACAGACAGACAGACAGACATACAGACAGACAGACAGACAGACAGACAGACAGAGAGACAGACAGACACACAGAGAGACGACGACGGTGACAGGCGCATATTTGAAACTATTCGTTGCAAATGCACCTAAAAAGCATTTAGCGCAGTAGACTAATCCGCATGGTAAAACAAGACAATAACTAACTGTAGAAGGGACAAATGAGCTCAAACAAGGTGGGGTGTTGTACATGACAATATACACAACGGAAGGCGGGGTGCAAGAGCTGCAAACATTCGATACCGTCGATAGTACTGACAAACTCATTCTGTTAACCACATATCGCCTACGGGATCTGTAAAGCTCTTGTATTTACTGGAATTTAACAGCGTTCGGCCGTCGGCCGTTAAGCGTTTAAGCAAATGAAATTACCTGAAGAGAATTCGGAAATTGCACTCGCTGTATGACAACAGTCTGTTCACAAAATGTGCAATTCGAAGAATAATTATGTTTGAACAACTAACATAACAGTTCGACACAGGGGCGCACAGATTTTCCAAAAATCTAGTAGCTACATCAAAATTCAAGGCGCCAGAAAGGTGACATGAAGGTAGTTCCATACTGCAGACCCAAAAATATTAGGCACCACCGTACAAAACTTAGTTGCCACAACAACTAGCGGCCCGGAACTTGTTCATCCCTGGTTCAACATACTAAAACCACTCCTCCGAAACACATTAACTCCATCATTCCATTTTAACCCTTTAAAGACGAAGCGTATCTGTTTTATATAAGGACTGAGTGCGTACCACGCTGTAAACACTCTCCACTTCGGTTATAAAAACCAATATCTTAATGTTTTATAAGGCTAAAGTTGCTGTTTGTTCTGAGATCCGTACAGAACACATAAAAGCAATGTGGGCACCACGTAGAATTTTTTAATGTTATACCTGGTGGTACGTAAAGTTACCGCTAGGCTTTAAAAGGACGAAATACAAAAAAAAAATGCTGTTTGTAGCAGACACCCCGAGTTGTTACATCGCTCATCCCATGCATGATTACTATCCAAATGCAGTACCCTTCCAGCTAACGCACTGTTTTTAATGTCTATACATTAACAAACTTATAATATTTTTACTTCTTAGTCCAACATGTTTCGATACCACAGGATCATCATCAGGGAGTTACTCGAAGTTAAAAAAGCTCTAAAATAGCTGTCAATGTAACGTTTAGCTTTTAAATTCGAGTGAGTCGCTGATGATGATCCTGTAGAATCGAAACATGTTGGACTCAGATGTGAAAATATTATAAGTGTGCTAATGTATAGACATTAAAAACACTGCGTTAATTGGAAAAGTATTGTACCGTGAATTGTCTTTAATCAATCTGCTACACATTTCGCCTCAGCTGCGACATATGAAGGGAGTGTCTAGTAGCAAATGAGGATTATACTGGAAACAGATTGATAATGGTCCACACGGACTGAACCATGCAGAAGAGTAATTAGTGATAATTAGGGGTGAGTCCCTAGACACAGTGTAATTTGTTGGTCTCTTAAACTGTGTGATAGAACGAGAAAATACGCGGTAAAGTGCAACGTTATAAGATACATGCTTCTAATTTACAAAGTTTGATAAACTAAGATGAAATTATTCCTCTGCTCCACTAAGCACAACGAAATGAAGATGTATGAAGGAACAGTTCCGCAATGTCAAGACATTCCGCCGACTGGGGTCAAATGGACACTTGATACATCAGTTTTCGTTTACCTTACTAAACAAACTCAGACTGAATGTGAAGATCAGCAATATGAAGGACGTCTTATGTGATGTTAATATATACTATACTCAGTTACCCAAAATTCTTAACGATCACATATTTACAGGAAGATCTATCTTCGGATCTATAAGATCGAGACGGATACAAAATAATAATAATCACCAACTAATGCACCACAATACATACAATCTTTATTCGTAAAAACCTCCTACATGTTTCGACCCTGCTGGGTCATCTTCAGGCAGAATAATCTTGTTACGCTGTTGGATGCACTTACACAGTTAAGTGAGACTGTGCCTTTGCTTTCATCCTCCGTTGAGAGGGATCTTCTACTTTCCGCGGTCAGGGTATACCCAGACCGCGGACAGTAGTGTGGTGCATTAGTTGGTGATTATTATTATTATTTTTTATGACACGGTGCACGGACATGGAAAACATTAAAATCGGGACGGCTGTTTGTATACATTCACCACACAAAATGTAAACAGCTGGAAACTACTACCTGGAACGGCTCATTTTAAAAATTTAAAAAATTTTAAATTTACAACATTGCAGTTTTATGGCTATGAACCTTATATACTTCAGAATTTTAATATTTTAATCATTTTAAGAAGGCAGCTACAATACCTAGATTAGCTGTTGGCCTTGTTACTCCTTTGTTCTAAGTAACTCCCTGATGATGGCACCCCGATGCCGAAACATGTGGGAGTTTTATACTTGCTTCAGAATTCACTTTATTAAGTGCATAAGCTGGCTGATATGCTAATTACAAAACTTAGACTAATAACGTGTTAACAGTCTATTACAAACCATATACTAAAATAAAAGTACAAAAAATGTAACAGAGAGAAATAGCAACGGATTACAAAATAATAACACCAACTAATGCACCAAAAAATATATATAATTTTATTCTTAAAAATCTCCTACATGTTTCGGTCCTGCTGTCGCGTGACGCGACACCTCTCAAACGGAAGATGAAGCCCAGGGCACATTCGAACTTAACTATATAAACGCAACCATACTGTATCAATAGTATTCTCCCTGAAGATGGCCCAGCAGGGCCGAAACATGTAGGAGATTTTTAAGAATAAAATTATATATATTTTTTTGGTGCATTAGTTGGTGTTATTATTTCGTATAATACAGTGCACGGACATGGTACATATTAAAAAAGTAACGGATTACTTAGCTACTAAATCTGTATACTACGTCACACACGGCTGAATAAGCCACTGCGTTGACATGGAAGGAAAGTACTTAATTTGCTTCATTTGAAGACTACGGGGTCTCCTGTTTTTGACGCTGTGACCATTCTTGCACAAGCGACAAGGCCTTGACTAATCCATCGCTACGTCGGGCTTACGCACAGTTATGTGTTCGCGATGTAACACATTACTGTCTTTCGGAAAGTTAGTCTGAATAAAAACACATTTAGAATTTCTCTTAAAAAATTAAAACAAGAGGCTCATACGAAACAAAAAAAACATTAAAGAAAAAGAATCAGCGGTATTTGTCTTGTTCACAAAGGCAGCAATCTTACGTATCTCTGTTCTTTTCTTTTAATTTTGTTCACCACGAATTTTCGGAACCATAAATTTTAAAATTGTTCTCCAAAAACTCGCCTCCTGTCTTACCAGCGGTGCTCTGGTCAGAATGTAGGGCTTCAAGACATCTTAAATTGCTCATAAAATTTCTGTTTATTGACATGAGAGATATGGGTTCGACGTACGAAGTCCTCTACAGCAATGTTATTTTTACAGTCTTCATTGCGATAAAGACAAAAACAAGTTGACTTTTTTGTTTTGTAGTTTTATCGGTATTTCAGACTATAAGGCGTGGACGATAGGATGACGGATGAAATACAAACCGGAAAGAATTTGGATGGAAGATATCGAGGCCAAGTCCAGATATTACATCGGCATTTGCCTGGAGTGGATGAGGCAAACGACGGAAACCTGAAGTCAGGATAGCCGATGTACCAGTCAATAATCTACCCACATACCTGCCGAATATAAGTAAAACCAGGGGAGGCCACTTGAGACGAGCTTCAGGGGCCGAAATTTAGGAGACAACTTAGGCAAGAATCACGCATTAACCTTTTAAAGCCTAGCGGTAACTTTACATACCACCAGGTTTAACATTAAAAAATTCTACGTGGTGCCCACATTGGGTTTATGTGTTTTGTACGGATCTCAGAACAAACAGCAACTTTGCCTTATAAAACATTAAGAGACTGGTTTTTATAACCGAAGTGGAGAGTGTTTACAGCGCGGTACGCACTGAGTCCTTATATAAAACAGATACGCTTCTTCTTTAAAGGGTTAACAATACAAAACAAAATATTTTTTCCACATCTAATGGATTTTTATTTCAGTTCATCCAACAAAATAGTTTGTTTCAGTTATTTATGAGCCTCCCTTCTTCAGAAAAATCTTTTGACATGGCGGTTGCAGTCAGCCCCGTGTACGTGTATACCCAATGAATATTACCGTGTAGAGGTAACTCGCACAAGTCGCGTTGGGGTCACCCCTCCTATACAGTGTTACCTTTGTACCAACCTGCTGGGATCTTTCCTGTTTGAGAATATAAAAAACTATAATTTTACCTGCCATTTTGTATGTGTGTAAATGTTGATCTCTCAGACTAAAGGAATACATATACGTTCATTCGTATAAGGTAAATTTGTCCCTGTACACGCCAAGAACTCATAACGGGGAGTGGAAGTATGGCTCCATGCATTTTTAAACTCGGCACTAGATGGAACTGACTGGTCAGTTTCACTCCCTGGCCGCCTTTTCCCTGGACGATAGACGGCCTAGTTCCCACTGAATAGGCGATTGGGTTGATCTCACCTTCTGCCTCAGCGTAACGAAGGAGACAAAATCCCTTGTCGCTACCAACAATCGAACCTCTATTTCTCAGTCGTCCTCCTCGTAGCCTGGTCACTACAGTGACTAAGCTACCCTGGCCTCTGCCTCAATGAAATTGCAATTTATAAAGATACAAGGCCACTTAAACTTCGCTTTTGACCTCTAACGGTCGCTGTAACGAGTAGAAAGGAACGTTAAGATCGATAGTAAATCTCGCAGAGTTATTTGTCTTTCCTTCCTTGGGTTTTCTTTGTTATTGTAACCACAGTGTGTGCCGTGGGTCGTGGACACATCTCAGTGCCAGGTCAGTGTTGGAAAATGTACAGTGGTCTCCTACGAGTGTGTGTCTGTGGACCTGCGCCGACTAAAGACAGACTGTCCATCTCTCAGATGATACGTGAATGAATATGAAGCACTTTTGGAATCATCACTGACAAGGGAACGAACACGCACTGAGAGGAAAACCTGACCCAGCGCCAATTTATCCACCACAAATTCCACATGAAGGAACAAACACACAAGAATAAGCTTACTTTATGACAGAACACATTATCGCCGGTTCGATTATCAGGTGCAATTCTACACTGAGACCACGGGAAGAAGTCCCATGGATGGAGTACCTCCGCGTCTCCCTCAAAATGTTAAGCTTCCTCCTCAAGCGCGCTTCTCCACACCCCCTCTAGTTGGCTAACCATCTTATTTACGCACATGCTGATAGTCATAACGTTCTCTATCAACGAGCGCTTTGGGCTGGCCAATGCAAGCCAAAAAGCGGAAGACAGGAATACAATAGTAGACAGAAACAGGGAAGTCTCAAGTTCCGTAATATCAACAATCCATGAGACCGCTTTCCTTGGCCTCAGAGTAATGTTACTAATGACTCATTTCTGGCATGTCTAAAACGAAAAGTTGCAAAGATGCGACCGTTACTTCCGTCGGGTTGTAGATCCGGCCACGTGTGATAAATGTTGTAAAACTTATGAACAGGTTTTCAATAAATTTTGTAGTGGAAATTTGCCCAAAATTTTATCATCATGTCCCAATTCTCGTTAGTATAGTCACTTTACATGAAGGCCGAGAACATTTCTGGATAAATCTGGAGTATAACTTAGTAAACACTTATCGGGGCGCAAAATGTCTTCAACACGCGAAATACAGCACAGTCAAAGCCCGACATAGTACCACTCTCGATATACAGCCACAAACTGCGGCAAACAAACAGTGGCGCTGTATTGGGGTTTGACTGTACACATTTGTATACAAGACATTTCATCCATAAGGCTTACCGTTTTTGAGACAAAGAGACTTGCGCGAAGGTGACAGAACCTGCTGGTTGTTAGCTTCGATCATTAGCCTGCGTGGCGAATTTGGAGAGATACGCATAGTAACGTATGTACGCATTCGTGCAGTGTCTCTTGGTGTTATCAAGTTTTAACCAAAATTGGAATGTGTGGACAAATTTTAATATAATTCCCCTGTATCGAACTTCATGCTAAACCGTTCAGTGGTGCTGGAGCTGTTACATAAGGAGGCACGGAGAGACAGCCATGGCAAAGCCCCCAGCCAAACTGCATTTCTTTTCGTGGCGAAAGCATCAAAAACATAAGAATGCTGCATTATACATAGTTTATTTTACCTACCACCATGGCGCCCTTTTAGGCGAGTTCGCAAAAATGCGAAAAGCGACTATGAGCTTCCTCATGTCCGTCCGTCCGTCCGTCTGCATGGAGAAACACGGTATCCTCTGGACGGAGTTTCATGAAATCTGATATTTTGCAATTTTTCGAAAATCTGTCGAGAAAGTTCCAGTTTCGTTAAAATCTGACAAGAATAACGGGTACTTTATATGATCACCTATGTACATTTATGATATCTCTCTGAATTCTTCTTAGAATGAGAAATACTTTAGAGAAAATTTGTAGAGAAAATCAAAACACATTTTATGTTCAACAACCTTCTCCCGAAAATCATGCCGTTTATGAAACAATGTGGAAAAAATATGGTAGAGCCAGACAGGCCAGATGATATTACCGTGCGGCACATGCGCTTTGCACGCCGAATAACTAAGGCTACAGACACACACTCAGAATATGTAACACTTTCTGCTTTTCCACGGCAACAATGGTCACGCGAACGCACCTCAATATTACATTTGTAACTACATTGCCTCTTTTGTTTTGTAATAAGTTTTGTAAATACCAAATAGATCGCTTTATGCATCACCATATTTGATTAATCTAGGAACTGTTAGTGTCCGGGAAGAAATTACCGATAAAATATGTGTTGGTGCACACCGACTTACCTGAAATGGTACGGCAAACAATCCAATGACGATGTCAGCCAGAGCCAGGTTGGCTATGAAACAGTTGGTAACATTCTGCATGCGTGGGCTTGTGGCCACAATCCACATCACAAGGGAATTCCCAACTACGGCAGTGACAGAAATTGAGCCGTAGAAAAGCGACAGGACGGCAGTGACACCTGTTGGCACTTCATAGAGACTCTGATACGTGTCATCATCTAGCAAAAGAGAACTACTATTCACGTAGTCACCCACACTCGAATTGTTAGTTGATGAGTGGTTGAATGAGGAGGTGATGGTGATACCAACATCCATTTCAAACCCATCTGATGAAGCACTGTGACTGTCACCAGAGTAGTTGCCAATCGCGTAACTGTATCTATCCAGCAAGCCATTTAATGAGAAATCTGATTCGCTCATCACTTTTTTTGGAATCTGAAATAAAAGAACATTTCACAGTTAGTTACATGAATTTATTAGCATGATTTTCTTTCTCAAAAGGAAAAAGGGTTGGTTTATGAGATCTCCATGTTTCTTCCATATTGTCACTCTATCAAGAAGTATGAAATAATGTCGGGGGAGCAGTTCATCCTACAGTAAAAGAGACGTTCAATCTATAAACGAAAATTTTTAGAATTATGACAAATGTAAAACCTAGAAATTTATGTACAGGGCTGTTTAAGAGAATTCCACTCAAATTTATATTTCCTTTAATGAACTTAGTTATAAATAACAAAGAAAATTTCGAATTCGGCTGTGCATAGTATTAATAACGGAATAAGTACCATTTTCGTAGACCAGCTGTCCGTCTCTTAAGCTTTCAGAAAAGTGCGTATTATGCTGTCCTAAAAATGAACAGTTTGTCGTACAAACTCACAGGTATGAAGAATGAAGTGGCTCTGTTTAAAAAAGCATTAACCAAATACTTAAATAAGGCAAAAAGTTCACCCTAGCACAGGTCACGAACGCCCGGAGAGCGAGTACAGGTTTAGCTCCACGCTTTCTTTAATCTCGGTGCAAGATGGCGGTGGGCGGTAAGTTAAAATACTTAAATACACACTTTTATTCTATTGAGGAATTTGTAATGTTCAAAAACGAATCATAATCAAATCATAAACTCTATATAATGAATTTTTATAACAGTTGAATATTGTATGCGAACTAGCCCTACCTATAAAACTGTGTATATTATATTTGCTAGTTTTATGTATTTTTATGACTTCTTCCACTTCTTAATGTTACTTTGACTAAATTCTGAACCTATGAAACGCATAACACACGCATATATGTATGTACGTATCTATGTACGTATTATGTATGTGTACGCGTGTATGTATTACGTAGTACTACTTACGTATGCATGTATGTATATATGCATGTATGTATACCTATGTACGTATGTATGTATGTAAGTATTATGTATGTATGGATGTGTGTATGTATGTATTATATATGTATGTATGTACGTATGTATGTATGTATGTATGTATGTATGTATGCTTTTATGTATGTCCGAGTGTCAGGCATTTATAATTTCTGACCAGTTGACAGGTCTAAACGAAAAACCGTATGAACATCAATAAGTCGCAGGCCCCCACAGCCTGGCCGTGTACGGCCTCAGGCAATTAGTCATCGGCCTCTCAACTTCGACACCCGAGTTCTGTACCGGGCTAGGCCTCCTGGAATTTGTTGCGGACAAAGTCACATCAGTATAGCTTCTCTTCCATCTACCTTCCTTTCTCCGTCAGTAGAAATCCACCAATGCTCCTTACCCGTATTTCATTCATATACCATCGACGCACATTGGTTTTAGCAGCCGACAGCTTCGTTACATGAAACACTTGCGTCTTTTCTTGTCGGTCCCATCTTGGACTTCTTGACTCTTGAAGATGGGACTGATCCGTTGTCCCGAAACGTCGGTAAAGGATTACCATTCCATGCTGCGTAATGCCCCAGAAGAGCGCAGACCTTTTAGATATAGTTTCTGTGGAACGTGAAATAAAAGCAAGGCTGTGCAAATATTTTTAGCTTTCGATGTAACGGCAATAAATAATCAACCATTTGAGCTAATTACATGAAATCTGGTACGCATATATACCACAAACGCTCCTATGCGTTACCTAAGATATATTTTTCAGAATTTAAACCACGGCGACGATGCAAAATTTTGAGGTCATTTCCAACCATGAACTTAATGACCTGTACTCATCATCAAATATTATTCGGGTAATCAAATAGAGAAGAATGAGATGGGCGGGGCATGTAGCATATATGGGGAAAAGAGAGGTGCATACAGGATTTTGGTAGGGAGACCTGAGAGAAGACGAGCAATTGGGAAACCCAGGCGTAGATGGGAGGATAATATTAAAATGGATCTTCAAGACGTCGGAAGGGGCATGGATTGGATTGAGCTGGCTCAGGATAGGGACAGGTGGTGGGGTCTTGTGAGTGCGGTAAGGAACTTACGGGTTCCATAAAATGCGGGGAATTTCTTGACGAGCTGAGAAACTGTTAGCTTCTCAAGAAGGCCTCTGCTCTATGGAGTTAGTTAGTTCTTTGATTGGTTGGTTGGTTGGTTGGTTGGTTGGTTGGTTGGTTGGTTGGTTGGTTGGTTAGTTAGTTAGTTAGTTAGTTAGTTAGTTAGTTAGTTAGTTAGTTATTTCCAACAAATCCAATGTACACAGGATATTTATTCTTCTTCAGAAAATTAAAGTAAAACAACAATAAAAATAACAGATCAGTGGCACTAGAACTCTTAAGCAATACAGAAGTTGGTTTTATGGGTTATGCTTGGAACTCCTGGCTTTAGCAATTCAAGCAGGGAAAATGAACCAAAAATAAATTTTACCAGATTTTTTTTACATTTTATGTAAATAAGCATGAAAATCTTTTCTGCTTCTCAGAGGGCTGAATAAACTTCACAATCTTTGTCGCACGATATTTGTAAGATATGGTCTAACAAAACGGTACAGAATATTATGAAATGATAAGCTTCATAATCTGCACTCAAAAACAAGTGTTGATCTTGGGAACACGACGTCAAGAGGTGAGATTACAGTCTTACACTACAATCCGCTGGAAGTTCAGATCCCTAAAACACGCCAATAAATTCGGATCCTCTGCTGAGAATCGAACTAGGTACCACCACAATACAGGACAGTCCATTATATCTGAGATAAACAGCTTACTTTACCAGCTGTCTGATAATTTCCTGCAGAAACCTCGGCCCTATTCCTGCAGCACTCACTGATTCGTTTTGTTACGGTTCAGTATTTATTCCCTCCACAGATATTAACTTATATTGCAGTTAATGGCCAGGTGCTGCCCACTAAATCGATTGAAGCTCCAGGTTCGAAAAACCCCTATAAGAAGTGCAGCACGCACCGTGAACACACAGTGCAGAAGGCTCAAAAGGTAAAAAGAAGCACGCATGTGTTATCCAATTGAACACGGTGACTGATTGTGTAAATACATTATCTACAGACAGAAGCGCCAAACCACTGTCGCCGGTGGCAACCAAAAACCGGCAGTTAATTACCCTGTGTCATTCGGCAGCTGATGTTCTGAGAGTTAGCAATAACGGTCGCTCATAAAATGCTATGAACTAGAATGTGTGGTCGCAATAGGATGAAATTCAATAAACGTGAAAACTGATCTTCTGGGATGCGACTTCATGCAGCTTGGATACTGGTACCAATGCCTCGGAGGAGCACGCTGCCTCCGTCTTGGGGGTCAGAGAAATGCAATAAAATAACCTTCAAAATCGCCACAGTTAAAACTCCAGATCTTAAAGTTCGCCACGTAACAGGCCATGAAGGCCCACATGGGGAGTAGACGTAGAGATCTACTCTTTCTTTAACCTCGGCGCTATATGGGCGTGGTTGGTAAACGTCACACGCCGGCCGGTCTACCCCCGGAAAAGGGCCCGGTACCTATTGTACAGGAGGCTGCGTGGATCCCAGGGCCAGTTTGGAGGGCACGAAAAAACTCTCCTCCCCCGGCATTAGATCCCCGGACTGTTCATTCCGTAGCCAGTCGCTATAATGACTAGGCTATACCGACCCCCTAGCACCCCAGATTTCTCCAACTCTGACGTGTGTGTTACCAGCATGTTACTGCCAGTCAATAACGGTGGATCCGAAATCTGAGTTTGGTTTGTCGGGCATTTCCGAACTCGGGGTACTCGAACCCGTAAAATTTTGTGAAGCCGCGCCCACCGTAGTCCAAAAATAAACAATCCTTCAGCATCTTTCTACCCTACAGCAGGGCACCAAGAAAGAACTTTCTGGTGACAAAAAGATTTACATTTTAGCAAATTTTCTGCTGCTTTCTCGACGGGGATTAATTCTATCCTCAACATGGAGGCAGTAAGTTTATCTAGAAAGTGGTTAACGACCCACCAGACTAGACGGGGTCACAATCATAATGCTGTAATACTGAAAGATAAATTACTCCGTACTTAAATCTGCGTCACCAAAAAAGGGTCAAACTCGGGTATAACGTCATGAAAGGGACTGAATATTCTGTCGTTATAAACGAGTGTCGTTATAACGGAGGACTATAATGTTATAGATAACAGTGAAGAATTAGTTAGTACCACAGAATATCTGACGCTATAGGCGAGGTGTCGTACAAACCGATGTCTTTATAAAGGGGTTCGACTGTATAAAAGAGACTGGTGGAAAACATTTTTTTTTTCCACAGAAGAAAATTTGCTTGGCTTTCGGTTACAGGGATTTTTTTTTGGTGAAGGTTTATGTTGTTCAAAGGATATGGGAATAAAAATAGGAACACATGTTACTTAGTTCAAGGCATATTTTACAGCAATAAGTGTCCACACACCAGCACAACACGCTTTCGAACGTACGTTTTGATAGTGTGTACGTACCTGAATATTCCTCGCTGAGGAAAGCAGTACATTAACCCTTTAAAGACGAAGCATGTCTGTTTTATATAAGGAGTCAGGGCGTACCGCTCTGTAAACACTCTCCACTTCGGTTATAAAAACCAATCTCTTAACGTTTTATAAGGCAAAAGTTGCTGTTTGTGCTGAGATCCGTACAAAACACATAAACGCAATGTTGGCACCACGTAGAATTTTTTAATGTTAAACCTGGTCGTATATAAAGTTACCGCTAGGCTTTAAAAGGTTAAACCAGTTCAGGATGCCCTGTAGCAATATGGCGATGCGACGTAAAATTCATACGAGGGAGTTTTACTTTCTTATTATGTTCGACTATGGTAATGTCTAGGGACGTCACATATGATGGGGTGATCATAAAAAGTTTTAAAATATTCTATAAATGTGTAATTCTGTTCCAAACTAACTTAGTAACTAACTCCATGGAGCAGAGTGCTTCTTGAGAAGCTAACAGGTCCTTAGTCAATAAATTCCCTGGATTTTATGGAACCTGAAATTTCATTACCGCATTCACAAGATCCCCTCACCTGTCCCTATCCTGAACCAGATCAATCCACACCATGCCCCTTCCCACTTCTTCAAGATCGATTTTAATATCCTCCTTCCATCTACGCCTAAGTCTTCCAAGAAGGTTCTTTCCCTTAGGCTTCTCCAACAAAAATCCTGCATGCACATCTCCTCGCTTTCATACGTGCTACATGCCTCGTCCATCTCATTGTCCTTAATTTGATCACCCGAATTATGTTTGGTGTGGAGTGCAGCTCATAAAGCTCCTCGTTACGTAGTCTTCTCCACCCGCTCTTAATTCTTTCCCCTTCGGCCCAAATGTCTTCCTCAGCACCCTATTCTCGAACACTCTCAGTCTGCGTCCACCCCCTATTAATTATTTCCCCTTCGGCTCAAATATCTTCCTCAGCACCCTATTCTCGAACACCCTCAGTCTGCGTCCACCCCCCCCCCCCCCCCGTTACTTCGTTCCCCTTAGACTCAAATATCTTCCTCATCACATTCTCGAACACTCTCAGTCTAACCGTATATCCTCCCTCAGTGTGACAGACCAAGCCTCGCACCCATACAAAACAACAATAGAATTATATTTCTGCGTATTTTAATCTTTATATTTTTGGATAACAAACTAGACGACAAAAGATTCTTCACCTCATGATAGCGGACATTCCCTGAAATAAATTTCCTCTTAATTTCTTCATGAATGAAATTTTGATTTATTAGGGTTGTTCCCAAACATGAACTGTCCTGTCCTTTAAAATGATCTATCTGTCCCAGTGTTGTGACTTCGTCCTGCACTCTGTTCAAGAGACACAAACATGCACTTAGTTTTCTCCGCCAGTTGCTAAAAATCCTAAACTTAAAAACTTACCATGTTATGAACCATTCACAAATATTTTGGTTCCTAGCAATTAAAAAGATTTAAAGGCGAACTGCAAGTAATCAATTAGTCTAGTATTTATTGTACATGGTCTGGAAGTGTCAAGCACGAGTAACACTGCCATTGCGCCCTGTCTGTATGTTCGTTTCTACAGCAAGTAAAAAATATTCAGGAATTAATTGTATATGGTCCCACATTCCGTGCATTAATCAAATAAATACAATAAATAAATACTAATAAATGTACAATAGGATTGATGTAGTTTAACTACAGGGTATCCATCAACGTGTTTCGGCCACTTATGTGGCCATCTTCAAGGAGGTATAAACAAGAATACAGTTACAGTTACAGATGCGTCAGAATCATTCCACCAATGAAAATAACCACCAAATCAGACTATGCGGTTACATTCACTACCTGAAAGGTAATTATAAAAATGAGTTTAAAATGTAGAGCAAAAACTTTGTTTTGAACTTTATCATGTTTTGATGGGTAGCGTGCGTAGAAGGTGCAACGTAGTAAAGCAGTATCCTGCAACAGTAGTGAGAACATAACTACATCAAAATACTATTGTGCATTTGTTGGTATTGATTTGTATTCAGGAGTTACTTTCTGAAAACAAATGTGCGTGAAATTATTCCCGGAAAATTAAAGGATTTATTTATTTCTAGCAAGCAATAAACCGTATTAAGCGGGTCCCTGTCACCACGGCATGGCGCGTCCTCAGGTTGCGGATGGAGGAACGGCCTCCAGGTATGGAGGGTAGCTGCGAATACATTGAATAAGCAGTCGCGGACAGCCGAGAAGGGGTGGTCCTCCAGCTTGGGGGTTGGGCGAGGTGCTAACAACTCCTCACCGTAAAAAATTATGATGTTACGAACCATTACACAATGCCTCGGACCTGGACCGATTATTTGGTACGACCACAGCTACGGAAAAAGGATATGAGTTTTGGAACATGGAATGTGAGGAGCATTCTAGTTGTTAAGAGCACTATGTTTCCGCACCGAAACATTCATAAATACACCTGGACCTCTCCTGATGGGAAGACTCACAATCAGATCGATCACATATTGATAGATAGGAGATGGCATTCCAGTATACTCGATGTGCGATCTTTCAGGGGACCTGACTGTGATACTGATCACTACCTGGTGGTTGCGAAAGTTAGGGAAAGACTGGCAGTAAGTAAACAAGCAGCACAGAAGTTTCATGCAGAGAGATTTAATCTCAAGAAACTAAGTGAACTAGAGGTTAGGAAACAGTATCAGCTTGAGATCTCAAACAGGTCTGCAGCTTTGGAAAACTTAAATGTTAGTGAGGACATAAATAGGGCTTGGGAAAACATTAAAGAGAAGATCAAAATCTCAGCTCAAGAGGGTCTAGGTCTACACGAACGGAAGCAGCATAAACCATGGTTTGATGCAGAATGTGCAGAATTCTTAGATAAAAGGAAGCAGACTAAAATTCAGTGGTTACAGAATCCAAACCAAAATAATGGAGATAATCTGCACAACGTAAGACGTGAAGCTAGTAGACATTTCAGGAACAAAAAGAAGGAATATCTGAAAGCTAAAATTAATGAAATTGAAACAAACAGTAAGAACAAGAATATAAGAGACTTGTATAGGGGCATCAATGAGTTTAAGAGGGGGTATCAGCCTAGGATTAATGTAGAAAAGGATGAGAAGGGTGACCTGGTTGAAGACTCCCACAGTATTTTGGCTAGGTGGAGGAATCATTTCTCCCAGCTGTTAAATACACACGGGGTTAATGATGTTAGGCAGATTGAAGTACACACAGCAGAGCCACTAGTGCCTGAGCCCAGTGCCTTTGAGGTTGAGATGGCTATTGAAAAGCTAAAAAGTCACAAATCACCAGGTATTGATCAGATTCCAGCAGAATTGATTAAAGCAGGGGGTAGGATTATTCGGTCTGAAATCCATAAACTTATTATTTCTATTTGGAATAAGGACGAATTGCCTGAGGAATGGAAGGAGTCGGTCATTATGCCTATTTATAAGAAGGGTGATAAAACAGATTGTAGTAACTATCGAGGCATATAACTTTTGTCGACTACGTACAAAATTCTATCCAACATTCTTTTGTCAAGGTTAACTCCATATGCAGAGGAAATTATTGGGGATCATCAGTGTGGATTTCGACGTAACAGGTCAACTACTGATCATATAGTCAGCATTCGTCAAATACTTGAGAAAAAATGGGAATACAATGAGGCAGTGCATCAGCTATTTATAGACTTCAAGAAAGCCTATGATTCAGTTAGGAGGGAGGTCTTATATAATATTCTCATTGAGTTCGGTATCCCCATGAAACTAGTAAGGTTAATAAAAATGTGCCTAAGTGAAACGTATAGCAGAGTTCGGGTAGGCAAACATCTGTCTGACACGTTCCCTATTAAGAATGGCTTGAAACAAGGAGATGCTCTGTCGCCATTGCTTCTCAGCTTTGCTTTAGATAACAAATCCTTTGAAAGGGTGTAAGAATTCTAATACTTGGGAGCAACCCTAACGAATCGAAACTCCATTCATGAAGAAATTAAGAGCAGAATGAAGTCGGGGAATGCTTGCTATCATTCGGTGCAGAATCTTTTGTCTTCCAGGTTGCTATCCAAAAGCACAAAGATTAGGGTATATTGAACTATAATTTTACCTGTTGTTCTGTATGGGTGTGAAACTTGGTCTCTCACACTGAGGGAGGAACAAAGACTGAGGGTGTTCGAGAATAGGGTGCTGAGGAGGATATTTGGGCCTAAGAGGGACGACGTGACAGGGGATTGGAGAAGACTACATAACGAGGAACTTAATGACCTGTACTCATCACCAAATATTATTCGGGTAATCAAATCGAGAAGACTGAAATGGGCGGGGCATGTGGCACGTAGCGGGGAGGAGAGAGGTGCATACCGGATTTTGGTGGGGAGACCCGAGGGAAGGCGACCACTTGGGAGACCCAGGCGTAGATGGGAGGATAATATTAAGATGGATATTCGGGAAGTGGGATGGGGGGACATGAAGTGGATTGAGCTGGCTCAGGATAAGGACAGGTGGCGGGCTCTTGTGAATGCGGTAATGAACCTTCGGGTTCCATAAAATGCGGGGAATTCCTTGACTAGCTGAGAAACTGTTAGCTTCTCAAGAAGGCCTCTGCTCCATGGAGTGAGTGAGTGAGTGAGTGAGTGAGTGAGTGAGTGAGTGAGTGAGTTAGTTAGTTAGTTAGTTAGTTAGTTAGTTAGTTAGTTAGTTAGCAAGCAATAAAAGAAATATTCTCATTTTAGAGTAACTTATTCGTGTATGAGGTTAATTAATTTACTACTTTGCCATTTCAAACACTATTTTCCACGAATTTATAAAATTTTATCCCTGCTAATATACACACACCATATTCCATGATTTGATCCTGACGACAGTAATGTGTGGCCTACATCACACCATATATACTTCTGTTGTACTCCGTAACTACAGACTGGATCATAACTTGCGACGTCCGTCCGTCCGTCTGTGTGTCGGTCTTCCAACTACATCTCGTACTTAATCCTTCACTATAAACTCCCATAATTTAGCACTAAATATCACAGAAGACATAGTAGACACTGAATAGCTAAACACAAGTCAACACAATTATGGATTCTAGTTTGAACACCAATTTATAGGATTTACTGTCTAGTCCCAAGGATTCACATCTAACCGCTATTGTTAAGACACACGTTTCGAAAATTATGCTGTGCTGCTGTGGATTAAAAGAGCAGAACTGTTTGGCAGAATTAAACGCGTCACATCGCTCTAATACCAGGAAGCGAAAGCAAAGCCTAGCGTAAAGGCCAGTAATGCTAAAATACTGTACTATGGCACCAGAATAAACAGCTGTCCGTCTGAAACAGCCTATCCACTGGCTTGCACTTTGGTTTGTCACTAATGCTGGTAACAATAACTGGGGTAATTAAATTACGAAACAAATAAAATTAGATTCTTTACTCGGGGTGACTTCCCTTTAAATTCTCCCTCAATTCTGTGGTAATAATACATTATAAACCAATGAACTAATCACCTGATATATTGTACAGAACACAAATTTTTAATTTATTTTATAGAAATAAAAATAGAGGTATACCACCACTTGTTCCTAACCTGGCCACTTCATGAATTTGTGTGGTCAGCCTCACACCCACGCCGATTTACCCCCGGTAAAGAATACTGGAACCCAATGAAGAAGAGGCTCGGTGGAATCCACAGCCTGTATGGACGATCAGTATAAAATACGCCTATGGTTTCGAAAATTCTTTGTGCACTTCTCCGGCCATTATAGTTCTAGGTTTCGACCTCCACCAAGGGTCATTATCAGGTCGTATTACAGCGCAACTTGTCAAACGCTTTCATCAAGGATTTACAAGGCCATGATCAAAGATGTTACCACACTGACGTAGTGACACCATGAGACTCAGTAGATTAACACCGTCTTAAAACGTTAAACTGATTAAAGCTGAGCAGATTTTTAAATTATTATCATTCTTTATATAATAAAACCTCTGGGCAATACATGACATTACCACACACACACACACACACACATGTTCTGCTTCTTCCCTGTAGAGGAAATACGTTTTACTGAAACGATAGGTCCAATACCAAAACAACATTTTCTCCAAAATTACTCTTGTAAAACAATAAATGTAAAATTGTCGATTTCTTACTTACGTACGGCGTAAATTTTCATATGTATTTTATACTTTACGACTTTTAGACAATTATTTTAAGTCTCTTTCATTGGTGTAAAATGACATTTATGCTTCCTAAGAATAAAGACGTTGTTAATATTAAGAAATTTGTTGTCGTTATTTATGAAAACTGTGATTGTCTGATTAATTTATGGAGTATTGAAACGGCACGGAATGAAGACGTGTTGGGGAGGACGTAGCTCCACGCATTCATAACCTCGATCTCCGCTTCATGCTCCGGCCGCTGTGTTTCTGGTTTCTATCTGATTGGTTACAGAGCAGGTTTGGAAGTGGCTGCGAAGAGAAAAACCGTTGCTCCTGCTGGGTAACGAACGAGGTCACATTTATGAGATATAACAGCTCACAAAACTCAATAAAATTTAATTAAAATCCGAACACATTTCTGAATAGATAGAAGAGATAAAATATAGTAAAAATGCAGAGAGTAAAACGAAATGTCTCAGGGAGAAATGAGAGATTCCTTAATCTTATTTAAGTGGAAAAGAGCGTGTATTGCGGGGAAGTTTCAAAGCTCTTTCTGCTCACCCTTTCTGTGATGGTAATACGCGAGCAAAGTACGAAGCGCTGTCGTTGTGGCTTCACACAGCCGCTGCAGGGTAGACATGCCCGCACTCATGTTTAACAAGCACTTCATTCGTACTTCTACAGCGCTCCGCCATGCGATGTGTAATTCAGTACGTATAAAAGTACCAACACTTTTGGAAGACCCTGCTGCGTCCATCCTCATGGTAAATGTATTGATATTGATTTTCCAAATTATACGGCGTAAAAAGTGCCAAGGTTTCGAGGGAAACTTGCCTCCAACTTCAGGGCACAAGAGTCGGTATCTATGTGCCAAAGTACACGGCCGAGAAACGTACTGACGATTCAGAGACACCTGTTGCCTCAGTCTTCAGGGAAGAATAGTTGGTATCTATTTCCTAAACTAGACGGCGTATAAATATCCCAACGTTTCTCAGGAACCTGCTGCCCCCCCCCCCCCCCCACCTCTGGGTAAAATAGGCCTGAGGATGAAAGCAGCAGGTTCCTTCGAAACGTCAGTACCTATTTGACAAACTACACAATACCACATCGCAAAATACTGTAATGCAATTTTAATAGTTACCTCTGAGATCATGCATTTCATCCCTACGTGAATTCCAATTAGCCAAGAGCGGAATCTTCTACGTTCCTAAAAACGTATTTTGTGGTAAAAAGAAATAGATTCCACAGAAATAAATCTGAATTACTTCACTACAGGAAGTTTGATTTTCAAGAATTTAAATCAGGCCTCACATGAAACAGTTAAGCTGATCGGCCAACAGCGTATGCCAAAATTAATTCTGTTCAGTATCACCAATCCAAAACCGCGTAGGTAAAAAGTGCGATAAACCCGCAACGTAAATATTCATACCTATTTTAAGTTTGTATATATTTATGTAGACGGCGCCAGGCGGATCAATCCACAAACAAACGCTTCTATCCTACTTCCTGGAGACTTCAGGAAAGAAGTTGTCTGAAAAGCCAATGATCGTCTCCTTTCTTGCTGGATTTCTTATCCACACCGCTTTAAGATAACCTTTTATTGTATTTTTGTTATTACCCTTTCAAACAGGGGCTGCTACAGCAACTCAGTAGGTTTCTAACGTTGAATGGGATTAGTAACACTCTGACCAAGCTATTTCTGTCTGTAAACAAAGATACGAATCTAATTTCAAACATAACGTCTATTCCTTTACAGCCTATGTATTCAGCCTTTGCGGCGCGAAAAGCAAAGAGTATAAGATAAAGAGGAGAATATTAGTAAGAAAAATAAGCAGGGGAATGTAGTGAGAGGCACTACATTTATTTAGGGGGGTGGGGAAGAGAAAATTTACTTCTCCGGAGGTTCTCCGGTTTGTGACCGCACATCCTTCTAGTAAGGGAAGATAGAGGCAAGGTAGGGCAAAGGAAAGTGAAGATGGTAACGTGAGAGAGGTGGAATCTGTGAGTGTGGAACAGAGACCAGACGTTGAGAATATGAGCTGAATTTTGCACTTCTTTTTAACCTTTTAAAGCCCAGCGGTAACTTTACGTACCGCCAGGTTTAACATTAAAAAATTCTACGTGGTGCCCACATTGCGTTTATATGTTTTGTGTGGATCTCAGAACAAACAGCAACTTTTGCCTTATAAAACATTAAGAGATCGGTTTTTATAACCGAAGTGGAGAGTGTTTACAGCGCGGTAAGCGCTGAGTCCTTATATAAAACAGATACTCTTCGTTTTTAAAGGGTTAAATTCTGTATTTGGAGGGCTTCCTTAAGACGAAATAAAGTTACAGTTGGGAGGGTTACGTTTGGCTCGAGAAAACTGCACGGAAAACCTTGATCGATTTGGCCGGTCCTAGGACTTCCCGGATGCATACTGATTTTTAGTTGCCGCCCGGCATTCAAGTGTACGAATCCTGGCAGCAGTCCTTACATATCCATTGGCCTTGTTTTAACAGTAGGCAGAGAGGAGTCTTAGAGATATATTTGTGTCTGTTCTTTGGATGAGTAACAAATGGTTTAAGAGACAGAAAATAATAGAGACTAAAATATAAGGAATTTTTAACTTGTTTTTCTCTTGTTTCACACCAAATCACAATATGTACGGTGTCATTTGTTACCTTATATAGAATTCAGTAAGATACAAAGTTATGTGACGCTTGGAGCTCATTGGGCCGCCGCCAGATGGTAGGGCAACTATGAGAACGTTGGAGTTCCACAGACCGCCACTAGATGTCATGAGAAATAAATACAGAGAATTGTGTTTACTGCGCGGTACGACCTAAGCCTGTAATACGAATCAGCTTTATTTACGCGTTTTGTATAGATCTCGAAACAAACCGCGATTCTTTCCCCATACAGCATTAAACGACTAATTTTTAAAACACCGTTGGGGTGGGTTTACTTCGCGGTACGGACTGAACCTGTAATATAATTCAGATTTATTGACAAGTTTTGCACGGACCTCGGAACAAAAAACGAATATTTTCCTATGCAGCATTAAATGATTGATTTTTAAAACAGAGGCGGAGTGTGTTTACTGCGTGGTGCGAACTTAGTCTGTAATATATAATTCAGCGTAATTTCAGTCTTTAAATGGTTAATCACAAAGATATAAAATAGCCAAGAAATATTCGTAAACAATGTTCTCTTTGATGTAACTTATGATTTAAGGTCGTGCCATGGCTCAGGCGATTCGCCGCCAGCCTCCCAGCGCGAAGGCCAGGGTTCGATCCTGGGTCAGTCCACGTGGGATTTGTGGTGGACCATGTGGCATTCGGATAGATTTTCCTCGAGTATTTCAGTCTTCCCCTGTCAATTTCGTTCCACCGGTGCTCCATTACCAGGAAAAGGACAACAACAGTAATAATAATAATAATAATAATAATAATAATCACCATCATCATCATAAGGTTTTACAAGAAGCTTTAAGGTTGCGGTGCGTCCGTAGCGTCTGCCGTGGGGTCCTTCACGACAAAAAAATTAAATCATAGTATGGGATTTTATGGCGTGGCTTTTCCTTCAAATGCTTCCACCTTTTTTGCCTTCTGCAAGCGGTAAGCTCATCTTATATACACTGTAGCATTGTCAGTCCCTGTCACACTCCCACATTGCAGTTTCATGGACCGCCGCCAGACGACAGAAAAAGACATGACATATAATTCAGTTTGACGGACGCGCGGATGGTATGTAACAGACATGACTAATTGGGGTTGCCACGTTAAATACGTAAAGGTTCGCTGGACAATAATACGACAGTATAACATACATACGTACATACGCACATACGTACATACATACATACATACATACATACATACATACATACATACATACGTACGTACGTACGTACATAAATACATACATACATACATACACACACACATATACATACATACATACATGCATACATACACACATACATACATATATACATACATACATACATACATACATACACACGCACACATATACATACATACATACATACATACATACATACATACATACATACATACATACATACATACATACATATACATACATACATACATACATACATACATAAATACATACATACATTCATACATACATACATACATACATACATACATACATACATACATACATACATACATACATACATACATACATACATACATACATACATACATACATACATACATGCATGCATACATACATACATACATACATACATACATACATATTATTCGGGGTTTCACGATCAGTGCGGGCACCAATACGAAATTGTAATACACAGGCTTATACATTCTTCAGGTTTCCACGGTAACTACGTAAACTGGTGTGCCTTGCCTGCCCACATCGCCAGGTTCCGCGGTAACTACGGAAATGATTCTGCTTTGCCTGCCCGGATCGCGGGGTTTCCACAGTAACTGCGTACATGAAGTGTGCCTTGCCCCCACGAGTTGCGGGGATTCCACGGCAAATATGTAAATGGGTGTTCCTAGTCTGCCCGGGTCGCCGGCCACCAGCATACTAGTTCAAGTTATATTTCAACATTCATTTCCTAGCTCACACAGAACCAGTTGTCTCGATTACAAAAACCACTCGGTTGATGCTGTTTTGGGAAATAATAGCTTTTTTTTTCAGACAGGCAAAAGAAATACATAAATGCACTGTGTGAGAAGAACTACATTTTTTAAGGTTAATGCAGATCGTACAATATAAGAGTAGCCACCATTATTTAACCAGTTAAAGCCCTGTGCCCATTATACGTATCGATGGCTGCAACATTAAGAAATTCTGTATGTTGCCGCACTTTGTACTTATATGTTTCGTATGATTTTCAGAAAAAAACAGTTATGTTTTGCCTAAAAGAGACTTAACCAGTTTTTGTCTTTCTAATGGATACGGACAATCAAGCAAGAACCCAAGTACTACACGTAACAATCCCACCGTGCACTGCATATTTCCTACGCAACCCTCTCAACACTAAGTGAAAAAATACAGCCAAATGCAGCCATCCTAACGTTATCAAACTTTCGACACATTGCTGCCCTGCAAACATAAAATTCAGCCCAAATGCTCAACTTCTTTTCCTTGCTGCATGTTCACATAATCCACTCCTCATCACCTAATACCCTTCACTTCAAAACGCTCTGCCTTGCCTCCAAACTACCTTTGTCAGAAGGACGAGCGGATACGGCCTGGGAACCTTCAGAGCACAGAATTTCTTGTTTCCTTGCAATAAAAGCAGTGTGTCCCACTACACCCCCTCCCCTACTTCTTTTCACTTCTTTTTATTCTTCTTCTTTAGTAAGTCTTCAAGGAGTTGATATTTCAGCACTGTCATTGCCTGCGCCTTTCTGATGTCGAGAATGGAATCAGTAAATAAGTATGGCGTAACTGACATTCAGAAGAAAAGTCTTCTGAAATATGCCGTCATGTAGTCTGCCAGATAGTTACCAAAGTTTCATAGGAGACTCTATCCAAAAGATGGAGGCAGTAGGTTCCTCTGAAACGTCGGTAAATTTCCATCAGACTACACGCAAAACGCCCAAGAAGATGGTCTTCCTCATGTTCATCGATGTGTGACCTCAAATCCCAATGTGACGTTGTCTTCCACAGTTTTCCGCCAGTAAATGTGTTATAAGGACAAAAAATTAAAACACTGTAGCTATATACACAGTCACGAGTCGAAGAACGTTCCAGAGGAGAAACCTGCTCTGTTCTTGTCCGATCTGGAGGAAGAACTTACTAAAATTTCAAGCCTTTAATGCAAAAGCTACCGATTTTCTGTTTGCTTTTCAATTCCATCAAAACATAGGAACACAGGTTTTCAAAAGCAAATATGGAAATAGACCGAATGGTGAACTTCGCCAGAGGTCAGGGGTTTGGAACGCTGCGTCAATATTAATTTTCAAGGGCCCTTTATATTTCACTGATGATAGACATATCAGAAAGTGAAATGATATTAATTAATGGAAATTAAATACCCTAAAAATAAGCAATATATTACGCATTTATTTTCATTCACTCTTGTGAAAACCGCGCTTTACAATTAATACACGTACTGTGTGAAATTTTATTTGAACAAGCGGGGTTTTTGCAACAAGTATAATGAAAACCATTTTAATGTATACAGCTGTTTAATTTCCGTAAAATGGTGACGTCGAATCACGACAGTCATGCTGGTCATTTCAACATAACCATGACCTTCCCATTTGCAATTATATGAACAACATCGGGCTCTTTTAGGGGTTTTGACGTACAGTGTCAGGCAACCAACACAGCCATGCCCCTTTACCCGTTCCAGTCTTCCTACTTGCTCTGGCAAGCAGTTCCGAAAATATTTTATCAGAACCATATTAGTGGAGAATTAAAAAAGAGGTTGGGATTGTAAGCGTAACAAATCTGGCGCGTACGCTGTGATTATAGGAGCGTTTGCAAAACTGAGAAAAGCGACTATTAACCTTTTAAAGCCTAGCGGTAACTTTACATACGAACAGGTTTAACATTAAAAAATTCTACATGGTGCCCACATTGCGTTTATGTGTTTTGTACGGGTCTCGGAACAAGCAGCAACTTTTGCCTTATAAAACATTACGAGATTGGTTATTATAACCGAAGTGGAGAGTGTTTACGGCGCAGTACGCACTGAGTCCTTATATGAAACAGACAAGCTTCGTCGTCTTTAAAGGGTTAATTTCATGTCTGTCTATTCGTATGGAACTCGGATCCTGCTGGACGGATTTTCACAACACTTGATATCTGAGGATTTTTCGGAAATCTGTCGAGAAAATTCATATTTCATTAAAATCTGACAAGAGTAATAGGTACTTTACATGAACACCTATGTATATTTATGATAATATCTCGTTGAATTCTTCTTAGAATAAGAAATGTTTCAGACAAAAGTTGCAGAGAAAATTAAAGCGTACATTTTATGTTCAAAAACTTTTTTCGAAAGTCGTGCCGTTTATGAGATAATGCGGAGAAATGTGGTACAGCCAGTCAGGCCACATATGACAATATAATACGGCGCACGTCCTTTGCATGCCGGATAGCTAAGGCAAGAATACAGACACATACAGTCGTAATATTTAATACCTATTGTTTTTCCACGGCAACTACGGTTATGCGAACGCGCCTCAATGTTACCTTACACGTACATTATATGCCTCATTGTTTTTAAGTTTTTAGTACATTAATGCAAATTCTTGATGCTCTATTACCAGCACGCCCGTTGCGTGTTCTCTTTCACATTAGGTGTGGCAAGGTCAGGAAAATGGACAGACAACCCCCAGAACAATACACTGACTAAAAAGCGCTGCCATATTTTAGCGTATCTTAGAACACTTTCCGCACTTCGAAGAGAGCAGAAGTGGGCACAAAATACGTTCGATTCCTCTTTGGGTTTTGAATACTACCAATGCATTTCATTCAGATTAATAACGCATAAACATATACACTGTCACTACATTATCCACTTTCTCGTTCTGGTAGAAAGATAATAATATTTTGCAAGCAGTTTGTGTTTCCATCATGAGAGAATATGAGCGCAGGACAGTATGATTGTATATGCTTACGTGATGGTGGCAGCACAGCCAGGTCCCAACACGTTGCTGCTTTTAACGAAAGCGATATGGTGTAGAACGTCCTGTAGCTAATAAAGAGATTGGTCTTTGGCTTGTAAAATAAATGTGACACGTATTAATAACGATAATGTGATAAGAGTGTAAAAGCTACGACAACAAATGAAGATTACGTCACAACAGCTGCTGCAGAGAAATCGATTCGTGTTCAGGAGATGTTTTAAATATCGAGGTAAGACAGCCTGCAATCCTTTCTACTCAGTGTCAACTAACTTATTAAAGCCGCTCGGACACGTAGACACCCTTATTTTTCTCAGTTTCCTTTCTTTTGCACGCTGAACATTTCAAGCATAATGCTTTTCCATACATTGCCAACACGCACGCCTTATTTATATGTTTTGTGTCATTCTCACAAACAACAACGATTATTTCCTTTAAAAATAATTAATCTGTTGATAACGAATGAAAATTAAATTCCAAGTATTTTGGAATATTGCGCCATGCCAATTAGCAAACAGTTACCGACGTTTCGAAACTTTGTAGCAGCGTTATCCTCAGGGTTAAGTAAGCGGTTTCAGGGGTGCACCCAGGAGAGGGGGGGGGGCGGATGCCGGGCTGCAGCTTTCCCCAAATTGGAATTTAAAAACACAGATTTTGTACAGGGGTACAAAGGATGACATGAAACGTTTGAAGTGCTTTAACCTTCAGCCGAAATCGGCCACTGAAATCGGCAGATGATTAGTATATTAGAATTTTAAAAAATAAAACAAAGGGCTTAGGGTGCATTAGACAAAATTAAAAAAACCAAGAAGATTAGACGTTGTGATTTAAATTAGGTAAGTCATGGAATGTGTAGTTATATTTCTATGTATATAAACGCAGTTGCCAATAATGTGATGTTACAGTTATATTTACTACATAATTTTTATAACACAAATTTTAAAATCAAACATAAATTATATACAGCCTCAGGGTTAGCTCCCCCCCCTCCCCCACACGCAAGGAAAAATCCTGGGTCCACACCTGGTCGCCTTGACACCGGTGTGTGTATCACACAGCACTCTAAATATTTACTGGACATTATTCGGAATACTTGTTACATAAAATTTTCTTCTTCAAATTGTCAATATTTCAACGTCTTGCAGAACCTCCCCCTCCCCCTCCATGCATGATCTCACTCAGTTCACGTTCCTGTACGTGTCTTAGCTTGCTGCTCTGATGGCAAGGTCGGCACGACTCGATAGTCAGTTGTAGGAGCAGCGTTGTGCGAAATAACAGTGAAGCCTGCCCGACAGCACATCAGTGACGTGGGTGGTTTCCTGTCAGTAGAGGGAAAGCTAACAGGGTTTGAGTCCGGGTAGTCCACACAGTTCATGTACTGACGGCTTGTTCAGGCGTGTATAAGATGTAATATTCAGGTCGTATTTGGTGGAGGCTGGTACGAGGTATAAAGGTAAAAGGTCAAGTTGTCACTGCCCACGCCATGCGGTAGAAATGTACCTCCACTCATTCTTAAACTGGGCATCAGATGGAGGATGAGTGGTCAAATTCATTCCCCGGCCGATTTATACAGTGAAAAGAACCCCGGTACACATCAAACAGGAGGCTTTGTGGGTCCCCAAGCCGGTCTGGGTCATTTGGATAAGAGACAAACCTTTCGCGTCTGTTGCGATTCGAACCCCGGACCGTCCGGCCCGTAACGCTCGAAAGAGATGGCCGGCAGGCATATTGCTGGACGAAATTCTGAGTTGCACGATTCGATGTATAGAATACATGACGAACACGATACATAACAGATGGCCACTTTAATCAATCTAATTAATCACAGACAGTAAAATCATTGATTACACATCCTGGCACATCGACACATCCGTTTCGTTTCGTAGTCCTTCCCTCTTCTACCTACTCACAGTAGGTGCCGAGGTTGTATATTTTCACTTTATCACACTCAGACACACACCACAGTCGGTAGGGCTCCTCTGGACGAGGGATCGGCTCGTCGCAGAGACCTCTACCTGACAACACACAAACACTCACAAGAGACGAATATCCATGCCCCCGGTGGGATTCGAACCCACGATCCCAGCAAGTGCTCGGCCGCAGACCTACGCCTTAGACCGCGCGGCCACTGGGATCGGCCACATTGACAGATTTCGTATTTTGGAACACTAACAAGATATTGAGTATTGTAAGTTCTCGGTTCTCAGAATAATGTCTGAGTGCAGGTCGTCTTCAGACTACGGTGGAGTCGCATCTCCGTTGGCTTAGACTAGGGGCATCCAACCTTCTTTGACAAACGGCCACAACCGATATTGCGGGCTGGTTCGCGGGCCACACGTGTAAAAATAGCAATAAGTAATATAGCTTTTTTCCAATGGCGTAACAGCCCCTAGTGGGCCAGCGCCTCCTCGTTATTGAGGCTTCACGATCACACTGACACACATCACACTCGGTGGGACTCCGCTGGACGAATGACCAATCCGACGCTGAGACCTCTACCTGACAACACGCAACACTCAGAAAAGACACATATCCATGACCCCTGTCAGATTCGAACCCGCAATACCAAAAAGAAAGCGGCCGCAGACCCACGCGTTAGACTGCGCCGCCACTGGGATCGGCAAGTGGTATAACTTACCGCCCAAAGTATCGGGTAATTCTACAGTACGGCCTACATACACACTTTACAAATGTGGCCGCGGAAGACACAGTCAACCGGGAGCGGTCCCGCGGGTTGGAGACGCGTGGTTTAGACTAAATGCTGTATACAGCAGGCTGGTGAAGCGAACTTTTGAGTGTGTTGGTGGATAGGGCGAATTGCTGGTGTGGACTGGAAGGATGCGGAGCTCCACTGACAAACGGAAACTCAAAATGACTTTTAACATTTTAAAGCCTAGCGGTAACTTTACGTACCACCAGGTTTAACATTAAAAAATTCTACGTGGTGCGCACATTGCGTTTATGTGTTTTGTACGGATCTCAGAACAAACAGCAACTTTTGCTTTATAAAACATTAACAGATTGGTTTTTATAACCGAAGTGGAGAGTGTTTACAGCGCGGTACGCACTGAGTCCTTATATAAAACAGATATGCTTCGTCTTTAAAGGGTTAATTCTGAGTGTGTCTTACAGTCTTTCATCTGTTGTTTCACGGTCGCAAGTTCTACGACTGTCTCCTGCTTTCCAGTTGGAAAATGGTTTGTACATATCTCTCCTCGATTTCCTCTTTGTATGTGGTTTGGTGACTTACTGTTTTCTCGAGGCAATGTGTTCACAACTTCTCTGCCAGCACTAATTTTTCCTACATTTAATCTAAGTTACAAATGAAAATCACTACATTTCTTATCTCTAGTCTGACTCAGTACAACTGTGTGGCATGTTGAGGTTTTCACGGCGGTGACTATCAAATGAAGACATTATGTTGCAAAGACTGAAGCAGCAGGATCCTCTAAAACGTGAGCACAACCCTAGCAGACCACACGGCGTTACTTATAAAATAGGAATGCGACAACGTAATATTAAGGCGCGTTCCCGTAACCATTGTTGCTGTGGAAAAGCAATAAATATTCAATACTCTGAGTGTGTGTGTCTGTATTCTTGCCTTAGTTAGCCAGCATGCAAACCGCATGTCATGTGTGGCCTGTCCGGCTCTACCATATTTCTTCACATTATCTCATAAATGGCATGATTTTCGGGAAAAAAAATTAGAACATAAAAAGTGTGTTTTAATTTTCTCTACAAATCTGTCCGAAACATTTCTCTTCCTGAGACGAATTTAGCGAGATATTGTCATAAATGTACATAGGTCTCATGTAAAGGGGCCGTTATTCTTGTCAGATTTTAATCAAACTGGAATTTTCTCAACAGATTTTCAAAAAATACTCAAATATGCAGCGTCATGAACATTCGTCCAGTGGCAGCCGAGTTGTTCCATGCGGGGGGCGGGCGGGCGGGCGGGCGGGCGGGTGGGTGGGTGGGCGGACGGACGGACGGACGGACGGACGGACAGACAGACAGACAGACAGGCAGGCAGGCAGGCAGGCAGGCAGGCAGGCAGGCAGGCATGACGCAGCTAACTGTCGCGCAATTTTGCGAGCAGAGCATAAAGCACTGGTGGAATTATAATTACAGGTGGAAACTGAAGTATTCAGACAAAAACACGTCCCAGTGCCACACCGTCCACCACAAATCCCACATGGACAGAAGTGTGGGTGAAGATTCAAGCCATCTTGGATGTTACAGCATACCGACTGGTAAACACTTGCAGGTAACCAAACACGTGCAGGTAACCAAAGCACCGAAGTATCATAGTGCCTTCAAATTCCAGGCCAAACACTCCAAGAAAGGTGACTGCTAGAATCTGCAAATGGAGCAGGACACTCCTCCAAAAAGTCGGTAACCAGTTACCAGTTAACACGGCGTAACATCTTGGAACATCTAAGACAGGAAGGAGTATTTTATTTAACGTTGCTGTTAATTTCTGAGTTTATACCGCATAGCGTTGCATTTGTGGAATGGTATAGACAGGCGAGTACCGAAGTACCATCAGAAATATCTACACAAATTCTATTTGGTTCACCACAAATATCACACTGACTTGCCTACAATTAATCCATAGCCACCGGGATGGGACGCCGGCGAATAACCGTCTGGCAATTTCAGTCTCAGACATCATATTCTTTGAGTTTTCAGATTGTCACTTCTCATTTGTTCTGGTTGCAGTATTCCAAATCTTTTATACTACCGTGTTGTAGGTTAACATGGACGTTTCGGAAACTGAAAGTCTCTGTCTTCAGTGCAGAAGCAGCTGCGTCTAAGTATAAACCGAACTTGAGATGCGAATCTGTTATATAAAGTGGGTTGAAATGAACATGGCCAATTAGACCCATGGAGAGAGATGAGAGAAGAAGAGACTACAGACTGATTACAGTTATTGATTTTACTGCCACTTGTAATTAGAAATAATATATCATGAAACGGGATGCAATTTCCTCCCTAGTCGCTTCTGGGCAGTAAAACTTACAGCTTTATACCTCTGTACATAATTACATTCTCCATCGGGGTAAGGTAATAATGTAGTTCACCGCGTGCCTTCGCCCCACAACAATACGCAAATATCGATTAATGGCTGTGTTATTCAGGTGCAAGAGAAATAATGGGAAGTGAGTTGTACCAGTAATTTAATTTCTGCTTTAGCAACAGAGGGGTCCACTTAACTTGCATAAAGGGATTGAGAAAGACTTCGTGTCTCATGTGACACGACCAAGCCGCAACCAACCTACAGGATAAGGCTCGTCCTGCCATTTCAGTGGTAGGGGACGCAGGTGCGTCTAACGCAGGTCTATTCAACAGCAGCGCGGACAACACAGCATTATGTTACCCTTAGAGACACTTGAAATGAGAAAAAGTCTTTTGACCCCTTTCCCTGGCAAAGCCGAGATAGAACGACGAAGCAGTTATTTGAACTTATGTGTTCTTTTTATACGGGGCCATACATCAAATTATTAATTCATTTATTAAAAATCTGCTAAAAATAACACTATCGATGTTTGTACAAGACATTGCACACGTACCAAATATTGACCTTGGAAATGTTTACGAAACATTAACCTTCCATAAGCACAAAACACGAAGTAACTAGACCAGCACTGCACAAGCACGTACGCACGGCTTCATATCTCATATCAGTCATCGCTAAAAGGACAGATCCTTCCAACTAACAATAATCAATTATTGAATTCAAATATTTTCCGTGTTATAAAACTCAAGGGTCTTAATTACCCATATGAAGAAGACAAATACTAAACAACAGAATTTTAAGGAATAGGCCTACCCACGCATCAAAATTCCTTATAATAATGCTTTTAATGAACACTTTAAAAGCTATTCTTGGGTGTTTTTAAGCGTGTTTAAGTATTAAATGTGGTTCCTCGCTGAAAGTGGTGCACTAAGGCATCGAAACATGTCGGGCTTTGTATAAAGGTGATTGAGTGTTGTGTTTTATCATTTGCGTACGAGTTGGTTATCAATCTATATTATTGTAATATACGCAGGTACACTGTATGGACAGTGTTAAAAACACAACTTTTGTTTTTACCTTTTACAACGACATTTGTAACTATGCTGGGCGCCGCATGTAGCACGATAACTTACAGCCAGATCGTGTTAACTGTAACGTAGTTTACAGCACCCAATTTGAGACTCTCACAGAGGTGTTCAGGAAAGTGCAAGTGTTCTGGGATACTGCTCCATGGCGACTGGTGCATAGTTACAGACGTTTTTGGGAGTCGTCATCTTCAGGAAAGTTATTCTTCTTGAACTGCTCGGCCTTGGAAATGCAGGCACTATGCTCCTTCGAAACGTCGGTAACTGTGCATAAAACGTGAATCTCCATCTGCTTTACAGCCATTTATTATTACGTTTCATCGAGCCAACTGTCAAGGCGTTAACATGTCCGGATTTCATTCAGGGTTGCCTACAGGATCCGAAAATACGTTGTGATATCGACTAATTTCTGAATACTTTGACGGACGCGTGTCGTCGTTCGCTTCAGCACCTTGGACATTACTCATGACTACGGACTTTAATAAAAGTGTCATAGCCGTTGAACAATATTCACAGTAATGGTTAAAATGTTCGCACAGCTACGAGCCTCGACACTTGTCTCCTCACCAAATATTGTTAGGGTGATCACACCAAAGAGAATGAAATGGATGTGGTATATTGTGTGTATGTTAGTACAACAGAAAAGAAATGGACACAGAATGTTAGCTGAAACTCCTGAAAGAGGGAAATTGCAAGGCTTAGAAGTAAATGAAAGAACAACGTTAAATCAATGACAAAGAAATATGATGGAAAAACATGAACTGCGTTCTGGTTCAGAACAGTGACAAGTAGCGGGCTGTTGTGAATATGGTAACGAACCTTGAGGTTATATTAAAAAGCAGGGAATGTCCGGACTAGCTGACAAAATATACGCTTCACAAAAAAGACTCTTAGGTTCTCAAGAAAGACTCTGCACCCTGAAGTTAATTAAAGGTAAAAGGGTCATCTTTACAGTATGCATACCGTTGCGAGTACAATAAATATGTATGTAAAGAGGTCTGATTGCCACTGCGTTTAATTAAACAAACCTCATCACATAAAGACGTACAGGAAATTGAGATATTTGTCCGTTCAACCTAACAAGGACATTATAAGGAGGTGAGTGGTCAATTTTATTCCCCGTCCCATTTAACAGAGGCAAAGATCCGCCCTTGCCGTTAGATAGGAGGCGGGGTCATCCCAGAGGCATTCTGGGCACTACTGACACAGAAGGAATCCCCTCCCCTGCGGAGAATCGAACACAGATGCCCCTGTCGTCCAGCCCATACTCTAGCCAGTACAGTGAGTGAGTTACAAGGATTAAAATTAACTGTTACATCGACTCTTCTCGCTGGCTGTTGTAACGGCGATCTTTACTCCTCCGATATAAATGATATTTAAGTACTGTACTACACGGCCAATTCTTCCTACATTTCTCTCACTTCACGTTCTACAATCTTGACCTCTTTCTCAGCCAACCAATCACTAAAGCACTACAGCCGATACAGCGACTTAGCCTACAAACCGACCATCTTCACACGTTAGAACGTACTTAAATCTGTAACTATAAGACAACCTGAATCCGCGCTTCAAACAGCAAATTACAGAACAGTGTACCAGAGAAAGTTTGTGACGAAATGTTTGTAGTGGAGTAAAACTGCTTCGCGTACCAAATAAAATAAAAATGGCAAAATGGGATCGAAAAGCGACACTGCACTTCAGTATTGCATGTAACACTCCTATTCTCTTTCTCCACCTGCAGTCGCCATTTAAAAGTTTCGACGATACTGCAAACAAATTTAACAATAGATTTCCCTTCAATAGCGAAGTGCTTAAGTTCTTTGAGAGTGAATTTCAAAGTAACGATGCCACTACACATTCAACATCCATGGCTACTCTGCTGCCATGGATATCACCATTTCATCTTCAGTCTTGAGTAGAGACACAAATGGCTGGAAATTATATTCCAAGTTTAATTATTATTTGCATAAAATTATTTCCTTAACGTTCATTTAATCCCAGCTTTTAAATTAAACAAGTAGTTCTGTGGCAGTCAGAGTAAAATTTCAATTATATTGTTAAAACCTGAAAAACAAAGACGGACGTAACAGCTATGCAAATGAAACACAATCCAGCACTTAGCTCATGTCTTAGTTCATCTTAAATTTGCTTATTTTTTCTTTTTAGAACTCTCATCTTTTCAAAAAGCCTGTTTTCTTTTCTTCTTGTACCACTTGCCTCGCATATAGAAACCACACCACAAAACCTACAGCGCTGTATTTCACAAAAAAAAAAACATTTTTTACACAGGAGTTTAAGTGCTTATAAATTACTGCACAATGCAGCAATGCACAATGTCCACAAGACACTTCGTAATCGGACAATTGCAATGGACAATCAGTTTCATCGGACGTATCAGTGCACAGCACAGAAATACAACTATGAAATGTTTACAACGGACATAAACATGACGCTTCAAATACGCATTCTGACGTTATCAGTATTATTACACCATGACAGACAAGGTCGTACGTACAAACGTAATATTGAGGCACGTTCGCGTAACCATTGTTGCCGTTGAAAAACAGTAAGTATTACACCCTTCGAGTGTGTGTCTGTAGCCTTAGTTAGTTATCCAGCATGCACAGTGCATGCGCCACATTCTGTTGTCATCTGTAGCCTGTCTGGCTTTACCGTATTTTTCCACATTATCTGATAAACGGCACAATTTTCGGAAAAAAGTTTTTGAATATAACATGCGCGTTTTGATTTCCTCTACAAATTTGTCTGAAACATTTCTCATTCTAACAAGAATTCAGAGCGACACCATCATAAATGTACATAGGTGCTCGTATAAAATAGCCGTTATTCTCCTTAGATGTTAATAAAACTTAAACTTTCCCGACAGATTTTCGAAAAATACCCACATATCAAATTTCATGAAACATCCGTCTAGTGGCGGTCCAGTTGCTCCACGCGAACGCAAAGACGGATGGACAACCATGACGAATCTAAGAGTCGCCCTTCGCAATTTTTCAAATACGCTTAATTATAATAATAATAGTAATAATAATAATAATAATAATAATAATAATAATGTATACAATGTACAATTCACAGGCGTGGTCAGTAGAAGGTTTGACATGCTAATATCTACATTCTTCAAACAAAGCATAAGAAAAGGAAACGTAGTCAATGTAAGAACGATATCCTGTAGCACACACCAAAGCGTTCACTTTGCGATGAGCTGCATACATAAAGCTCTTCGCTCTACCAAGCAATTAAGAATTAGGTGAAACCTTACAGTAAATAAACATTAAGTTCGCACGAAGCTGCTCAGTTATAGTTAATATTAATGCCCACTAAAATCGGTGAGAAATCGAAACTGTATATTGAATGAATACAACACATCGAATTTGAGGATTCAGTGTTCATTGTAATTAGCACATATTAAAACCTTTACAGTCCCAGTGGTAACTGTACGTACCATCTACTACAACTTGTAAAAACTCTGCATTCTGGTGCAGTATGTAGTGTATTTATGAGTTTTAGGCGCGTTCGCAAAATTGAGAAAAGCGACTATTAGCTTCGTCACACCTGTCTGTCTGTCCGTCCGTCTTTCCATCCGCATTCAACAACTCGGCTCTTAGTGGCCGGGTTTTCATGAAATGTGATATCTGAGTACATTTCGAAGATGTGCCTCGAACATTCTATTTTCAGTAATATCTAACAAGGACAACGGGTACTTTACATGAAGACCTACGTACATTTATCATAATATACCGCTGAATTCTTCTCAGAATGAGAAATGTTTGAGAACAAAGCTGTAGAGAAAATCAAAACACGTGTTTCTTGTTCAATAAATTTTTTCCCGAAAAATCGTGCCTTTTATGAGATAATATGGAAAAATTTGGTAGAGCCAGAGAGGCCACAGATGACAACATAATACGGCGCATGCGCTTTTTATGCTGGGTAACTGAGGCTACAGACACACACTCAGAATATGCAATAGTTATTACTTTCCTGCGGCAACAGTGGTTACGCGGACGCGCTTCTGTGTTACGTTACACGTAAATTGTCTCTCTTGTTTATTATTCTAACACAAAATACTGATTATTTCCCCATACAGCATTAACCGATTGGTTTTTGTAATGGACACAGAGTGTGTTCTCTGTGAGATACGAACTGGCTGTTTTTAGATAACTCAGATAAATTTCAGCCTTATAGGGCTAAAAGAAAATTAAACATTTCAGTAACTTTTGAACTATGCTTTTAAGTCCTGTACCGTAATAATTAAAACATTACATTAAAAGAATAAAGTAATTTCAGGTGATGGCTTTAAGATATAAGGGTCAGTGAAGCAAACGTCCTACCGTTTTATGGGATTTTAAATCTTGTTTATAGACATTTGGGAGGACGCCCTGCAGGGGGCATTGGTCCGTCGCAAGGCCTCTACCTACGAGGGACAACACAGGCACAGCGAAGACGCAGACATTGAAACACCCGTGACATGCGAGGGATTCAAACCCACGATTGCAATGTCCAGGTTACCATACAGTAGCCTACAAGCCTTAGATCGCGCTGCCACTGTGATAAGTTTAAAAGAATGCGACAAGTCTGATTTCAAAGCAGTACAAACACGAGTTAGGGTTTTCTTTTGTTTATCACGTGGTTGGCCTGGCATGTTCGGAAACCGTTGTTGATTTCTCAGTGAGTTATACGACGTCGGAAATGTATGCATTGCACCAGTTTTAAAGACCTCCAAAACGGTAGGACTTAAGGAAAAAAAATATTCAACATAAAATGTGTGTAGGTTTCTTCTCTACAGCTCTTATTCCAAATATTTTTAGCCCCAATAAACATTTAGCGCGTTACGATCGAGACGCAAGGAAAACATATGTAGAACTTCATGCAAAGTGATCGTTACAATTGGCCAGCATAAATAAAAACTCAAATGACAAGGCAGGTTTTGCTAAAATTACCTAACATCAAATTTCATAGAAATCCGCTCAACATTGTTCGATTTGTCTAACATTTACAGAGTTACGAATACAGCTATTAGAACTTCGCCGGCGACTGTTCATGTTGTTTGTTCTTTTATTTTCACAGTTAATCACTTCATTTAAAAAATAAACACTGGGCAACATGTAACATGTCATATGGCTAACAGAAACTCAAAGGAAGTCGTATCTGAATTTACACTGCACAATATTAAAGATGAATCTACAAACCCTGGTAAAAACCGTCTCAATCAAATCTCCTTAAAAAAAAACACGAATACAACTCTATAACGAGGACCTCCAAGTATTGTACACTTCATGAAATATGAGGGTCGGCCAGAAAATAACTTTGTATGATGTGAAACTTTGTAACTAAACCATGTACACTTGCGGTGCAAAAAATTCCGAGAATCTATTATCTGGCGCTTTCTGTCGGTGCATATAAATTATATACATTTTCATGTAATGGCAGAAAACTGCAATAATTATGCTCGCAGTATTAGGCGGCAACGTACAAAATTTAGTGGCCGAGGGATAAGGCACACGTGCTTTGTACACTCCGACCTACACTGACTGTGATTACATCAGGGGAATTTACAACCAAGCGAATGTCATTTGTTTCTATCGCTGAAGCAAAACCTTGAGGGTCAAATTTCAAACATGATAGCGAGGTGGCAACCTTTACGACATGACGGGTGATTAAAAAAAGCACAGGAACTTAAAAAAACACACAGGAACTTCTACCAACAGAGAACAGAGAATCTTGTCCCGCGGTACGATAAATGTATCAGTTGTGGCAGGGATTCAATGTAGTAGGACAGCAGTAAAATTAAATGCGACCTGCTCTTTTAAGTGCTGGCAAAAAATAACGAAAAATATATGCATTGCTCTTTTACTTTGGGGTGCTGAAGCCAAACAGCATAACCTGGGACAAGGGCGCACCCAAGTGGGGCTGCCGGTCTGTAGCCTCACTAAACCCCCAAAACCGAAAATTAAAAAATGCAGATTTTGTAGGTATCACGATATAAAACGTTTTACGTGATTTACCCTTCAGCCAAAACCAGCCACTGAAGGCGGCTGATGACTAGTACATTCGAATTTTGAAAAGTAAATTAATAAAATTTTAAAAAAATAAGAAGATAGGACACTGTGATTGAGTCATGAAACATGCAGTTATATTTGTATGTATATAAATGCAGTTGCAAACAGTGTTATGGTGTACTTACATGATTTTTATAACACAATTTTTAAAATCACACATAAATTTTATATAGCCTCACGGTCACCCCCCCCCCCCCGGCCCCTTCCAAGGAAAAATTCACAGACATGTTATTTCAAAAACTTGAAAAGGTAAGAGTATTTGTAAAAGACGATATTAAAATATATTTTAAGCAAGCGATATGTGAGGGTTTGAACTTTATTCAGCACACAAAGTGGCATGTTTTTGTGAACAAAGTAATGGAAACTCGGGTTCCTTGTAAAAGGTAAAGCACAGTTCAACTTGGAAGGGGCCACGAAAGCCCAGAGGGCGAGTGGAGGTACAACTCTATTGTTTCAATCTCGGGGTTACAGCAGGGTGGGTGGTTTACGCCACGCCTCGGCCGCTTTACCCGAGGCAGACAGACGTGGTGCCCCCTTCTACAGGAGGCTGGGTGGGCCCCAGGGCCGGTCTGGACCTCTAGGAAACATCTCTTCCCCCATCGTGTTTGGATTTCTAGAAAGAATGTAATTCTTGCTCCGCTGAGCCACCTAAAAACGTTTTAAGAGATACCCTCGACAGTGATCTTACTCACGTGCGTACTAAAACTAGATATGGCACTACCATACGACTGGGTTACTATATCATTCACGCTCTAATCCACGGCTTTTCTAGCTTTGATTTCCACAGATAACCCTTACATTGATCCATTCGTATAAGTTATAACACTAGACGAATAATGTAAACTCACATTTTCACTGAATATTACAGCCATGGATATGAAAATTCTTATACGTTATCGGCTAAATACTACTCTGCAATGTCGACCGAAGCATAGGCACCTATTTAGCGCTTGGTTGCTTCATAAGGACAACTGCCATCTGGCGTAACTATCATCAACTAATCACTCACAAACCAGTGCATTTTATAAGGTAATTAAGCATTTCATATTGCACATTGTGGTGCCTACGTAGTCAACTGCCCTTCAAAAACTCAAATTTTATAGCACTGTCCAGACTGCTTCTTAACACTATCTAGCACAGTCCTATATGAAAGGATAATAGTCTCTCAGCGGTTCAAGAATTTTCCCATTTGTCGATCAGCAAATATCATTGCCGTGTTCACAAGAGACTTGCACTGAATCCCATCCTGTGTCAGATGGACCAAGTCCACACCCTGAAGCTCCAGTTCTTTAATATAAGTTTTAATATTTTCATAACACCTATGCATGTCTCATAATTTTTCTCTTCACCCATAATTTGGGGACTAAAATTATTGAGCATTATTCATTCCTCCCATGCGTGCTACGTGTTTCTCCTACCTAAACCTCCTCGATTTCATGTTTCTAGCGAACAGTCCTAACAACATTAAGTCTACAAATAACGAAATTATTCATTACGCAATTTTCTCTGTCCTCTTGTTAACTCCTCCGCATTAGGTCCAGACATTCTTCTGTTCTTGAAATTTTTTTTATCTATGGGCTTGTTCCCTTAGAAAGTGAGACTAAGACATACATACACCCGCACAAAACAACAGGTAAACTTAGATTATTCCTGAAGATTACTGTATTCTAGGACGTAACATCGTGTAGTCTCATATACCGTATGTACAGATATTTGGGAGAAATTACATATGGAGGGAGTGGAGATATGGATCCATCTATTCTTAACTTCGGTACTAGACAGAGGTGAGTGGTTATCTTCATGTCCCGAAAGCTTTATCCCCGCGAAATAGCCTCGGTACAATCAGACAAATGGCTGTGTCGGCCCCATACCGGTCTGGACGATTAGGAGAAGGAAAAAATCCTTTACACCTGCCAGAAATCGAACCACGATCCCTCGGTTTTTCAGCCCATAGCCTAGTCACTGTATCGACTATGCTATCCCAACTCACACTCTGTATAATTATTCTACCTCAATTATAATCTGTAATACGGTGCGGCACGTTAAACTTTTTTTCAGTTTTAAAGTAGCAAAACTACTAGATCCATTGTTATTTAGTGTGAGCTTTCATTCAGTTGTTAAAAATATGGATATTCAAAATCTCCAAATAAAGAAATATAACAGAGTTGGCTGTGACTGATTTTTTGTGAAAATTGAAACATAAGCCAACGGGGATCTTGAATATTAAAAAAATGTATATATGCCCAAGAGAAAATCGTGTTTTTGTTCTGTTTAAAAAATACATTAATCCCGTAAAGGGCAGTTGTTACTATATACGTTTACCTTCGGGAATGACATTAAAAATCCCTTCACAGAGTGCATTTACGTGTTTTGTATGGATTAGAAGATAGCGATTATTTGACCACACAGTATTAACTGATCGGATTTTGTAATCGAGAAAGAGTGGGTTTATTACGCGGTAGGAACTGATCCTTTACTTGTAATTCAGGGTACCTTTCATCTTTAAAGTGTTAACTGGTCATACATAAACTTTAAAAACTGCATTTGAGGTTCTGACGGCGATGACTCTGAAAAACATTGTCTTCTGAAATATGACGCAGTGTGGTTTTGTACAAAGTTACCAATTCTTCGGAAGAACCTACTGCCTCCAATTTCAGGATAGGAAAATGGGACCAACACACAACTCGCATCGCTGTATATATAGAGTTCTTCAAATTCCTAGGCAGGAACCGCTATAAAATTAATACCAACTCAAATTTTATGAAATATGACGCCGTGCCAGTTAGTAAATAGTTACTGAGCTTAGAGGTGCTTGAGACCTCCACTTTCAGGGTTCAAGTGTTCCAAGAAGAGTGACAGGCTGCTCGAAAACTTAAGACGGAAACAGCAATATATTATGAAATTTAGTAATTATTAATCAATCGACGCAGCGTCATATCCCAGAAAATCTGAATATTAATCAACACCGATGCAAAAACCTAACATCTTGCAATTTTTCTGACTAAATTTAATCCACAGACACTGAAAACGTACCTCGTAAGATGGCATATTTCCTACATGTACTTATATCCAACACTATTCTAAAACAATTTTTCGAAATATTTTGTATTATGAAAATAAAATTATTCAGCCTACAATTCGAAAGGGGTTAATTTTTAATACACACGCAATTTTCTACAAGCAATAAGGTTTTCACAATTAAATAAGTAGTCAAGAAATACATCATTTACTTCAATGAAGGTACCGTCTTGAGACAGTCCAACGAGAGAGTTCTGCTCGGCTCATTCCCTAAATATGACGGCAACAAGTTCTTCAAAAACGTCGGTAACTACCACCCGACACGGCGTCGTATCCCAAAAGACTCAAAATTTCTTAATAAAATTTTCCCTTCAGCTCCTTAAATCTTAGAATTAATTCACGACTGATTTTTTTTCGGGTCTATGAATGATTTTCTGTCACACATCTTTCGTAAGGAAGGTCACAATGTTACTGACCTTAACTCTCA